>CM034148.1:229774444-229976330 GCA_019776745.2 Taxus chinensis | reverse complement strand
ATAAAAGATTGGATTTTATCCACTGAGAAGGCATCTTCTCCTGCAAACTTATTAGAACCATCATCTTCTTCCCAACACATTTCTTCCCCATGCACCTCGAAAGTGGACTTACCTAATTAAAAGGACGTCACCTCCTTATCAAAACTCATCTTCATTACCACAAACCAGGGCACCCTTTATTCCTTCTGATTAGACCTACGTTGGGACTTCTGCCTCATTAAATCGACATTATCTCAATCAGCAGTAGTTTCGACCAGGCAGCCTCCTTTACCTCTGAATACCCGGACACCCTGTCACATCTCCATCATCTTCAAAATCTATTTTAGGGGGCTCCTCCATGTCCATCGAAATCAATTCATTATCTCACGTCCTTACCACCTCAATGCCAAGGCTGCTCCTCCATATGTCCAAAAAAATAAGATGTCCTAAAAAGAGCTGTCAAACCTAACATGCAAGTCTTTTACACCTCGGTAGTCTGTTAAAGTGGAAGAGGCCCCTTCATCATCCCTGCCTCATCTTTGTCTACGCGGATCCTATACTGAAATCCTCGCCAACTTATCCAATCTCATCCATATCTCTTCCTCCAATTAAACCCTATTCCCTAAGAATTAAACCTGGCTGGTTTAACCTGATTTGATCTTTGCACCTACCACGTACCCCGTCATGATACTGAGAGTGTAAAGCTCCTCAATCTGTTTGTCAACAGCCTTTTGGAAGAAAGTGATCTCTTGCTTGAGGTGAGGAACCGTATCTCCTTTCATCTTAGCTCCATCCGGTCCCAACGATCCACTCATACCTCTACTTCTAGTGAGTCCATTCCAAATGATCTTCCACCTTCTCAAATCGCACAATCCATTCACTACTAGAACCCAACAGAGATAATCCATCCTCATCTACAACCTCTCGAACGGGTTATCATTTCTGCAGCCCCGAAGTAATTTCTCCTTCTCATTAGCCTCGAGACCTCGAGTCCCTCCATTCGTGCTTGCCCTCGGATCAAGTTCCCGTATCGTTTGATAGAGTTGTTTATGAAACAACTCACCCAGGCTCCGGTCAAAATGTCTCTTTTGACCTCAATTCAATCTCTCCGGCAACATCGCTAGGCTCTGATTGATAATCTACGTCGCATCGCAGGATCAGATGAGGCCCCGCCTTTCTGAGATGGTTGTTGGATGAATAGACAATCAACCACCATTTCTTTTGAAGATCAGAAATTCTTCCCTTTCTTCCTAGGCTTTGGAGGCTCCCCTCGTTATCACAGTACAAATAGACAACACTACATTAAAAGTATTATATCGACAGGTGCTGCACTTAATGTCCTCTCCCGCACACATTCGACAGCTTAGTTACCAAAGAACGTAGTGTCAACCCCCGCCTTTGCACTCTTCGATCATTTAAATGATCAGCTAGGTAGTACTTTAGGAACTGTGTCCTACCTCATTCGAGTAGGTAAGAGCTCTCACGAAACTCTTTCCATTGTTGAAGGGAAATTCCACTATAATATGATACCTGGATGATCCTGGATTCGTGCAATGCATGTGTTCATCCGCCGCCTCGATGCTTAAATATCATATGAGGGACAAAATCTATAATCATCAGGAGATCCTTTTCCTCCCGCACAATGTGACAGGACCACGGGTCTGCCCTTAAAGGAACCGACTTGTTTCCTGAGGGGCTCATCTCTTCAATACCTGCCAACCAAACTACGGATTACAAAATCTAGACGAGAATTGCAGGTTCTCCCCCCCTGGGTGAGCTCCTCTCCTTTCGTTTGACAGCCACTCACCTGTGAGTATTAGACAAGACAAACACTCTAAAATATGGCCTGGTCTTGGTCGCCAACTCGGGTCCCATTTGTCTGCCCAATCACAGACTCTTTCATCTACGGTGGTCTGATACACCTCATATCGCCGGATTCTCCTCCTAGGGCCAAACATTATTAACGGGTTCGATTGTCTCCAGAATCCACGTTGCAAAAAAATATTTCTATCGATGCGCATGACGGGCGTGGATGGAAAATATGAACAAAGGTGTGATGACCTGAATCCATCAAAATCTATCCACATCAAAAAAATTTGGTTTCGGATTAAACCCTCTTCAAAAGCCACCTGTCACCTTCGCGATGAAAACCTCTTCCTAGTGACGGAAACCATCTTCTCCCGCTAGGGTAGAAGCATAACTCGATGTGGACGAAGCAATCATTTCATCCCCATCTAACGTTTTTTTTAGTAAATACAAATTTACTTAGGACCCACTAACCTATAAGGATAAGGACAACGTCCACTTACCATACCGTTAGGTTTCCCTAAAATGTAGTTTGGAGACGACTCTCCTACTATCAACACATCCACTGCGTGGATCGCTGATTCGTTCTCACCTATCTGGGGGGGGGAAAGAGGATTCCCCAATCTTCCTAAGACCATTCCTCTGACAGTCTACGCTTCTCAATGATGAAGCCCACTGTCGACCTTAAATATAGGGATTCTAAAGACCCTCGCATATTAAGGTGGCCAATCCTTAATCCAAGGAGTTTAGGAGACTTTAACCATTTCTTTCCAACCCATCATCAAGCCTTGCTGGTATATGGGATATGCTAGGACTCGAATCCGATATCATGGTTCACAATATCGTTCTTTCCCAAACATAAAAGGTTAACCAAAAATTGCGTATAAAATGCACCCTAGGAGAAAAGCCCTTGTTAAAAAGAGAGTTACAGGCTTGTCTGGGATCTCGCATTTAATCCAACCATCAATTATCCACAATGGGTTTCCTAATGTAGTACGAGTATACTAAAGCCACTGGGAGAAATTCATCGTACCGACTTCCTGGGGATCTCAATCTGTGTCCAAAAGAGATTTCCTCTACCTAATACGACCAACCGTGGATTTAACTGTGGGCATGAGATGCCTTTCTCTTATGGATGGTTTTCTGGGTCGAATCAAATTCTTATCGCACAGAAGACCAACATAAGAATTATTTCAGAACTCCTTGGGGGACCTTTTGGGTGTTTGCTCTTTTATTTTCTATCAATTTGTTATAGGTCATGCCCTTCGGTCTTAAGAACGCTAGGAGCAGGAGCAACCTATCAACGGCAATGTACATCATCTTCCATGATTCTTACACAAAAATATGGAAGATTTGTCGACGAATTCCTCGGTAAAATCAAAACGTCGTTAGGATCATATTTTCATATTGCACCTCTCTTTGAGCGGCTATTTTATTCACTTTTGTCTTCGTCTTAAATCCATCGAATACGTGTTTTGGCGTTCTACTGGTAAAATTGTAGGTTTTATCATTTTCCATCGGGGTATTGGAAGTGGATCCCCCACAAAATAAAAGCTATCATTGAGATGGCCCCGCCTTCTAATTAAGCAAATCTGAGTCGCCAAGACGTCTTCAATCAGGCGTCGTTTATTCACAATTGTGGACTGTTGTCAAACTTGTCATCATCTCCTCCGTCAGAATGTCATTTTGGAATGGTGAGCATTGCCAAGGCTTTGATGATCTCAAGCTTATCTCTTTCTCCACCTATTCTTAACCTCCACGCGAAGTGGAGCACCTTTCTATCTTTATATTTCTGTGACTGACCATGTCTGGGGCCATGATCTCGCCATCGGGCCACTTCCGGTTATCAAGAACAAGTTGTTCTATTACTCAGCGCACCCCCCATGAATAGAAACACGGTCTTCTGAAGCTTGATGAAACGCTGTGTGGTGCTCTCTTCTTTGCCAACTTCTCAGCTTTGTCATTACCTCTCTTAATCACCAAACTTCACATTGTCAAAGTGTCAATCACTCAAGACAATTCATGCGAAGCCTTATACAAGATTGAATTCACTCGTTGGCTCTGCTATGACAGAATTTGCCCTCGGTTATCCCGCAAAAGTCTATCAAGGGTAGGTTATTGAAAGATCAATAGCTGTGAGCTCCTCTTCCGGACAACTCAAAACCCCTTGCTCAATTCCGCTGATATATCCACCAAATGATTTGGGTCTATCTCCCTTTAAGTAACGCTTCTCTTTGATGGATCCATCCAAATTGCCGCAAGGGGGGTGAGGTTTCGGGAATGATTCCTCCTTGGTGACGCCTTTATCCGTTGCCCACACATTATTAAATTTGAGGGCCACCAATAATATGTTCGAATATGAAGCTCTAGTCGTGGTCTTCCACCTGCCATAATCTCGGCGGCGCATATTGACATATGTGGTGTGTGATTCTGAATCATCGTTCCTCAAGTAGTACAGGCATCATCAAGGGCAAGTGATATTCCTTCAAAAATATCCGTGAGAGCGTTATTGTCAACTCCAATATTTGATAAATTCACTACCAAGCCATCCTCGCATGCGCACTCATTTACGGATACGGTACAATGGCTTCGGTTGGTAGCTTCACTTATCCTGCCGTTTACCGGCGACTCCGACTTTATGTGGCTGTGCCGATTATTATCCACCGTCTATCTTCGGCCAAACTAACCCCCCCTTTAATCATGCTGTCACAACCCATACCCGGATGAGTGGTATCCCCCCGCCTTGTTGATTTTTATCCCTTCTGGTTGGCTTCCTCTAGCTTGACTTTAATTGGTAGGAGCCACCTCTGCTTTATACCCCCAACGCCTCGCTACACATACGCACTACCTACCGTATCCTTTGAGTGGCGCCACCAACCTCTACCAAATGTGGCTTGCTGGCAGTATTGCCGCTTGGGACTTCAAAACCCATGAAAATAATTAAAGCTATCCAGGAGGTCAATGACGGGCTCTGTGGTGGACATTTTAGTGGCCTGGTGGGATAAACGATCTTACTTGGCTCTTATTGGCCTTCTCTCATCGCAGTAATACTGTGAATACACTAAGAAATGTGTCAATGTCAACAAATTCAATCTTAAACATATCCTAGTCAACTTTACAGCCTGCAAGGATTTTGGCCTTTTTCGCAAGGGGTCTTGGATCCATTGGTTCATCCATCCCTGTTCTAACAAGCGTATCATTTATCATTATGCCATGGAAATACCTTAATAAACGTGGGTGGCGGGCTATCCTCTTCTTCAAACAAAGGCTAACCATAGTGCTTTTGTCAATCAACACATCATTTTCGCTTTTGGCGTTCCACACAAACTCATCAAGATAACGGTAAGTAAGTCTTTAAGAACGTTGATTTGCAGAAATCTATTGCGACGCTATTCAATATCAAACTAAGTTTTTTTCTCCATACTTATTCGCAAGTCCATGGCCAGGCCGACGCTCCAATACAATATTGCGTAATATCCTGAAAGGTAAGGTAATAGTCGAGATGGTAGGGGATTGGCATTACGATCCCTTTTATCGCTGGCTTATCGGCCAGATCTACTCCTACAGTGCTACACCCTCTCTCTGTTATGGGTCTGAGGTGTTCTTCCTTTGGAAGCCAAATCCCATCTCTCACGTGTTGTATCTAAGAGCCCAATTCGGCCTCTCTGACGCGGACTATTCTTCAAAATATCTAGCACCCTGACCACGCTACCAGATGCGCGGGTCTCCACGCTCTTGAAAATATCAAGTCTCTCTGAGCATGTCAAATGGGCTTAAAACAAGCACTGCAGCACCGTGACTTCAACTTGTGATCTTGTCCTTACACGACCATCAGAATGTCACTACACTTGAACGGATGTCAGGTGGTAAGTTTGGATCCCAACTGGATGCCCGTACAGTATCATCTAAATCTGGTCTGGGGCTTATCGTTTATTTCCATGGATGTAGACCTAAAGTGGAACCTCTAATTGATTTGCATCTACGGCCCTTTACTAGTTCAAAGCTTTTAACAAAATTGTAGTCGCAAGACAGATCTTCTCCTCTAAACTAGTCATATTACTTCCTGGTGATCAATGGACCTCTGTGGTTCTCGCCTTTGACTCTTTTACCTCAAAAATTGCGTATCGCCTGCTCTCCTCATGGTTTTTTTTTCTGTTTGGATATGTTCATCCTCAGGTTAGGGATATTATTACATCACAGTTCATCTGTCCACGTGCTATCTTAATCGGATTTACTGGGCAATGGGCATGTTCTTTTATGTTCTCTTCCTCTCTGATCTATCTAGGTCAAAATCAGCGTCTTCCAAAAGGAGTTCCAAAAAAAAAAAAAAAAAAACGAGTGCTATCCAAACGATAGATGACCCGTGCAGGACCAGCTATCCATCCTTACCCAAAATGAATCAAAAAATATAGACCATGCCCTCGAGGATGGTATCATTAAATTCAAAAATAGACCACTCCCGTGAAGGACGGTGTGTTTTCCCGACATATTCACGGCTTCTTTGATCAGCCTTGAGTCAGTTTGTACATTTTTGCGCATCACTGAAAGACTGCCGTTGATCCGTTTTCCATATCTAGCAAACTTCACGCATTGATCAGTTTGATTTTCTGCCAACCTTCATGAAGGAGTATAAGACCTTTGTCGATTCCTCTGGAGAATCCTATGTCCCAGTATCACAGTATTTTGTCCCTTGTAAATTCGGCCAAGATTATTAGTACCGGTTCTTCCTATGTCCATCCTTAAATCGGTTTGACGACTCGTTGGGCAAGGGCAGGTGGATTTTTGACATATTTATAGGGCCGGTATCATGATCTCTGGGTTCCTATCCAGATTCTATTTAGGTCGGTTGGGCGTCCGACGTATCAATCAAAAGCAAATCTATTTATATCCTCTATTAAAGTCTATATCTAGTACAATACATCTATCATCATATCAGTCATTTAATTTTGGACTCTTCTGACCCAAGTCGTCATGGTGTGTAGATGTGATACAATCGGTCGGCGCCGATTTTTTTGGGTCGGTGCCGTTACGGGGTCGAGGCGCCGATCAGTGTGATCGCCGCGGGTTTCTATCTGCTTTGCCATAGTGTTGTGCTTGGCGTATTACTGATCATTTATTGTGCGGCTAAATGTTGCCTTTTGGCACATATTTTCGATTTTACAGGCCATTTGCGTTGTTCCCGTTCGTGGAGCACCCACTTTTTTCGGCCGCTTCGGGTCACGGGTTTGTAGGCATAACGTCATTGCATTTGTAGACCGTCTAGTTGTTACTAAATGTGTCATTTCTTTTATAGGCTGATATTTTGCAGTCCTCTCACACTAGGGTTGTAGGTACTAACTCGTATCATGAGGAGAGTCTAGACTCCCTACCAATGTGATGTCACTTAGGTGTGCTGGCCTCTTTATATATTTTGTGCCTCGTTGAGCTCGATCACTCCAGGCATCCGAACTGGGGCATCTGCGTTTTCATCTGAACCTTTCAACTTGGGATAGTCCTATTAGGTAACCCATCCCACCTAGTTTTGAGGGGATCCCATCATCACCTTTCGTCTGTTCTTCCCATCCATGTGTTGGTCTCACCAAAATTTGCTTATCGCAAAGGTTACTTGACAAAAGGTGCACTAAAATGTAGACAATTTTAAAAAATGGTTCACTCCATTTAGGTCTCTTACTCGTTGACTGCTCAGGTACACATGGCGAACGTTTATATCACATTACCCTCTTGGAGTATTAATTCAATTTGGTTTTTAAACACACTATCTAAGTTTAAGTTAGCACATCTTATTGTAACCATGATGAATTCAAATATTACGATGTAAGTAACTGTTCATAATCTAACCAATTATCTACCCCATATCTATTTTATACATATATCCCCGATTTCTCCTCCTCCCAAAACTAAGTCGTGGGAGATCTCTCGTAATTGGACGATTAAGTCATTTCTCATCTTCCAAGAAATCACTCCGTTTGGCCATTTTTCAGGGAGGTCGTCCCCGATTCGGCGCCGACCGGTACTCGATCGACGCCGACGATTTTTGGAACGGCGCGTTTAATCTCGGAGGCGCCGATTACAAATAGAAAGCATTAACTAAGTTCGGTTAGGGACACAGATTGAAGAGAGAGAACAGGAAGTTTCAAACATCAAAATTTGAAGACTATCTCTTGATTGAAAGTGATTTGTCCAAATCAATCCCGAGAGGAGCCTTACTTCTAGATCTCTGATCAATCAGCGTGCACATCTCCATTGATTTTATGGTGACTCTGTTCCTGCCTTTAGCACAGCTGGAGCCTAGCAATTGGCTCTCTGGCTTCTACAGATCAAGCAGACGTTTCAACAATCTTGCATAGTTCTCTGAGGATAGCAATATGTCTCAGATGACACAATCAATCAGGCGAGTGGATCTATATCAGTCGACGCGATCTGTTCCAGTCGACGTGATTCTACATAATCGGACACCGATCATACTGCAGACAGGTAAAAGGACACAGGTTAACACAAAGCCAACTGTATGCATAGGTTCCTATTTCTGATGCTTTTGTCTGCTGTTTAGATTAGTTATACTGTGACAGAAACCTGTCCGCTAGTAATCTTTATTCATGTCTGATTCTGCTAATTGAAAACAGTGGATGACATACGCCCGAGGAAGCGAAGCTGATCGCTACGGGACCGCTTCTTGGGGCAAGTCCACCTAAATACTTTTAAGTGGTTTTTCTGTCCACGGCATCTGTGTCTTGCCCAGTACTCGGTTAATGTTGCGAATTGCTGTGGCGCCTGTCTCATCTATCGGCTATTATCCGTCTCATCTTCTAGATCTTGTCCATCCGGCGTATCAATTTCCTTTTCGTTTTTCAAGGTTTTGTGTTTAGTTTGGTGTGCATAACTTGGACAGGAACAAGCGAAACTTCTGATTACGTATGTATCAGATTCTGAGGCACTCGTTTACTAATACTTACAAGTTCTTCATGTATAAGCGCCAGACAATGTGCCTCCTACGACTTAGCGCATCTGCTGCTACTCTCTGCTCTGACCCTTGAGGGTAGCTAATATAAAAATCTATGTGATAAAAATTCTCACCACCTTCTTATCTAGCATTTTAGATCGGTTGATGACAATATATTTCAGTCTAATTAATAGTTTCCAAATCAAAAGGTTTCCCAAGTAATAGTTTGTCTCTTAGACTTGAGGCAGACACAATGGCAGCAAGCTCCAATCATAAGGAGCATCATTCAGCTATGTCCCTAAGTTTTCTACTTTCATATGCTATGCTTGATCATTTTGTAAAAAAAACACCTCCAGGACTTCCCCAGAGCCTCTGTTACTAGTTAAAGCTCCCTAGGGTTCGGTACAGCATATAGCGTGCGTAAGTCACGGCTTTCCGCCTTTTGAAGCCACTTCGCACTATCATTCAAATAAGTTCTTATCCTTCTTATGAAATGAAGTATCGGTTGCAGGCCACTTAGAAAAATTCCTTAACACAATTTTCTCTCGTAACCAGCAAGCCCCAGAAGCTTTTACTATGCACCTTCTTTGGTTGTAGCACTCAGTTATTGCCATATTTGTTGAAAGATCTACAGCATTTTTCCTAGCCATAATGACATGACCCAAATAGTTGAATTCTGAATCAACGCAAGAAAATTGGGATAAACTGTACCATACAAATTGTATTTTTCTAAAAATTCCAAAAATATCTTAATGCTCACTGTGCTCCTCAACAAAAACTTTTAGATAAATGAGAATATCATCCACGAATACAAGTCCAACTGACTAAAGATTCTTGAAAGATATATTCATTAAGTTGCATAAAAGCTCGGGTGCATTAGTTAATCCAAACGGTAACCGTAATCATCAATGTCCGTACCGTATTCGGAAATTGTTTTGTTTTATGAATCTCTTATCCTACTCTTCACTGATGATAACCAGATCGAAGATCTACTGAGCGAATAACCGACTGCCCCACTCATCTGATCAACTAGATCATCAATCCTTGGAAGGGGGTATCTGTTTTGTTTTGTTGCTTGATTCAACATCGATAATCAAAACCGCCCTAAGTGTTCCATCCTCTTTTTCAACTATTTTGGCGCTCCCAAGGGGAAACACTTGAGTTCTATCAAACCTTTTTTAGACAAAAGTATAGCCGGTTTCAAACGAAGTGAAACCACAAGGAAGATTAAATACATAAGAACTATTCCTTCAAGGTCTTCTAAAGATCCGAGATTCCTAATTTCACAGGAAAAGAAGAACCAAAACAATGCTTCCAACCAACTGAATTGAAATCACCTGAACAGAGTTATTCTAATGAAATCATTTGAAGGAAAGCAAGATTTTTAAAAGTTAGGGCCTAACATTCCTGGTAATGCCGCTTAAAATCCGAAGAAGACCTCTGAAAGAGCTCGAGCCTTCTCCTCTTCTTCCACGTTAGTTTCAACAACAATAATTTGTTATTTCCATGCTTTATAAACTTTCCTCGACAGAGAAAAGAGCTAGTTATTCTCATAGTTGCCATGCAACACCAAGTAGACTGGTTCAAAGAACCAGTGATCAAACAGAGGGAAAACCGGAGCGCATGGAAAACCAAACAAACAACTAGTTTTCCATTTTGCATGTCTTCCCGAGCAATTCGAGCTCGGAAAACGAGTTCTTTAATTACATTAACTCCAAAATTCCCGCTCAATCTCCATTGCCACCGACCGCCATAGTTGGCGATGGACAAATGCAAACCAAAGACCATTTCCAAATTTGGCGACTCTACCACGTCGGCCTCGATGGCCGTTTGAAACCTCAGCTAAATCCTTGTCCTTCATGCTTATCCCCTTCATTTAATGCCATAGAAACTACCGCCCATGGCTCGCACCCCTTCATAGGTCCCCTTCCCCCACTAACATTAGTTAGGTTAGAAACATAGGTTAGATCATAAGGTGATACTTAGTCTAACTTCCTTAGTGCTAGGTTGCTAACCTTATGAACATTTAGCTTATAGCTTAGGGCTAGGTCAGATTAACACTAATCCAATCCATAGGTTATTAACCTTAATAAATCCAATTTAGGTCTAATAATTAGAATCGTTAAGTATAAGAACCAACAAATATACATTCACGAAAAGGATTCATTCCAACACTGATAATAAGCTAGTAGTATAAATGTATCTGAATTTATTACCTGGCTCAAGATCAAGACCTTCCTGATATTACGATATCGGGAACCAATTCATTTAACAAGATCAGCCTGAGTTAACTCCTGAATTGCTCATCCCACACATTCGGACCTTGCAACCTTCGTAAGGTCTATAATTTTTGTTCATCCAGAATAAACTTAAAACATCTCTTGGATCAATGTCATTGATCCAAGGCTGAGTCATATAGACGGGTAAATCCACAATTTATTCAGAAATCAGATTAAACTCAGGTGAAAAAATGAAAGAAATAAAAGAGTCCAAGCATATCCTGGCTCAGTAAAATATCTTCAAATGCAAAGAAGATACAATCTATATCAAGCATGACTTCACAATCAAAGGAACACATCCTTTTTACAGAAGAAATCATATATCAACACTTGAATGCCCAGGAGGAAGTAACAATAGTTTAGGGTGTTACATATGGGGGTACAAGTCTGGGTCGTTGAGTAGGCAGTGAGGGAAGAGCTGTGGGAATGGGTGTTGGTGAAATGGGGTCCTCATCAAGAAGGTCATCATCGTCAAAGTTTTCTTTGGCAGGACATAACCGGATAAGAATGTTTTTTAAAGCTTTGCAGTTCTCTACATCATGTCATGGAACACGATGGTAGGCACAAATTTTGGTGTCATCAAACCCCTTTGGTTTGTATTTGAGTGGGTCATAAGGTCTGAGAGGTGGCAATGTGATGACAAAAGTTTTAAGGAGGTTTGTTAAGATTTTGGCGTAGGATCTTGCTAGTGGATCGCAATGGGAAGTAAAGGTGGGTTTGGGTCTAGGCACGAAAGATTGTAGAGGAATGGTATTTGCACGAGGGGGAGTAGGTCGAGCTATGATTTTAGGTGTTGGTGTGATTTTAGGCATTGGTCATGTTTTTTTAGGTAGGGGTATGGTAGACGAACTGGCAGGAGAGTGTGTGGTTGTTTCAACTACCTTATTAGAGGGCAAGGTATTTTTGTCCTTAGGTTGCACCTTCTTGGGTAAAGGTGATATGGGCACATGAGATCTAGAGGGAAAGGTGGATGGTGGAAGAGGGCGTGTTACCCATGGGGATAACGGAGGTGTTGTGAAGGTAGATGGTGTAGGTCATGCTAAAGGTGTGAGGGAAAGAGACTGAAGTGTCGTGGGTAGTGAAGGAGTGATTGATGGTATTAGAGGTATGGGTGGTAAAGATGTTGCAGATGTGGGTAGAATTCGTGGTGGGCACTTGGATATGTTTGAGGTGAGCAATGGTGGAATGGGTTACTATGTTTTTAGTTTATTGGCAAGTGGAGGTTTCTTAACCATGTTAGAAGGGCGAGGTCCTAAGATAGATGAAAAGTGTGAAGGTGATGAAGGTGTGAGTGACGAGGTTGGAGTATGAGATTTATGGGGTTGGCTCTTTTGTTTGGGTGTTGGAGTAGGTTTGGTATTGGCCTTGGAGGATGTAGCTAAATCTAATTTGATGGGTGGATGATTAAGGCTGGCGGTTGGGATGACCATTGAGGTAGTGCTGGGTTTAGGCGAAGAAAATGATGTAAGTGTAGACTTGGGTGTAGATGCACGTTGGGTTACGGGTAGGGGTGTGGTTTGAGCCATGAGGGGTATCGTGGAAGAATTTTCGATAGAGGTGGTTGTGCTTGGTTCAATTGGCTGAAATATTTTTAGGTAGATAGTGGAATTGTTAGCAAGTGACATTTGCATTTGCGTTGAGACAGGAAGCAGAAGACACCCCCAAAGTAAGGCTCTATCCACATAATCTAAGCAA
Source organism: Taxus chinensis (assembly GCA_019776745.2). Classification (NCBI taxonomy): domain Eukaryota; kingdom Viridiplantae; phylum Streptophyta; class Pinopsida; order Cupressales; family Taxaceae; genus Taxus; species Taxus chinensis. The sequence goes on along the minus strand of CM034148.1, from coordinate 229,963,631 downwards.
TTGGCTAAGTGTGAGAATAAAACAATTGTAGGAGAGGTTGATGAGGACCTAATGGCAATTCCTATAAAATTTGTCTTAGAGACGGGGAATTTGCTAGCTTCGGCTTCCGTGGGTAAGAGAGTCGAAAGTAAGTCTGCAAGATCTTGGGTAGTTGATGGAGAATGATCACCTAGCGGCAAAGGTATCTCTACTGGATCCTTGATAGGTGGAGGAGAAAATGGGTTCTCCTCTATAGGTGGAGGAGATGATGGGTTCTCCTCTGTGGGTGTAGGAGATAAACAAGTATCCTGTACAGCTTGAAGAAGTACTGTGGGTGACGGTTCCCTAGGTGGAGAAGCTAAAGGTGAAATAGTTTTGATATTAACGGAAGGCTCCTCCATGGGTGAGCAAGGAGGTGAAAGGTGTTCCTATATGGGTGGAGGAATATGTGAGGTGGATTTAAGTGCAGGCAAAGGGCTTCAGGCTAGGATTTTCTCGATGGAAGGAATATGAGGTAATTGGGCAGCAGTAGGTGTATTGCTGAAAATAGCATGGACCTCACGGGTATGACTATCATGAGTTGAGGTCTCTCCCGTTTGATCAGAAGAAGGGGCATGATTAGGAAAAGGTTTCTTGAAGATATGTAGGTTTTGATTGGTAGGTGAGTTAGGATTATCCAAGGTTAGCTTGCCTTTCTTGAGCATTTATTGGATAATGTTTTTGAAAGTGATGCAATTGCCATCACTATGGCCCTTTACTCGATGATAATTGTAGAAATCGTGCTCTTTATACCATGCAGGTGTGGGGCGAGCGGAGTCAAAACTGTGTGTGGTTTTACGGGAGGAAGGGTGATGGCCCCAGATTTGATGAGCTTCTCTAAGACAGAAGAATAATGTTCCCTAATTGGGGTATATTTCCGTTGTTCCCATCTGAATTGAAAAGTATGAATGAGTGAGAGATTAGATTAGGGGCTAGCCTGATTTGACGGATGAGTTGGGCTGACTTTTAGTACCACTGAATTAGTGGTCCCCTTAGTCTTTGAATAATTGTTTTGTGGTTTTGAAGAAGAAGAGGTATTATTTGACTTGAATGTCGAGTTCTTATTGCGTAATTGGATTTTCTTCTCTTCAATGGCCCGAATGTCAAGCTTTCGTGCCATGGTGAATGCCTCGTCGAAGGTTCGGAAGGTTTGGACATGTAGAGTCGGTGAGATATGCTTAGCACAAGCCCGCATGAAGAGTTCGATGAGTTTGGTTTGTGGTAGTTGGAATGTGAGTTGATTGATCAGGGTATGCTAGCGAGCAACAAAATCTTTGATGGATTCATCGTCATACTGACGCGTAGAGTAGAGGCCAGTCATGGTAACATTTTTAACGATATTAATGGAGAATTGATCCAAGAAGGCTTGGGCTACCTGATTAAATGAGAATATAGAGTGTCTAGGTAACCCACTATACCAATCTAATGTGGGTCCAGTCAGAGACATGGGAAAGGTCCTCAGGAGCAAAGCATCATCATGGGTGATCAGATAACATATGTGTTTGAAAGACCACAAATGCTGTTGAGGGTCTTCTTTGCTATTGAAACGGTTGAATTTAGGCATTTCCCAATCCAAGGGATATGGACGGATAGGAATGGATGGGTGTATAGGCTCATTACAAATATCATCATAGGTGAGAGTGTTACGAGAGCCAGAAAATGATGTCTCTAATGTCTGCATCTTGTCCATCATTAACTTGATTAGGTCGTTGGTATGTTGTGATGGATGAGTGACTCCTGTATTATAAGAAGGTTGGTGTTGGGCATATAATGGGGGTGGCATTCCAGTATATGGTGTTGCCGTATAGGTAGATTGAGAAGAAGGAAGTGAAATAGGGGGTACGTACCCAGAGTGAATAATAGATGAAACATGAGGCTACTGATAGTACGTATATGGAGGTGGAATGGTCTTGGTGACCCTAGTGGCAATGGGGGCTAAAGATTGCGGAAGAGAAAAGATGACATTTTGAAAAGGGGTAGGGGTCACTGACACCGGGGGTGGTAGTGTAGCTACGGGTATATGCAAGACAATAGGCATGGATGAGGTTGTGTTCTGGGTGGTTGGCAAAGGTATAGTGGATGTGGCAAGTGCAACGGATGTAGTAGATGCGGAAGTCATAGTAGGTATAGGGCCTAGCTGTGAAACGACTGGGGGTAAGGTAGATGCGGGTAGTGTGGAGTCAGATGGAGCCAATGCAGGAGTGGGAACAAGAGTTGGGGGGATAGATATGGGCATGCCGTATATCAACTGACCCGAGGCATCTTGAGTGGACAAGTGCAAAAAGCAAAACTGCAAGGCAACAGGATTTTGGTCAAGGAGTCATGTGAACTCCTCATCTCTAGGAGCGATAGAGATAGGTTCCATGACTGGTGATAAAATGGAAGGTGGTGAAGGGATAGGTAGGAGTGGTTGACAACTGGCATGGAATGTGAGGGTGCTTATTTGTCGACATGTCAGTACCATGTGAATAGATACTAACGTGGTAAGATCGCTTTCTGTAAATGACACAGAAATATAACATAGGTAGGATAAATAGGTGGTGGTAGGTGAATTGGGGTTAAAATGTCAGCTGGAAAATGACACAGGCTAACCGATGCCGATTAGGTTAAACTAACACCGATCATAGGTAACTGTTTCCGGTCACTGTGGAAAGTGGACAGTTGGTCAAAAAAAGGTATAAGGCCAAATTTTCCAGGTATGCAAAATGCTGATGAGACTTACTAGGTCAATGGATATGCTAAGAGTGAAAGAAACTCTAAATAGCTAACGAAGGGGAATAGGTGTCCTTTTTGGGTTGGTTAACAAAAATAACAGTGAATTAATGTCAGTTGGGTAAAACTGATGACAGTCAAAGGGTAACTGACGAAGGTTGCTGGACCGACACCGGTTACTGTGAAATTGAAACAACGATGGAGAAAATGTGGTTGCGAGTTAAAATTAAATGTGGAATCAAACCCATAATTCTGAGAATGATGATAATAAGGTCAAGGCACTCTTAGATGAAGCTAGAATACAATAACTATGATGAGGAGCATGCAAGGGGAAATAAGAAAAATGAAGAACATGACCTCTCACCTCAAAACGTAAGCCAAGCAGAAACAATAAGAAAAATATGATCCTAAGAGTGCTTTTTCTATTATGTTTGTTTAGCTTATGCTATTTAAGGACCGACTCATGAACTTTAGAATAGAATTTTTTGTGAGGATGGCTTCCTATGAAGAAGGGGATCTACAAGGAGAGGTTTCAGGTATGTTATGGCAGGGGCAGGCCGTCCTCTGATGGGGTACTAGATAGATATAACCAGTGGGGTGCCCACTATTCCGTGATCGTGTGATCACCTACAACTTCTTTTGGGTGAGATGTTGTTTAAGAATGTGTATATCTTTTAAATTTGTGATGTTTGGGTAAGAATCAGAGAAATAAAAAGAAAAGAAGTGCTTTTCTATGATTCATTTGTCAACCCTCAACTGGGAATGACTTCCAGCGTATAGGTTTCCCTTAATGTGAGCTAATGCAGAAAATCAGAATGAAATGAAATGATTTTAAAACCCAAATCGAAATGTAGAATTCGATGCCACAAATAGATGAACAGGAGAAGGGATGCTCTTTCACTAATGCAATACTAATGAAAGGGAAGAAATGTTCATTTTAAGCACAAAAATAATATTGCTTTTAGACAATAGAAGAGAAGAAGGTTCCAAGGGAGAAAGTTTAATGTAAGAACTTTTTAGAAAAGAAACAAACATACAACGTTTTCACCTAGAAATGAAAGAATGTAAAGAACCCCAAATGGGTCCCACTGGGCGTGCCAAAATGTTTCACCTGATTCTAGATGCGTTTCTTTAAATGTTGACAAAACAGATAAGGGTAATGGGCTAGGAGGATTACCTATTGAGATGCTAGTTGTAGGTTGTTACACGCGTATGACTTCTGAATCCATAGCTGATCGTGAGAGCTTCCTTTTTGCTTGGAGGAACTACCTGGAATGGAATACAAGACCACCAAATAACAATTAAACAATATATGCAGTGGACTGCCAAGTGTGTGCTAGATCTGGGAAGTGTGATACTTCCTAGACAACTATCAACCCACTATTTAAAACAACTTAATGCTTATAATAAATAAAATCCTACTGTAGTTAAAATGATTTAGGTATCTCATTCATCTACAATAAGCAAATTCATTCACAATAGGCTAAGCTATGACTGAATCTGAAGGTCAAAGTCTTGGTCAGGGTACTAATATGGGCCAGGGTGAGATTATGGGTGGTTTGAGGTATTTGGTGGAGGTTTAGAAGATCTATTCTTGGTGTCTGGTAAAAGACACAAAGATCGACATTAGTCTAGTATGACCGGTGTCGGTTTAGGTTAACCAGTGACAGTTTTAGGTAACCGGCGTCGGTACGATCGGGGTATAAAAAACTCAATAAAACTTGGCAAGTTGATAGATCTGGTACTAGATGCGAATGATAGGGCAATGGCAAGGCTCGTGGGGGGGGTCTTAGGTATGTACATGAATGATGAAAGTCCGGATGTGGGCAGTTCAATGGTGTGGGTAAAGGGATGGTCAAGTTTGCATGGAGGAAAAATGGTGGGGAATGGGAATGGGAGTAGAAACTAACAACAGAAGTAAAAAGATCTGCTCAAATGATAATGGACCAGTGTTGGTTAACAAAACTTACTACTTGTATGAGCTTGATGTTTGGTTAGCAATGGTGGGTGATTAAATGGCAGGAACTTGGTGTGGTGCTGGCGTTCACTGGATGCTTCCATGAAGGCAAAATGACTGTGTGATTGCTTCTGATGTTGGCTATGGATTCTTTGATATGTGTACTAATGCTAGTTCTGCTTGCATGCAGCTTGGGTTTTCTCACTTATTCTCAAAAGATGTGATTATCTCTTATAAATGTGCCAACCTCAAAATAAGGTTGTTTTGGGGGTTAAATGGTAATTGACAGCGGTTCCAGCTTAATCGGTGGCGGTTTAGGGTAACTGGCATTAGTTAGGGAGGGATTTCCTAGGTTTACTAAACTAGGCAGATCCCCTTGATTTTCTGGGAACTCATTTCGTTTCCTCTGTGGATTATCATGAAAGCTTCCTTCTAATAGGCGGGAATGTGGTTAGAGGGATTGTAGACATTGATTTTTAGGGTTTGGGTAGGTCTTAGTTAGTTATGGTAACTTACTAAAAATAGGTCTTAGGGTGAGGTGGCTAGATGAGGTGGATATGTCGGCATTATCCCAATTATGATATTTAAATAATAAATATTGTGAGGATAATGAATTAATTTAATCAAATTAATTAAATTAATATTGGAGTGGGATGAAAGGGGCCATCGTGTAGATCAAGAATTTCACGCTTGTTACCTGTCCAAGTGAATGTACCAAACTAAACACAAAATCCTTGAAAAAATCAAATAAAATTGATACCTGATAGACAAGATCCGGAAATGTAGATGGAAAAGAAAGCCAATGTAGAGAAGACGAGCGCACACAAGCAATCCTGCAAAGTAGATCCAAGAAACCTGCGAGACACAGATGCTTGATAGAAAAAGACCACGTTAAAAGATATTTGGGTGGAATACCTGAAAAGTGGGTTCAGGAAGCGATAAGCTCCCTCGGTGGATGTCAGTCCACGTTTTCAATTAAGGAAAAAGCATACATGATAAAAGATGTACGTAAAGGACTAGATTTTCTGATCAAAAGTAATAAACAGAATCTAAACAGCGGACAAAAAGAAGTAGGAAACAAGAAATTCTAAAAAATATGGTGTTGGATTACTGTTACCTGAGTTCTTGTACCTGTCTACAGGCTGATTGGCGTTGATTAGGAGAATCGACGTTGACTGATTCAAATTAGCGTCGACTGATTCAGGTTGGCATTGACTGATATAAATGCGAATTGACTTGAGAAAATTTACAGGAAGATCAAGAAACAGACAATGGAGACTAGATTGTCGATCTCTGTTGGATCTGTAAGTGTCGTAAGGATACTGCCAAGGCTCCACTTGTGCTAGATGTAGGAACAAAGTCACCAAGAGATCAATGAGGACTCACGATGTTGATGTGGCAAGAGCAGAGTGACGGTACCCCTCTCAGGGATTGGTTTGGATAGGATTCACTCTCACTTGATAGATGATGCTCAGAATTGATGCTCGAAAATCTCTCGTTCTCCTTGTCTAACTCACTGTCTATTTCACCATCTAACTGTCTAACCATAACTGAGTTCTGGGCCTCTATTTGTAATCAGTGCCGACCGAGATGAAATCGGTGCCGTTCCAAAAAATCAGCGTCGACCGAGTACCGGTTGGCGCCCATCAGGGAACAGACTCCCAAAATGGCCAAAAGGAGCGATTTCTGGAATGATGAGAGTGATTCTGTCACCTCAAATATGGTAAATATCCCGTTGCTTAGTTTGGGAGGAGGAGAAATATGGGGGATATATGGATAGAATAGATATGGGGTAGATAAGTGGTTATAATAGATGTAAAAAGGTGTAATTGAGTAGTTAATATTTAATTACTCATGGGTAAAACATAATGGGGTGAATTAAAACCTAGGATAAGTGTTTAAATCACAAATTGAATAATACCCCAAGGGGGCCATGGTGATATGAACCTGCCCCAGGTTACCTGAGAAGATAAAAGAATGTGAGGGACACCAAATTGGGTAACCAATTTTCGGTGTCTACATTTTGCCCATTTTTTGTTGAGTAACTTGTGATAAGCAAAGTTGCAAGACAAAAACAAGGAGAATAGAAGAAAGGAGGAAAAATTGATGATGTGATCCCCCTCAAACTAGGGATGGGATGGGTGATAGAACAAACGATCCCATGTTTGAAAAAGGTAGATGAAAACATAGGATGCCCCTGCTAGATGTCTGGAGTAGATTTGATCATTAATGATGCACAAGAATAATCATTAACGTAGTAACCTAAGGAACTCATGTTGGTAGGGAAATCTAGACGGTCTCCGTAGGAGATGACGTTAGTACCTACAAACCCGTGAGTGTAAGAAGGGCTGCAAAATAGCTAGCACCTAAAGAGAGATACATTGGTAGGGACAACCGAACGGTCTGCGAAGTAGACGACGTGAGTGCCTACAGACCCGTGAACTCTAAGCTGCCAAAAATGTGAGTACCCCATGTACAAGGGACAAGCTCAAAATGGATGATAATATTGAAAGTATGTGCCAAAAGGCAACATTCAGGGCATAATAATGACCAGATAAATAAGCTAAGCATCAACACTATGGCAAGAAGATTTTAGGAGATGGTAAAAAGCTACAGTGCAACCGATTGGCAACAATAGGTGTAAATCAGTGGCGATCCAGAATAATTAGCGCCAACCATAAAAATCGGCGTCGACCAAAAAAATTGGCGCTGACCATACCAAGCACATATAAATATGCGAATGGAAAATGTGAACAATTTAGTTAGACTGTGACGATTGATTCAGAGAGTCAAAAATTGGATTTGAGCACCATTGAAGCTTCTGGGAGCAGTCAGAAGTGGAAGAGGACACGACCAGGGGTAAGCGAACCTAGCCAAACTTTCTGCTATAATTTTTATCGTAAAATAGCATACTAGGTTCTCAATTTTTAGAGAAAAAAGGAATAAATGAGGAGTAAGAGTGTTTTTGACACTCGTCCTCCCAATCAGCGTCGATTGAATAAATCGACGCCGATTATATGAGATCGTCACCAATTACTTTAAATCGACGTCGACTAGTTGAAATCGACGCCGATTTAATTAAATCGACACCGATTTTATCATTATCTTGATAAGATGATAGAATATATGTTTTTGATGTTCTGATTTGGATAAATGGGAAGCTAACATTATTCTTCATGTTGTGGATGTAGGCACGAGAGGCGTTACACATGCGGGATGCTATCCCTAAGCTTCTGGAGACCATTCTCCCTGATGTGACTGACGCAGATTGGCACCACCTAGAGTTTATCGGGCTTTCGGTACTATCAACGAGTGCCGCAAGATGTAGAGCTGATGCGAGCACTAGTACGACGATGGGATAGCCGGACTTGCACGTTTTGGTTCAGGACGGGTGAGATGACTATCACCCATGAGAATATACAGGTTCCTGAGGTTGCCGATTACCGGGGACCCTATTGAGATCACTCCACGAGAGCAACAGCAGAGGGCCCTAGGACGGTTATATGGGGACAAGGTGGATGATTCAGAGATAGTGTCCAGGGGCAGTGAGGATAGCCTCGCAGTACAGACAGGATGATGCCAGGAGTAGATGTATAGTATTGATTCAGATGGCGATCTCCTACTTTGCTCTACCAGATTCAGGAGGTGGGAGATTCCCATTATTACTGCTAGATTGTGTTTGTGACATCCTGCAGTTTAGACAGGTGTTCGCATTTGCTGACGCCCTGATAGCTCAGATATATTATGAGCTATGGATGTATACCACTGGCAGGAGGACAGGGATTGATGTTAGTTTTGTGCTCCATTGCTGGGCATATGAGCACATAGCAGTGATCAGGCCATCTGGGCTTCCATGGATGCCAGCAGTAGTGGGGGCCATTGATTATGTATTTCAGTGATGGCGGGCTGACATGGCCCCGGGAGATACAGGGAGATCCGCAGATTGGTATGTCGAGCGCTTCAGGACGTTGACACCAGAGCAGGTCATCTGGAGACCATATCGGGTATTTCCGACATGGGCTGGTCAGGATGCTCATCTGGTAGGGTTGAGACAGAGCAGGGTGGTTAGGGGCCGCAGGCCTGATATGTGGGAGCGAGTCTCATTTATACGGGTATTGAGATAGTTTGGCCTGGTGTAGACAGTGCTGACCACGTACAGTCCATATAGACGAGACAACAGAGAGACAGATTTACCGATTTTGATCCTCGGCAGATCCATTGAGGGAGGCCCCACCTTCTGCAGATAGTGATGATGATGCCAGAGTGGATGACGGCTATGCGGCATGGTATTCGATAGAGCTTCCACGACACTTGCCAGCATCCATAGATGCCAATGAGGAGGATATAGCCACAGCATTGAAGAGGTCGGAGGGAGAGCATTATACACTGACAGGACACATCAGGTTGCCCTAGAGGAGATCAGAGCTCTGATAGAGGAGATGGATGCCCTGATATTAGAGAGGGACACAGCTCACCAGGAGTGAGATACAACGATCGAGCAGAGGGATCGCTATCATCAACATAGGGAGGCCCTCAGGGCCAAATATGGTGATACAGGTACCACATCAGAGTCTAGGACATAGGGTATGACCATAGGAGGGCCGCCACCAGCAGCACCAGCAGCACCAGCAGTGACACTATGAGCACCTGGTACAGTGATCCTGAGTACATATCAGTCTCTCCTCACTGAGGTGAGATACTATGAGGACGCCCTAGCACAACAGGCCCCTGAGGTGCCTCGTTACGGTGCGAGGAGGAGATCTACAACAGCCACAACTAGTGGTGCGTCAGAGGGAGGGAGCACCAAGAGAGGGCGAGGTGGAGGTAGGCCCCCAGCAGCAGGCGCTTCTAGTTTGATAGGCGGCGGCCAGGAGAGACAGCCTGGTCCAGAGGAGGGTGGAGGAGATAGTGTCTTCCACCTATCGGATTTTACGATTTAGAGATTGATATATTTTTGTATCGATGTATTGATGTAGCCTCGATTCGAAGGAATTTTTTGATGTATGATATAGATGGCTTGATTAAAAGCCACCCATTCTTTGTTGTACAGATACTAATGTATATATATATATATATAGATATTCATCATTTTCTTTGTCAAATGATTGTACTTATGCTTTTAATTTTGATAGACATGGATAGATGTAATGTAATTGCGATGGATATAGACATATGCTGATAGATGATAAATAGGTGTGATTTGATATTCCTAGAATAGATAGATGTGATGTTGATGTGATGTGATTGATATTCATAGAATAGATAGATGTGATGTTGATGTGATGTGATTTGGATTTAATTTTGATGAGAAATAGATATAGGCAGATGTAGGGTAACTTGGATGAACATGTTTTTAGATGATAGATGGATAGATGTGATTGATAGATTTGATATATTTAAGATGTTTTAATTGAATTTTGATGAAAAATAGATAGATATATTCTCATGTGTTGATAATATATTGCTATGATATATTTTCTTTTGAAAAAAGTAGATAAGATGAAATTAGATAGATGATATATTTTGACTAAATTAACATGTTAAATGTCAATTTAACTGGATGAACAAGAAATGATAAAAGGGAAATAAAGGAAACACACCTAGATAAGAAAAATAATGATAAGTTAGGCCCCTAACCGACCATAAATAGATACTTTTGATAGGAAACTAAAAGACCATGCATACAAGGCCATATATGAGGTTAAAATAAACCTGACACTAGCTAGTCGCAAACCAGATCTAGAAGGTAAATGGAAGGAGAAGTAAGTATGCATCTTGTCGGAATTTACAAAGGACAGAATACACGCTCATATTGGGAAAATAGGGTTCTCCATATGATCGACAAAAGGTCTTATATCTCAGCTTCATGATGTTTGTTTTGACAACAAAGCAAACTGATCAATGCGGGAAGTTTGCTAGATGTGGAAAGACTGATCGATACGAGAAGTCTTTCAGTGATGCTAAAAAGTGAAAAAACTAGCCGAAGATAAAGTCTGTTACTGAAAAGGATGATCAATGCGAGAAGCCTTGGGAATTCCATGAGAGAAATAGCCATCCTTCAAGGGAACAGTCTGTAGTTTGAATTTAATGATAGCCATCCTTCAAGGGTATGGTCTATATCTTTTGATTTGCTTAATAATGCATGGATAGCTGTCCTTCAAGGGATCAGTCTATCTTTTAGGAATTTTGGATAGCATCTTCTTCTTCTTTTTTTTTTTCGTTGTTGGAAGGAAGCTGAGTTTAGACCAGATAGATCAGATAGAGGGAAAGAAAACGTATACAAACGCGTACTCATGCCCTAAGTAGATTTGATTAAGATAGACACTCGGGACAAATGAAGAAGTGATTAAGGTGTTCCTACCATGAGGAGGAACATATCCATAAGAAAAATTCCATGAGTAGAGCCGCGGTACTCATATTTTAAGGTAGAAAAAGACATAACGCGGAGAACCACATAGTCCTAAATCACTACAAAAAGGTATGACTGGTTATAGATGGATGAAAGATCTATTTTGCGACTAAGAACATGTAAGATAGATTTTAACAGTAGAAGGGCCTTAGATGCAAGGCATTAATAGGTTCCATTTCAGGTACACCATCCATGGAAGATAGACGGTAAGCCCCAGATCCATATTTATGAGTAACCACGTATGGACCCATCCAGTTAGGAGCAAACTTACCACGCTGACTCCGTTCTAGTGTAGTGACATTTTGGTTTTCTTTAAGAACAAGATCACCAACTTTGAAGTCACGGTGCTGCAAGTGTTTGTTGTAAGCACGTTTGACACGCTCAAGATAGACTTGATGATGTTCAAGAGCATTGAGATGCCGCTCATCTAACAACTCAAGCTGTGCTAGACGCTCTTGACGATAATCCTCATCAGAGACAAATTCTCTGAGAGAAACACAAAGAGATGGGATCTGGACTTCCAAAGGAAGAACAACCTCAGACCCATAGACGAGAGAGAAGGGAGTAGCACCAGTAGGGGTACGAATGCTAGTCCGATAAGCCCAGAGAGAAAAAGGGATATGTAAATGCCAATCCCTACTAGCTCGACTAGTTACCTTTGCGAGGATGTTACGCAAAGTTTTATTGGAAGCTTCGGCCTGGCCGTTAGCTTGAGGATAGTATGGAGAAGAAAAGCTGAGTTTGATATTGAAAGCGTCACAGAGATTCTGTAAATTGAAATTTTTGAAATATTTACCGTTGTCTGTGATGAGTTTGTGTGGAATACCAAAGCGACAAATGATGTGTTGATAAACAAAATCAACAATCGGTTTAGCTTTTGTTGAGGAAAGGGGAATAGCTTCCACCCACTTAGTAAAGTATTCTGTGGTAGTAATGATAGAATGATGACACTGTGAAGAGCGGGGATTGATAAGACTGATGAGATCAAGACCCCATTGCGAAAAAGGCCACAAATCTGTCGCAGGTTGTAAAGCTTGACTAGGGATATGCGTAAGATTGGAATGTTGTTGGCATTTGACACATTTCTTAGTGTATTCACAACAATCTCGATTAAGAGAAGGCCAATAATAGCCTAAGCGTAAGATGTGTTTAGCTACGGCCAAACCACTAAAATGTCCACCACAGATACCGTCATGGACCTCCTGGATAGCCTTAGATGATTCAGGGGTTTTGAGGCACCGAAGCAAAATACCATCAAAACCACGTTTGTAGAGGATTCCGCCTAGAATAGTATAGCGATTAGCGCGTAGGATAAAATATCTTCTACCATTGGAAGTAAGATCTGGAGGAAGCACTGAATGGGATAGATAATCAACAATGTGTTGATACCACTCGTCTTGTGTATTGGTTGTAATGGCATTGATTGAAGTCAGTTGCCTGAGATGAGATGGTTGGTCTAATCGTTGCACAGCCACATAAAGTCGTGAGTCTTTGGTAAAAGGTGGAATAAGTGAGGCTAAAGAAGCCATCGTATCTGCGAATCGATTTGCAGTGTGAGGAATAGCTTGGATAGTGAATTTATCAAAGGATTGAAGTTGAAAGAGAACGATATCTCGATATTTTTGAAGGATATCATTTTTGCATTGATAGACACCAGTGACTTGATTAATGATGAGTTCAGAGTCACCAAAGATGTCGATATGGCGGCACCCAGATTAATGGCATTTTGAAGACCTAAAACAAGAGCTTCATATTCAGCCATATTATTGGTACACTCAAAGTTAAGTTTGTGTGCAACTGGGATAGGTGTACCCCAGGGAGGAATCATAACGAAACCTGCACCTCCCCCTTGCTGGCATTTAGATCCATCAAAGAAGAGTTTTACTTTAAGCGGAGAAAGACCGAAATCAATTTGTTGGATATACTCATCGGGGAATTGAGCGAGAGAGTCTTGAGTGTCTGGAAGAGGAGCATCAGCTAATTGATCTGCAATGACCTGACCCTTGATAGATTTTTGTGGGATAAATTCGAGATCAAATTCTGTCATAAGCATGAGCCAACGAGTGATACGATCATTGTGATAAGGCTTCGCATGCATTGTCTTGAGTGGATTGACACTTGTGACAATGTAAGTTTTATGATTGAGGAGGTAGTGACGAAGCTTAGAAGTTGCAAAGAAGAGAGCACAACACAACTTTTCAGCTTTGGAATAGCGTGTTTCATACTCATGGAGAGTACGGCTGATGTAATAGACGGCTTTTTCTTTACCACAAGCGTCCCGATGTGAGATCATGGCTCCCAGAGCATGGTCAGTCATAGAGATATAAAGATAAAATGGCTCCCCCTCGCGTGGAGGTGTAAGCACAGGTGGAGAAAGAAGATAAGCTTTGAGATCATCAAAGGCTTTTTGGCAATGCTCATCCCATTCAAAATGAACATTCTTATGGAGGAGGTGATGGAAAGGTTGACAACGGTCCGACAGTTGCGAGATAAAACGATGCACTGATTGAAGGCATCCTTGAAGACTGCGGAGTTGCTTTAAGTTAGAAGGGGGAGGCATCTCAAGGATAGCTTTTATTTTTGTGGGGTCTACTTCAATACCCCTAATAGAAATGATAAAGCCTAAGAGTTTACCAGTGAGAACGCCAAACACACACTTAGATGGATTTAGGTGAAGAAAAAAGTGAATAAGCCTCTCAAAGAGAGGTGCAAGAATGAAAAGATGATCCTGACGGCGTTTGGATTTACCGAGGAGATCGTCGACGTAATCTTCCATAGTTTTGTGTAAGAGATCGTGGAAGATGTAGGTCATTGCTCGCTGATAGGTTGCTCCTGCATTCTTAAGACCGAAAGGCATGACACGATAACAAAAAGTTTCCCAAGGAGTTATGAAGGAAGTCTTATGTTGGTCCTCTGGTGTGATGAGAATTTGATTATACCCAGAGAAACCATCCATAAGAGAAAGCATCTCGTGTCCCATAGTTAAATCCACTAGTTGGTCGATATTAGGTAGAGGAAAATCATCTTTTGGACAAGCAAGATTAAGATCTCGGAAGTCGGTACAAATTCAAATTTTCCCAGTAGCTTTGGTTACTGGTACTACGTTTGAAACCCATTGTGGATAATCGATGGGTTGGATGAAGTTAGCCGAAAGCAAGCGCTGCAACTCTTCTTTAACAAGAAGGGCTACTCAAGGGTGCATTTTACGCAATTTTTGTTTAACCGGTTTGATGTCAGGAAGAGTAACGATATTGTGAACCACAATATCAGGATCGAGTCCTGGCATATCCTCATATGACCAAGCAAAGGCTTGATGATGGTTGGAAAGAAAAGTGGTGAAGTCTCCTAACTCCTGTGGATTAAGAGATTGGCTGACCTTAATGATGCGAGGGTCTTTAGAAGTCCCTATATTAAGATCGACAGTGGCTTCATTGAGAAGCGTAGATGTGTCAGAAGGGATGGTTTTAGGAAGATAAGAATCCTCTGCCCCTAGATAGGTGAGGACAGAGTCATCATCCGCACAGTGGATAGTGTTGATAGTGGGAGAATCATCTCCAACTATTTCAGGGAAGATTAACGGTATGGAAGTGGATTTGTCATTAGTTTTGTAGGTCAGTGGTCCTAAGGAAATGGTATTGACTAAAAAAAAAGTTAGATGGAATGGAAATGGCGTCATCCTCATCAAATGATGTTTCTGACCTGACGGGAGAAGATGGTTCCTCAATGAAAAGAGGCTCATCGAGAATGGTGATGGTGGCCTTTGAGAGGGGTTTAAATCCTAAACCAAATTTTTGATGTGGTTTAAGAGTTGGAATGGATGCGAGGTCATGCACACCTTGTTCATATTTTCCCAGGCCAAAGCCCTTCCACGCGCATCGATATAAATAAGTTTTTGCAAACGTGGGATTCTGTAGACAATCAAACCCTGCTGAATAGGGTTTGGCCCTAGGGGAGAATCTGGTGATAGTGAGGTGTATCAAGACCACCGTAAATGAAGTTAGTCTGTTGATTGGGTAGACCAATGGTGACGATGCGACCAAGACCTGGCTGATATTCCGGTTGTTTGTCTGGTCTACCATACTCATTAGGCTTGAGATGGGCGTCAAAAGAAAGGAGAGGAAGTTCTCCTAGCAAGAAATGCTGCAATGTCTCTTCCAGATTTTGGAAATTTGGTAATTTAGTTGCAGGTAAGGAAGAGGATGACGCCTCGCCAGAAGAACAAGCATCCTTCTTTAGAGGGGCAGACCCTGTGGTCATGTCGCATTGTGCAGAAGGAAAAGGATCTCCTGGATGAGTATAGATTTTTCCCTCATACTGATATTTTAAGCACCGATGGAGGGTTGATGGGACACAATGCATTGTACGAATCTAGGAGCGTCCTAGGATCATATTGTAGTGGAATTTTCCCTCAACAATGTAAAAGAGCTCGTGAAGCAATTTTTTACCTACCCGAATGGGCAAGACCACAGTTCCTAAAGTAACTGCCAGCTGATCGTTAAATGATCGAAGGGTGAAAGGTGGTGGTGACACTACATTCTTAGGTAATTTAAGTTGTTCGAATGTGTGGGAAGAAATGACGTTGAGTGCAGCACCACTGTCGATCATAGTGCGTTTTAATGTAGTGTTGTTGATTTGAACCGTGATAAAAAGAGGAGCCTCTAAATCCTCGGCAGAAAGGGGAGGTATTTCAGAATCCTCAAAAGAAATGGCAGTTGATGGTCTATTCAATCCAACAACCATCTCGAAAGGCTGGGGCTCATCTGAATTCACAGCGATGCGACGCAGATTATCAATTAGAGCCTGGCGATGTTGCGGAGAAGATTGAATGAGGTCAAAAAGAGACATTTTGACCGGAGCATGGGTGAGTTGTTTCATAACACTCTCCTCAACTGACACGGGAATTTGAGCCCAAGGTGAAGCACGAATAGAGACCCGAGGTCTCAAGGCTGATGAGGAAGGAAGAGCTCCTTCGGGGGCTACAGAAATGACAACCCGTGGTCGAGATGTTGTGGATGATGATGGATTGTCATATTGTCGGGTTCTAGTGGCGATATGAATTGTGTCAATTTGAGAAGGTGGAAGATCATCCATAGTGGAATTAACAGAACTAGAGGTCTGAATGGACTGTTGAGGCTCAGATGAAGTTGGGACAACAACAGATACTTGTTCCTCCTCCTCTTCCAAAAGAAGATCACTTTCTTCCAAGAGGTTGTTAACGATAGATTGAAGAGCTTTACATCCCTCGGTGTCATGACCCGGAGTGCGATGGTAAGCACAAATCAAATCAGAGTTGAACCAGGAAGGTTTTACTCCTTTAGGATTATAGGGTTTGATCAGGGGAAGGGATATGGATGAAGCTTGGATAAGTTGACAAAGAATTTCAGTATAGAATCCGGTAGACAAAGATGAGGACAGAGATGACGAAGGTGCCTCTTTTACCTCAACAGATTGCCGAGGTAAAAGAACCTGCATGTCTGGTTTAACAGTATTTTTAGGGATCGTCTTACTTTTTCCAGACATCGGGAGGAGCAGCCTTGGGCACTTGAGATGGAAGTGAGTGATACTGGATTGATTTTGGTGGTGGAGGAGCTCCTAGGATAGATTTGGAAGATGATGAAGATGTAACAAGTGTTGTGGTTTTCAATAAAGAAGGCTGCTTGATTGAAACAGATGATGATTTAGATAATGCCAACTTAGATGAGGGAGAAGCTCCCAA
Organism: Taxus chinensis; assembly: GCA_019776745.2. NCBI lineage: Eukaryota > Viridiplantae > Streptophyta > Pinopsida > Cupressales > Taxaceae > Taxus > Taxus chinensis. The sequence continues at coordinate 229,946,819 of CM034148.1, read as the reverse complement.
AGTATGTCTGATCGGAGGAACAACAGGTGCCCTGTCTTTTGGGGATGAAGACGATGATCCTGATAAAAGAGATGACACCTTTCTAATAGGTAAATCCACTTTACGAGGTGCTGGTGAAGAAGGTGTTGTAGAAGAAGATGATGGTTTTGATGGTGTTGTAGAAGAAGATGCCTTCTCAGTGGATAACTCCAATATTTTATGAGGCGTAGAGAGGGATTTTTGAGGGAAAGCACCAAGAGTCTTGATGGTTCGAAATATGGGTTTTCCTTTTTCAGGGATAGTGACAACTTCAACCGCATAAGGTGACTGTAACCTTTTTGGGGGAAGAAAATGGGGAGATACGGATGATGTATCATTAGATCTTAGTTGTCTCGGTTTAAGTTCAGGAACCGAGCGTGTAGGTGTCATTACTATTTCTTTAGATTTCCCTTTAATAGGAAAAATAGTATCAATGACGGAAGAAGTGGATGATGAAGAAGCAGTTCCTTGTGAGGGAGATACTTCTGGTACAGTAATTGTGGGTGTAACTACTGTGGGAAAGGAGACGGGAAGAGTTAAAATTGAAGACGCTTCCGTCGAAGTTGGTACAACTATAGGTATGTTTACCAATGGCATAGTTGTAGCGAAAATGGGAGAAACAGAAGTAGATGTAGATGTAGTGGAAACTCGAAGGGATGTAAATGTCTCGAGCATCGAAAGAATGTCCGACGATGAGACAGATGAGGATGACACTGTCTCAGGTAGGGACAAAAGATTAGATAAAGAGGCAGAGGGAGGTGAATCTGTCTCTAACAATGTGGGAATACTCAAAGACGGGCTGTCTGAGGATGGCAGAATCCCAGTAATTAGTAGAGCGGCAGGAGGCTCTGATTCTATCGATGTGTTCGCAGATGGCTCAGGTTTAGAAGAAGATTCTTCAGTAGAAATGAAGCTGATAGTATGAGTGTTTGGTTTTTGAGACCCTGAAGCATCATGGTTCGGGGAATGATTGGGAAAAGGTTGTTTAAACACGTCAAGCACCTGATTTGGGGGAGCATTTGGGTTATCCAAAATGAGCTCGCCTTTATCAATGAATTTCTGGACAAGATTCTTGAAGGTCTGACATTGTTCAATGTCATGACCTTTGGTTCTATGATAATGACATAAGTCATTTTCCCTATACCAGAATGGATGTTCTTGGCTTTCATCAAAATTTCTAATAGGGGGAAGTTCGATCATGTGAACTTCCAACATTTTTTCCAAGATAGAGGCATATGATTCTCCCAACGAAGTAAAAGATCGAGATGACGAGGGTCCTTTTCGAGAAGATGAAAAGTACTTCCATGGTGTTTGATTAGAAATGTTATCGGCTCATGGTGTTTTTAATACGATAGCATTGGTGGATCCCTGATTCTTGTCTTTAGAAGTGGAAGGGTTTGATTTTGTAAACTGAGAAAAATCTGGTTTAGTTTTAGAACAAAGTTTTAACTTCCCTTGTTCGATGGTGCGAGATTCAAGTTTGCGTGCCATCGTAAAGGCTTCTTCGAATGTGTGAAAGGTCTGGATCCTTAAGGTAGAAGAAATATGATTAGCACAGGATCGAGTAAATAACTCGATCTGTTGAGATTGAGGAAGGGAGAAAGACAATTGGTTTATTATCCCTCTCCAACAAGTGACAAAGTCTGCAATAGACTCATCATCAAATTGACGAATGTTATAAAGATCTGTAATCGAGATCTTATGTGTGATATTTATCGAAAAGTTTTCAACAAACATCTGGGCCAATTGAGAGAAAGAAAACAAGGAATGTTGGGGAATGTTATTATACCAGTCTAAAGCAGGTCCTGCGAGAGACATAGGGAAAGTACGGAGCATAAGCTCCTGATCCTGGACTATAAGGTAGCAAGCATGTTTGAATGCTCGCAGATGCTGTTGAGGGTCCTCCCGACTATGAAATTTTGAAAATTTAGGAAGTTCCCATTGGGGAGGATAAGGCTTAAAAGCCACTGATGGATGAATTTGTTCATTACATAGTTCTTCAAAAGAGTATAAGGGACGAGCCCCTTTGGTGGATGCCTCCAGGTCTGTGATTTTTTTGAAAAGAATTTGGACCATGTCAAATTGAGGAGGTATGCTAGTATGTCCCATATAAGAAGCAATTGGTGGATTTTGTTGTGGTGTTAATGGGGGATTCATCTATTGGTTAACAGGATGGTAAGAGGAATAACTAGGTGTTCTGGGTGACGCCTGGTGAGGTATTTGTTGTGAAGGAGCCTGTGTATAGACAGGCTGTGAGATGACGGGCGGTTGAGAAAAAGGTGGTTGAATGAAAGACAAAGCCTGTGATTGATGGGCTCCTACACTTGTTGATTGAATTGGAATGGATTGAGGAACATGGGTGTTGACTTGATTGGACATGGTGGGGAACAAAGTCTGAATGAGGCTTTTGATTGCTGGATTGGTTATTAAGGGCACTGATGCTAGAGGATGGGTAAAGGTTACTATCGTTGGAGCATTAGAAGAAAGATGAGGTGGAGGATGGGAAGAAGGAACCAACTGACTCGCGAAAGGGGGTTGATTCACTAAGAGATACTAACCCTGAGACACAATAGACGACATAGAAGAATTAATAGCAATCTGTGAGTTTGCAGATGAGCCCATTATAGCTAAGGCAGAAGACTTCTCAGAAGTAGGCTGTGGGATAGCTGAGGTAACTGCGGTGCTCAGAATAGGCAAGACTATTTGAGAACTAGTCGTCATGGTTGGTGGAAGAGAAAAAGGAGGTACAGGTGCACCACCCTCTTCCGTGGTTCGAGGTGAGAAAAATGAGGCCAACTGTTCTACAAAAGCCTAGGATGGTTCATGGGGATAATCGTAAACTTGTTGGATTGGTGGTCCCTGATCAGATATTTGAATAGACTTATGTACTAGATAGTCCATAAGGGCTACTGGATTGCGATCAAGGAGTGCCTGAAATTCAGGGTCCCCACGAGGAACATACTCTATGTCAGAAGCAGATGATATTTCTGAAGGACTGGGGGAAGCTGGACGTGAAGGGATTGCTTTAGGCTGATAGAAAGGATTATATGACCAAGATGGGGGAACCAACTAATAGTGGTCCCGAGGAAGATCTGGGGGGTGCCGAAACATCCACAGTAGTGGTGATCTCGGAAGAAGAAGGGGTCATTTGAGCCATTCTTCTAGATTATAATCGAGTGATGACTGTCATAAACAAACAAAAATATAGTAAGAAAAAAAAGAAGATTGACCTAACTAATGCATAGACAATTCAAGCAGTGTAGGTGATTATCTCTTTTTAATTTTTATGCTTTTAAGATAGAAAATGTTTGGGAAGGCCTTTTAGAATAGGAACTACTCAGATAGCCAAACTAAGGATGGTTTGGGGAATGTTTGGTGAGGAGTCCCGAAGGCACTTCAGTAAAAGACCGGTACGTGGCTTGATATAGGGGCCTACCCCCGCACTTCACACACCGCTGCGATAAGGGAGTCAGGTGCTTTGCCAATATATACCAGAACTTCCGTGAATTTATAGCGCGGCCTGAGTACCACGTAGGCTCTTCCTCTTGGATATCACTTCCAAGTAGGTGAGGCCAGGGGAGGAATTCTTGTTTAAATGCTTTATACCTAGTGATTTTGGCTTTGTGTGCAAGGGTGAAAAATAAAAATCAAATAGTGTCACTACCGATTTTGATAAATTTTCCAACCTAATTAAAACTAGATGGAAAACACACAACAGAAATGATGAAGAAAGAGTTCCTTTTAAGCACTAAAAATGAAGTGTTTGATTTCGATGAAGACAAGTCAAACAGATTCTTTCCCAAATGCGATTAAATTCTTTTTAAGCACCAAAATCGAAATGTTCGAATGTGATAGAAAACAAACAAACAAAGTCTTTTTTTTTTCTTAGTTCCTAAAAAGGAGAAAACACCGTAAAAGAGAAATACCTGTAGATTTAGCTCTCCAAGGTGTGTGGACTTCAAAAAGCGCGTTGTTGAGCCCTTCCCCTCGAACAATCCCATGAAACAAGCAAAGTGCTCCACAAGAAAAGGTTAAGCAAACATACAAACCAATCCAGAAAGATATATCCAGATAATAGCAAAATGAAAATTTCTATTTTGGGAACTAGAAAAATTTCAAGGAAATAACAATTTTGCATAAAGAGATGGATCGAACATGCAATCTTGAAATCAAATGAAAGATTTACTAATTTTAGAAATAGAAATTGGAATTGAGATTTGCAAAAAAAGAAAGGATCTAACTTTGCAAATTCAGAAATGAAAGCAGCAAGACTGAAACGATGGAAGGAAATGCTTAAGAACAACTGATAAAAAATCAATGAAGAAAAAGAACAAAGCTCAAAACTAGAAATGAGATGAACTTACCAATATGGGACTTTGGTTGGGTCCCACCGGGCGTGCTAGAATGTAGATCAAGAATTTCAGCGCTTGTTACCTGTCCAAGTTAATGTACCAAACTAAACACAAAAGCCTTGAAAAACTCAAATAAAATCAATACCTGATAGACAAGATCCGGAAATGTAGACAGAAAAGAAAGCCGATGTAGACAAGACGGGCGCACACAAGCAATCCTGCAAAGTAGATCCAAGAAACCTGTGAGACACAGATGCTTGACAGAAAAAGACCACGTTAAAAGATATTTGGGTGGACTACCCGAAAAGCGGGTCCGGGAAGCGATAAGCTCCCTCGGCGGATGTCAGTCCACGTTTTCAATTAAGGAAAGAAGCATACATGATAAAATATGTACGTAAAGGACTAGATTTTATGATCAAAGGTAATAAACGGAATCTAAACAGTGGATAGAAAGCAACAGGAAACAAGAAATACTAAAAAAATGATGCTGGATTACTGTTACCTGAGTTCTTCTACCTGTCTGCAGGCTGATTGGCGTTGATTAGGAGAATCGACGTTGACTGATTCAGGTCGGCATCGAATGATATAAATCGGTGTCGACTTGAGAAAATTTGTAGGAAGATCGAGAAACAGATAGTGGAGACTAGATCGTCGATCTCTGCTGGATCTGCAAGTGTCGTAAGGATACTGCCAAGGCTCCACCTATGCTGGATGCAGGAACAGAGTCACCAAGAGATCGATAAGGACTCACGATGTTGATGTGGTAGGAGCAGAGTAACGGTACTCCTCTCAGGGATTGGTTTGGACAGGATTCACTCTCACTTGATAGATGATGCTCAGACTTGATGCTTGAAAATCTCTCGTTCTCCTTGTCTAATTCACTGTCTATCTCACCGTTTGACTGTTTAATCAGAACTGGAATCTGGGCCTCTATTTGTAATTGGTGCTGACCGAGATGAAATCGGTGCCGTTTCGAAAAATCGGCATAGACCGAGTACCGGTTGGCGCTGATCAGGGAACAGACTCCCAAAATGGCCAAAAGGAGTGATTTCTGGAATGATGAGAGTGATCCTGTCACCTCAAATACAGGAAATATCCCAGTGCTCGGTTTGGGAGGAGGAGAAATAGGGGGGATATATGGATAGAATAGATATGGGGTAGATAAGTGGTTATAATACATGTAAAAAGGTGTAATTGAATAGTTAATATTTAATTACTCATGGGTAAAACATAATGGGGTGAATTAAACCTAGGATAAGTGTTTAAATCACAAATTGAATAATACCCCAAGGGGGCCATGGTGATATGAACATGCCCCAGGTTTCCCGAGAAGATAAACGAATGTGAGGGACACCAAATTGGGTAACCAATTTTCAGTGTCTACACATGGTTAGGTGAATGTGTTCAAGGTGTTTACTTGATGGGGGACCAAGGGGAGTATGACCTAATTTTAGTGTCTACAACAGGTGATTTGTGATAGAGAATCCACCATTAAATTTTTTAATGCATGCTATTCATAAGGAGGGTACCATGAAATCAATTGGAAACAATGCTTTTGCACCAAAGACTAGTTAGAAATGGGTGGCCTTGTTTAAGCTTTTGTATGTAGTTTTATCTTCCCATTAAACAACTAAAACCTTTTCATCACATCCTTTTATCCAACAAAGCAGATCTCTATGAGTGTGTTTCTTATAATATTATTAATAGCCTCCACTATTCCATTGGATTGAGGGTGATATGGCATTGTTTTATGATACATGACCATAAAATCAAACAATAATATGCACATCTTCTTGTTAAGGAAATGGGTTACCATGTTTATAGCAAGGCTCAAAGGAAATCCATTTATAATTATGATATTTTCCCAAATAAATATTTTCATGGTTAACATAATGTAATTTTTTGTGGGTGAAAATTTAGCCCATCACGTTAGGTAATTAATTCCATTTATAATGTATAATAGGATTATTCTTCATGTGATAGGATTAATGGGCCCAAAAAAATAAATTTCCCATTTATGAAAGGGTTTTAATGAAATTATAGGGCGTAAGGTAATTTCATCCCACTTACTCAGCTTATCAAATCACTAATAATGGTCACATGTTTGTGTGTACTCTTTTGTAGCCTGAAACAAGTTCTTCCACCAGAGACCTGTAGTCAAGATCTTCCTTGTGGTTGTATATCCAGTGTAATGTCCTCTTGCAATCCATTTGTATGTTTTTTAGAGAATATCTTATTGTTCATGCTTCATTAAACATCATCAAAATACCTTATCTCAACCCATTTTATATAATTCTCTGTTGATTATTTGATAAGGCACCATTTTTACCACTAGCTATTTTTCTTTTGTACACTTCAATTCTTCAATGCATTCCCATATTGTAGAAACAATGTTATATCACTAAGATAATTTGGTGCAGTATTACTTTGAAGGAGTTGCATGAACCACATACCATCCTAATAGCATGAGATTCTTCACCCAAGTTGGTCATGTGAAATGACACAGTATTAGTTATATTGTGTAGAAGACAGATATATGCACATAGGTATGGAGGGTCATGCAAGAGTGCACACACAGGGAGAAAAGTGAAGACATAATAGTGCACAAGGATGCACGCACCAGAGAAAGATAGGTCAACGTGCGAGGATACATGCATGCAAGAAAAACACTGATACTTATCCATTTTCAGAAGCTTTGGCTAAAAATGGACAGAAATAGAGTAGCTTGAGGCACAAGTAAGGGAAAAGAAAGCACATATAGAGAAAGGAATAAACACATGGATCGAGCTAATAATAGGATTAAAGCATAAAGTATATTTAGTTTGATCTATTATTAGGATAAGATGGAAAAAGCATGCAGGTTATTACAAACGTGCATATTATTAGGAAAGTACACATAGACGGTGAAGGGAAATTACCCACTGAGTATAAATATGGGTAATGCATGTTTGTTTTAATAAGTAAGTGCAAATAGAGAGTTTGAGTTCAAGTTAGAGTTTAGAAGTTCTAAGGTTCTGGAGTTTTTATGAGAGTGAGTATGGTCCAATGCATTGATGTAATGTATTATCATGTATTCATCTTCTGTGTTATGTAATGGATTATGATTTGCAATAAATAATTTGTTTTTGGGTTTCCAAAGTGATTAGATCTAAGCATGGTATAATGGGGATCCAAATCTTATTGGTTATTCTTTAGGTTGAGTGAATTTCCTTATTATATGTGTTGCTGAATTGACATGATATGATGTATCTTGTTGAATGAATGATTATTTTGATTATGAATAATGATGAATATGTATGTTAACATATTAATAAGAAAAAAAAAGGAGGGACCTAGTGGCTACACGTGCTTTGAGTGAGCTTCCAGAATTGTCTGGATGAAGTGTCGACTTGCATAACTATTAGTGGTAATAGAAAAACTACATTTTTGGTTCCATTGTCGAGACCTCTTTTCAATCTATCTACCAGGATGTTGCATATAGACATGGTTAATTTTAAGCCCCCCCCCCCCCAAAATATTATAGAATGAGTGGTGAATTAGACAAAAAATCCATTTTCACTATAGGCAAATGTATGTAAATGGGTTTCATGACGACGACGAAAGGAAGGTGTTTTTTAAAAAACGGTGGAGAACCGAAGTTATTCTGTTATCAGCCGGCAAGTATGGTACAACCCTATGTTACTGGTCAATAAGTACGGTCTACTACCAAATGACAACAAAATGTCAGTGTTACTGGCAACACAACTTTATCCAACCACACGGAAACACAACTTAACAATGACGAAAGACAACACAACCGAGCAGTCGAACAAAAAAGTATGTTGTAGGATGGCAATAGAAAATACTGCTACCGGTTGGTAACACAGTTAACTGTTACCGACTGGTAACACATATAACTATTACCATCTGATAACACATATACATGTTACAAGTCAGTAACATTTTGCTGTTACCATTCAACTTTGCACATTTGTCTTATCGTCTGTCATCACAGAATTTATTGTCAGATGGTAACATAAATAATTGTTACCATCCATCAACAAAAAAAAACTTTCTAGTCCATAAATAGAGTTGTCTTTTTCACTTACCTCTTGAGTCTTTCTCTTTTTCTTGAATCCTTCGGCTTCTGGTCTTATACTTTCATATTTTTCACAAGCTTATAATGTAAATAATATGACTATATTATGGTGAATTAATCCTATATATATTAAAATGTTATAATATGAAGGTGAATATACTAACATCAATCGACCCTTGGCGGAAACATGAATGTGAAATTATATTTTAATTTTTTTAGGCCTAGTAAAATTTTGGTGAACATACTACCGTACGGTAGTAAAAAATTTACCAAATTCAAAATTTAAAATTCCTAATATTCATCTTTTCACGAATATTTTCCCCTAAAATTTACCCTACATACAGATGACGTTTCGACTATTTTTGGAGAATATTGAAAGTTGGATAAAACATGGCCAAGATGCCTTTACACAAAGATATAACACTGGAACTGACTTTAATGTGTGAAAATGGGTGGAAGATAATCTATATGACTGCTTGTACGATATTTTCTTCAACTTCTTCCTAGTAAAGTTGTACTAATGGCATACATAAAAAAAAGGTGTTTGGATAGGAAAGAAAGCTTGGGCACATGAAGATTACCAAAAAGTCTTTGATTTAGAAGAGTCATGTACTAAAGTTGTGGATCATTGGTGGGAAGGTGTACTACACAACTATACTTTGGAGTACGAAATGTCAACATATTCTTGCTTGGAGGAAGTAGAGTTTTGGTTCTTAAGAAAGCCAAGGGGATCTTATTTGCATACAATACCCTTAGCTATTAAGATACTGATGGTGGAATTGGGAATGGAGAAATTACCTATGGCGAGCTAAAACTACACCGTGCGCAGGAGTAGGAGTAGGTTTTGGAATGATGTTAGCGGACTTGGCAGAAGAAAGACAAATAAGAAAGACATATCAAGTATAATGATGCATGACAAAGGGTGATGGATGAGACACTGAGGTAAAGAGGGATGATGACTAGAAGAAGTGATGATGACCCTGTAAATGGCAAGGGACCACAGTATCATGTCCTCTCGACATTGGGAAAACATAATAGAGAGACCCCATTGACATCTAATGAGAGTAAGTCTGAGGAGATAATGAGAACCACGAGCATGAATCTGACCCATCCTAACATCCTCGCCCTTGTGCAAGGTGTTCTAAATCCAGAGATAGTTGTTAAGAGCATCATTGTGAAGAAAAGTAAGCAGAATCTCCACGTTGGGTAGGAGACATAGGTAGACATGTTTTAATCACTAATTATGAAGCATGAAAGATCAAGGATGTGCACATGGTAGCACAACAAGTGCAAATTTTTAGGACAATTAATTTTGGAGGTATTTTCAAAGGTGCATTATCAGGACAAATTTTTGGTGTGCAACCCGTTGGGAGCAATCCTATAGGTGCTGCTATAATGAAAACAATTGTTGTCTAGTTCAGTATAACAACTGAGACACAAAGAAGTTTATCTACTAGACCACAGGTCACAGTGGGAGGTGTAGGGGGCTCAGGTCAGCCACCACATGGAGGAAATCCTAGTGGAAGTTCAGGTTCAGGATTTGGCCCCATCCCAGGACAAGGGTCACAACCATCACAATAGCCATCAAAAACACCACCTCAACAACCATAATAAATGACACCTCACATCTTCTGATGCAAGGGCATCATCTAATGAACGTCAAAAATGAAAATGTTTCTTTATCCATGGTTGAGGAGGTAAATCTAAGAATGTTAGAATGTTTTTAGGTCATGAGAAGGGACATTAGGAGGTTAAGTTATTCACAGTCTCAAAATTATGTTTTCCCTCCAAAATTGCAATTCAATTTTTAAAAGCATGTAAAAGAGAAAAGTGGCTTATAAATGGTGAAAGGAGAGAGATTTGATGGTATAAGAGTGTAGTAGGAGGCTATGCATGCTATCATAGGTCCTAGGGTGAAGTATAGTCATCAAAATGTTAAAAGATGTAAAAATACCCATCATGTGGGGTATGGGCATTTGAAGAGTCTTGAAATTTAGTTAGGTTTGCATGAAATTTACACTTAAAAAGTGATGGATTCAAATGAATGGAGTTAGTTATCCACTAGAGAGAGGAAGGAGAGTAGGAGAGAAGAACTCCTTGAGGATTTGAGGAGATGAAGGATGAAGAACTATGGAGTTTTGTAAGCAAATATAGTTAATATACAATGAAGCTATGTTTTTGTATAAAGATCTTGTCTTGATTACTAATGATGTTGAGTTATGTGGCTTAAGAAATTGAATGGTTATTTATTTATTACATTTGGAGGAGTTTTCTTGGAACCTCTTTAGGAGGATTAATGATGAGTTAAGTTGATATATTTTGTCTTTGAGCATGTAACTGATGCATTGTACTATCCTTTATGATAAAGAACGTGTTTGTGAGGAAAAATTTTGTATTGGCTGTGTGACCTTCATGGGGGTGTGTTTACAATAGTGATCTAATTATCTAGGGAGGATTGATATACCAATTAATTTTTGAAGATGTTATTATGTCTTCCTTGTGAATTAATTATTCTTGCATGAAACCAAGAATGCGACTATTGATGATGTTTATATCTCTTTGAAGTGAAATGTATATTGGAATCATTCAATAATTGAGTAGAGGAATAGGCTCAAGAGTTTTTAAATCTTGTGGTAAGGTGTTATCAAACCAATATATGCATGGGAGATCAATTTTGACATAGGGGAGAGCTTGCATGTATGCACCCTCCATCCTACAGGTCGAGATAAGACATAGTTGAGTGGTTTCCAATATAACATGGCCATCAAGATTCTCTAGTAAAGAAAACATGTAGAGGAAACTTATACATACCTTTGGTTAAAAATTTGGGTCTTGGAATTAAGTTTAAAGGTTTTTATAACATTTTATATGCTCTTGGGTTCCTAGGAAACCCTAACAAGGGTTTTAAGCTCCTTTCTTTGTTTGAAGGCTTAGACATTGTATGAAACCTTGAAAATTTCTAGAAATCACCTAAAGTAAGTCTAAAAACATATTCAAGAGGAATTTTGAGCAAAGATAGTGAAAATACCTGGTTATCCATGATAGTTGCATAAGGTATGACTGTTATAGTTTAGGAAAACCTAATTGGAGTCCAAGAAGGTAGGAGTGAAGGACATTTTCCAAAGGAAGACACCTCATAACTTTTCCCAAATATTTTAAGCCCAAATAGGTATCCCAATATGTCCTTATTTTATCTTGAAGCCATTTATAATGAAAGTTATGATGGAAAATGCATGAAAGAAAGGCTAGTTGAGTCTTGGTGAACCATAAGAGAGAAAAGGCGATAGAAAGAAGAGGATAAAGAGTTGGGTCATAAAATTTACACCACACCACATTGGCCATAAAAGGTATCTAGAGATGTTTTCAATTTTTTTGGTAGGCCTAGATGCCTCCAACCATGAATCATGTAAGAGCATTTCTCTTAAGAACACCAAAGAGTAGTTTTGGATAAGATTAAGAGATAGTTGAAATTTAATCTTTTTGAATCAAGTTGATGGTTAAAATAACATGGTTTGAAGTTTTGAAATAGGGCGAGAAGTTGTGAAAGAGCCATTGAAGGCTAAAAGGATAAAATTTACTTGATTTTTCTAGGGAGCTAATGAAGACAATTTGAAAGAAGGTAAGAACATTTAAAGTTTCTTGTGATTTTTAAGCTTAGTGAAGGATGACTTGGCATGGAATGAGGTTTGTAAACAAGGAATAGTGATTAGTGAAGCTACTTAAGGAGAAATTTGACCATTTTGTGCATGTTTAAGCCATTTTAAGCTAGAGATCAATATCCTCTTTACATAGCTTTGGGTATGGGTTAATATTTGGTCTTCTTAACTTATATAATGCAAAGAAGAATTAATTATACCTCTGCACCATTTTCTTTGAGATGTCACTTCACTTACCAGAGTATAGAGGGATGGAGGATGTGACTGAGCATGTGCACAAGTGTGAATTTTTATGGAGAGCTAAGGGAATAACAACTTCTGATAGAATGATAAGTCAATTTTCCACCACACTTCAAGGTTGCGCACACAGTTGGTATAGAAAGTGTGATCCTCACCAGACTGTGGTGGATTATGATGTGCTGCGCATTTCCTTCTTAGCTAAATTTCAAATTTTTGAGTTTGAGAAATACAATATTAGTGTGTTTAAGGACATAAAGCATGGCTTATCTAAAAGTGTGAGGGAGTATGATACACAGGTTAAGACTCTCTTATCTAAACTATCTTATGATATTCATTAGATCCAACATGCATAGTGGTTCATTGGAGGATTTTTGACTCCATTTCAAAGGTCATTATCACATAAAACATTTACTTCTCTGCGTGAGGATTTGGAAGCATCTCTACATGTTGAAGTAGTTGGGAGTATAGACATTAGAGTGAGCCCTTTCCTAGAGGTGCAAATAACAACTATGACTAAATAGTTGGAAAAACTATCTATCAATTTGGCACATAAGACACGTAGTGGCTTATGGTGTAATGATTGCGATGTAGAAGGGCATACTAAGGATAGTTATCCATGTAGGAATGTGTGCACACTGTTACAATATTATGAGATTTTCCATAAGAATCATGATGTCCAGAGGTGTCCTCTGCTACATGTAAAAATGAAGAATGTCTACATGTACTACAAGATTTGTGATGCACATACAATGATACAATTGATTTATGCTTGATCGACCACATTCATGAGGCTTGCGAGATTGGATTATGACAGAACACGGTGGCAAGTAGCTCTGAGGTGCAAGAAGCCTAGCCTAATGAAGGGTGTAACAATGAAGATGGTGCATTCCAAGGTGGATATAGGAGTAGAGGAAGGTTCATGTGTTGGAATTGCTATACATGTGGGTCCCCAGATCATTACCAATGTGACTGTTTTAAGAATCAAGTCCACGCGTACTGTGGAAAAGCACACAAAGTTGAATATTGCCAAGAAATCCATGAATATATGTGTAAAAAAAAGAAGAAGGAAAAAGGTGCAGGGATGATCAAGGTGAATCCCATGAAGAATGAACAATGGAAACATTAGAAAAAAACTAATCCAGAACTCCAACCTATGTTAGTCACTACATGCGTAGAGGAACATGTAAAGCCCCTTATAAGGAGGGAGGAGGTTATGCATGTTAAGAATCTAGATGTTGCTCATTAGAAGAAAGTCTACCAAGAGACCATAGGAGTAATAAGATATTTTCAAGGAAAGATCTAGTGCCTAAAGGGATAAGCATGCAAAAGGGAACGCACAAAGAACATTGACCTTCCACAGAGGGATGTTGATAATTTGAAGGAAGCATGTAGGATGCTATGACAAGAGAACATTATTCCTTTTCTTGGAGAATGGTTGCATGAGAAATTACCACACACATGATTTGAACGTGAACACCAGATCCTTCATGTAAATTGACCACTATAGAACCATGACTATGATAAGGATATTACACAGGATGTAATGATTGCTGGTTGACTAGTGAGTAATATTTTTATTGATCCAGGCGTAGAGCTTAATGTTCTAACTTTGGATGCTGGAATCAAATGGGAAGGCCACAATTGTAGCCATCTTCTAATGTGTTATACATGACAAATAAAATAAGGGCCATACCCATTGGAGTACTAAAAGATGCTTCAATTACTATTCAAGGAGCTAAGTTCATAGGTGATTTTGAAGTATTTGAGCTTGATGAGGAAAATAATTTCTCCGCACTGCTCAAACATCCTTGGTGTTATGTGAACAATACATATATGTGCTTCAATAAATAATATATTAGTTTTGAGAACAAGGAGGAGTGCATTGTCATACTATTGGATGATGTGAAGGGTGCACCCTACTTTGAGCTTGTCAATGAAGAACTCAATAGGATTTATGTACATATGGTGTGTGACCCTGAGAACATGGAACCATCTAAGGAAGACATACTTCAGTGGGAAGATGCATAATCTGTCAGTGACAGTACTAGTGTTGTTTATGACAATTGGGACCATGACATATATGAAATGGTCAGATGCAAAGTCAAGGGAAGAGTCACTCAGATGATCAGGCTATGTATGATTAGGTGCTTGGGAAAAACTCAATTACCTAGGTATATTAGAGAGGATAAAATTGACTCTTTCTTGCACGTCATAGAGGAGTGCTAGAAGAATGAGGGAGATAGATGGAATACGATGGTCTATACATTTCTTAGAACAACAACACACTAGTGGGTGACACACAAAGATAACATTTTCAGCTAGCGAGAGGTAAGGGTAGCCTTCTTGATGAGGTTTAATTGAAGTAATGGTCTATCTCTTGTACACAAGTATGATGGAAAGACTCCTGCTTTGGTACATGTCCACAACTGTGAGAGACAATGGGCACAGGGCCAAGAGGCTATACCAGTATCTCTCTAGATACATAAGTTTTACTCTACTTTGCATGGATGCATGTGGGCTTGGTATATGTATGTTGAGCTCAAGTAAGAGACTCCAAGTTGGCGAGACATGAAAAAAGGTATGGTTCACACTTTTGATTATTTTTCTAATAAGCCACTAGTACATGAGGCCTTGCAGATCATAAAGCATATCAAGCTGAGAGATAGTGAAAAATCAAAAGAACTCATGATTGAGTTGTTAAAAGAACTCGAGACTAAGGCTCATGAAGAATTTTTGTAGACTAAAGAGGCGCTATTGAGCCAAACATGGAAAGAGAAGGAAAAAGGGAAGATGGTATACCTCATTGATGATGAAGAAGTAGAGAACCTATATATTAACCATACATAGGTTGTGCACGAAGTGATGGAATCTAGAGATGAAAAAGTGAGTGGATACCATGTTCTTATGATAATTAAAAAGGTGAATATTGACACTGAGGATGTGCGTAAGGAGGCTATTATTGGATACTATTGTCACAAGAAGAGGTTGTGAAAATCATCGAGTTGTTGCGAAACTTCAAAGATTTATTCCCAAGGGGTTATCATGAGTTGAAAGGTGTGCACCTCTCATTGGGAGAGATGAAGATTAAGTTGAAATATGGTGTATGTATGGTTTGGAAGAGGCCTTATAGGATTAACCCAAACCTGCGTGTGAAGGTCAAGGAAGAAATTGATAAAATGCTTAAGTTTGGAATCATTAAACCAATTGAGGAATTTGAATGGGTTAGCCCCATGACGATCAACATTGAGAAAGATGGATGGATCAAGATCTATGTTGATTATAGGTATCTCAACACTTCATGTGTCATAGATCCTTTTCCTACACCATTCATAGAGGAGATCCTTAAAGGTGTTGCATGGTGTGAAATTTATTCATTTACTGATGGCTTTTTAGGGTACCACCAAGTGTGAATTATGCATGAGGATCAGGAAAGACCATCTTCACCACTAAATAGGGAAGTTTTGCATATATTGTGATGCCCTTTGGATTAACGAATATGCCAATAGTAGTTTTTCACATAGTTTTGCAAGAATTTCATGAATTCCTTCATAAGTTTCTGTAGGATTATCTAGATGATTGGACCATTTATGGGATTGTAAAGGATCACTGTGATGATATGAGATCGATGGTTGAGAGATGTAGGCATTTAAGAATCTATCTTAACATTAAGAAGTGCATCTTTGCCACACCCTTTGGCACTCAGTTTGGGAACAATAATTTGCAAGCATGGATTGTTTGTAAATCCAGCTAAGATTGCAGTGATTTTGGGGCTGGAAGAACCTACCAATCAAAGTGAAGTGCAAAAATTCTTGGGGTATATGGTTATTACAGAAATTTTATTAAAGGATATGCAAATATTTCTACACCCCTGGAAGAATTTCTCAAGGCCAAAGGAAATTTTTATTGGGGTGATACGCAGTAGTAGGCGTTTGAGACCTTGAAGGAGAAGTTTACCACTGCACCAATCTTGCACTTTCCTTTATGGAAGAAACCTTTCCATGTAGATGTTGATTCCTTTGGCATGGCTATTGGCTTAGTCTTGGTGCAACTAGGTGAGGAAAGTTTTGATCATCCTATATGATTTATAGTAGGAAGTTGACACCAACAAAAAAAAATACACAACTATAGAGTGCGAGGCATTATCCATAATATATGCACTTCACAAGTTTTGACAATAGTTTTTGGCCACGCCTTTCATATTTTACAAATATCATATGGCATTGAAGTACTTGGTCAATAAACTTGTCTTGCATGGGTGCATCTGCCGGTGAATAATACTTTTTCAGGAATTGGATTTTACATTTGTACTAAAGTTAGGAAAGAGTAATCTGGGATTTGATCACTTGTCAAGGATCAATTCTAGAGAGGACACACAAAGTATTAAAGACACTATGCCTAATGCACACTCGTTTATATTGAATTGTGCATTAGTATAGTTGGAAGACATCGCAATATTTTTGAGCATTGGACTTGTGTAATAGGGAATGAAGACCTTAGAAAATAAACAACTTACTATTCTAGTCATGCCATATCAGAATATTGGAGGAGACTTGTATAAAATGGGTAGAGATGAGGTTTATCACATATGTGTTTTGGGGCATGAGCGCAAAGTCATTATGGAGGAAGCACATAGAGGCATTATAGGAGGACACTATTTAGAGGAAGCAACTACGTGTAAGATTCTTCTTCGTGCACAAGATCCTTTTGGAAGGTCTATGGTGGGAGACATTATACAAATACACTAAGGATTTTGTTAAATCATGTGATCACTCTTAGAGAATTAGAAATTATGGAAATAGTTATGAAATGCCCTTGAGATCCATAACGATCACAAATCCTTTTAAGAAATGGGAAATTGATTTTGTAGGACCTATTATACCACCTGCACGTAGGACATGTGTACACTATATTATCACATTTACTGACTACTTGACCAGGTGGGTAGAGGTTGTTGTTGTCAAAATTTCACCCCCCCAGGGTAAATTTTGATAACATGCATCAGATTTTTGCAGTTCCAGGCAAGTAGATTGAAACAGGAAAAATCACGAAAAATGGCTAAGTCCTAGTCCTAGGAGCAGTCGGGACATTTGGGGCATCTAGGCGCGGATCGGCCGAAAATCCTCCAGGCGGCCCGTGAAGCAAAGGGACATCTGGGCCACAGGTACGCGCGGGACGCAAAATGCCCGAATCGGCCTAAATGGGAACAAACAGTCTGGAAGCAAAAGGGACATCTGGGCCAGAAGTACGTGAATCGGCCGGATCGGGTGAACTGGAAGAATTTGTCCCACGAAGCACTGGGACATTTGGGACAAATGGACGCGAACATGCCGGTTTGGCCGAAACAGAGAAATTTTGTACTGGGACATCTGGGCCGTAGGGACGCGAGGGACGCGGATAGCCGAAAAATCTGAGAGCCAATCAGATTGCGCCACGTGTCATCGGCAAATGAGGGACAAGGAAGCCCATTTCGGGCGGATCGGAGGTTTTTGTCCCAAACAGTTTGGGACATTCGGGACATAAAGACGTGAAGGGCGTGAAAAGCTGGCAAACCCTTGGACCAATCAAATCACGACATGTGTCACAAGGGAGATAGTCCAGAAGTCAAAGGGCGAGGTTTCGAGTACTGACCTGAACAAATGAAATAGCGCCACGTGTCCAAGTTTAAGGGGCCCACAAGGAAATTTCAAAAGGAAAGCCCGCGAAAGGTCGAGGAGAGAGAATTTCTCGTCCAATTAGCACGTGCCATGTGTCATCCAGGTGGCAGAGCGCGGGAAAGATTTCAAAACACGTTTTAGCCCGTTTTTGCCCTAAATCTTCAGATTGCCATAACTTTCGATCCAGAGCTCGGATTGGCACGTTCTTTATATCAATGGAAAGCTGGTAAAATTATCTACATGATTCTGGGGTCAATCTTGCATTTTGGTTCAGTTTGGAGAGAGAAAATCAAGAAATTCCTCTGGTGCGAAATAATAAGCTGAAGTAATGCTTCAACAAACAACTTTAATGCAGTAGACAGTTCGCCGCTTCTGTTAGACAGCTCGCCGTTTTGCCAGGATCCGCCGCTTCTGCCATAATGAGATGAATGGAATGCAACTTGGAGGTGGTTGGGGTAGATTTGGCTTTCCTCTCTCTCTTCCCTCTCTCATTCTTTCTATATATTATAAAGAGGAGCTTCTTTTCAAAGGTCGAACATTTTTCTGTTTTGCCTCTCCCTTCTTCTCCTTAGGTGAATTTGTGGAGTTCGAACCTCTCATTTGAACTGTAATACTATTCTGCCTCATGGCAATCTGTAGTGTATTGTATCAATCTTTGGAGCAAGTAATGCATGTCTGTGGATGATTCTCAGCCCTCTCTGTGTTCATTTTTGCATCCTCCTGGTCTTTCACTGCAGGTTTTGTCATCTGTGCATGATCTTATATCACATTCAAATGGTCTGTGTTCACTGGGAAAATAGGTGTTCTTCATTCCTCAGTGCATCACCTCTATTAGCTTAGATTTATTTTATGCATCCTCTTACCTTGTCTCCTTGGCAGATTAGATTAGGTTTTGAGAAAACCCTCTGCATATTTCATGTGCATCTGAACAGAGGAATAGGAACCAACCTTTTCTAGAGAATTCTTTCTCATTTTTTAAGTCCCACACTTAGAGAAAGGATTCAATGTTATGCAATCACATTGGATGCCAAAGTGATCAACCTAGAAACCTGATTTGCATCCAGGGGTGCTATGATTTTGCATCAACAGTTTTGGCATGCCGGGTGGGAGCTAGAGGTCTCATTTTTATTGCAGCAAAGTTGATATGCATCTGCTGCAATTTTCTTGCTTGAAAAGAGCTATTATTCGCATATCTGGCGACTCCAAAAGGAAGATCAACTAGTTTCAGCAGTGCAGGCCTGAGAGCTTATGAGAAGAATCACAAGGTCAAGAGTTGGAGAAGAAGAAGTGCTGTTTGAATACCTGTAATTATCTCCAAGAAGAAGGCAAAGAGGAAGAAGGATTCAAAGGTCTCCATCTCCACCAAACAGAACTCTCTCAACTCCTCCACCTGCTCGGCCTTTCATTCAGTATTCAAGAGTCCTTCGACCAATCAGAATGGCGCAACCACTAAATCCCTTTGTCAATTTCATTGGCAGCAGCCCACTTGCCCTCAATGCACAGAATCTAGTTCCAATTGCAGCGTTGAAGAACATTCCATTTTTCACTGGAGAAAATCATACCACTCCTGGTGATCATGTCAAAGACATTGCTAACGTCTGTGCAATCCATGAGATAAATGAAATGGATGTGGCTGTCAAATTGCTGGCATCATCATTCAAAGGGAAAGCATTGCAATGGTTTAGGAGCCTTGGAGCTAGCTCTATCACAAACTGGAATCAGCTGTGTATTGCACTTCATGAGCAATTTGGAGAAAAGGGAGACAATTTGTCTCTACTAGAACAATTGACAACTATCAAGAGAGCCCCCAATGAGCAGCTGACTGATTTCAACTTCAGATTTCAAAGGTCTTGGGATAGGATTCCACTGGCAGTCAGGCCAACAACAGAAGGTGCTTTTCTATACTATCTTAAAGCTTTGAATTCTGATATTTCTATGTTAATTCAATCTATGGGAGGCACAACCTTACATGCTGCTTATAGCATTTCCATTAGAGCCTAAAACTATCTTATCCAAGCTGGTAAATTGGCTCCTAGGCCTCCAATGCCATTATATCCAAGTTTAGAGAGCCCAAGTGCTAGTCAAGCACCTGTCTTAGCTCCTATTCCCACTCCTAGAAATCAGAGTTCAAATGAAGCTTCCACTTCATCTCCAAGTGCCCCAAATGAGCTTTAAGAGGTCATGAAGCAATTGCAAAATCTAGGCAATGAGATGGTCACTCTCAAAAGACAGCAAGCTCAAGGTTTTAGACCTTCATATCAGCCTCAAGCTCAACCTAATAGGCAGCCATATCAGCCTCAAAGGCCACCTAATCCAGTTGCAAATATGAATCAAACAAGGCCTCCTGTCAATAGACCATTCCAGCCCTATAATCCAAATGCCATATCTGCCTCTAGGGCATTAGTACCAGCACAAAACAACATTGTCCAGGAGTATGATTGGTGTTTTCCATGTAATGAGCCTCATAATCAATCCATGTGCTTCAATGGTGCTTTGAATCAAGCTTTAATGGTAACAACTACTGGTGTGGAGGGTGAGAACAGTCAAGAAAACAACCAACAACAAGAAACATTCAAACAACAATCAGCCCCAAATGACACCACATTGGTAAATTGGCAAGCAGAGGATTTTTGTGGCATGAACCAGGTAGTTTCTCAAGGTGTTGCAGCAAACACAAGGTCAAAAAGGAGAAATTTGGGTGAAGAATAGCCATTAGCCCCAGCAAATCCACAACCTTCCATGGCTCCACAAACGATTGGCAAGCAAAGTCCCGCTTCAAATGCACAAGGACAACCAAGAACAGCCCCTAGGCCAACTCAAATGCTAGCTGTTGCTGCCCACATACAAGGAGTAAATGTGCACACCAAGGGACAACAAAGAGATCCTTCATCACCATTCAGTATCATTGATCAGATGAAGAAAACAAACGTCAATATATCTATGTGGGAATCCCTAGCTATCCCAGGCCAAAGAGATCTGCTGCAAGCTGCCATGAAGGACTGGCCAACTTCGAATCAGTAGATACAAGACAAAGTGCTTACAAATGCTGCCCAGCCTGAGGGAAATCATGGAGGACAACAAGGTAAGATGTTGAAACCCCCTCCTTTCTATGTTTCATTAATCATTGGAAATCAGCTAGTGCATAATTGCATGATTGATTCTAGAGCAAGTAGCTCTGTCATGCCCAAACAAATAGCTGATCACCTAGGGCTTCAGTATGAAACAACATCCAAAGGGGTAGTGTAGTTGGATGGGACAACAATAGCAACAGTTGGAGTGATTAGAAATTTGAGTCTTACCTTGCACGCATGTCCAAATGTTGTTGTTTTACAAGATGTGTCAGTCATAGACCTTCCACCACTCTTTGCCCTATGTTTGTCAAGGGACTTCACTGCCAAGATTGGGGGATATTTGTCTGCTGATTGGTCACACATGCTATTCAGAACGAGATATGGAACTAAGGCCACAATCAGATCTGAACCTATTGCAAACTTCCATATTGAGCCCTACACTCCAAGTCAGATTAATGTCAATTGCTCAGCATTTGATCAAGAAGATCACCCTAGCACTGATGAAGCTGACACTAAGGTTGGAAGTATCCCAGATTTGACTCTTGATGAATGGGCAAACAAGGTGCATGATTTTGATCCTTATCAAGGAATAGAAGAATCTGAGCTAGGAGTCTATTGTATACACGAAGAAATTCAACCTATTCCTAGCATCACCAAGCCAAACCACAAGGATGACAATGAGGTATGGCAGCTGTTTTTTGATGGATCAAGGAGTAGAAAAGGTGCAGGAGGTGGAGCCATGCTTGTTTCACCTCAAGGAGTAAAGTACTATTCAACTTTTAGATTTCAATTTGTATGCTCCAATAAAACTGCTGAATATGAAGCCTTGGTGCAAGGGATGCATTGGGCAATCAAGAAAAAAATAAAGAACTTACAAGTCTTTGGGGACAGTGAATTGATTGTAAATTAGGTCAAGGGATAGCATGCGGCCAAAAATGATCTACTCAGGTGCTATAAGAACAGGGTGTGGGACCTCATGGAAGATTTTGAGGGTTTCGGCATTAAAGCCATTCCTAGGAAAGAAAATCAAGCTGCTGATAGGCTTGCAGCAGTAGGGGCAGCCTTTGACATTGTAGAGAACATTCAACAAGACAAGGTATAACCAAACATCCACGTGATTGTCAGGCCTTTGGTGCCGGATAACGATGTCAGTTGGCAAGTATTTGAGAATGACCAACAAATCATCCATTTCTTGCAAGAAGAAGCTGAGTTCTCAGCTAAGAATCAAGAAAAGTTGGAACAACAATATGGTGACCAAGTGATACAGCTGAGAACTGACAAGCTGCCCAAGGGACTTATCACTTTGGAGTCCATTTTTAACCCCAATGATCAGTTTAGAAAGGAGAAAGCAAACATTTAGGTTAAGAGAGAAGATTCGGTATCCATATTGGTAGAAAAAAACAAGCCATTGCAAATTGGAAAGATGACAACTGAGCAAGAAAGGTGTGAGTTCATACAGCTGTGTCAAGAATTCCCTGACGTGTTTGCTTGGAGCTATGAAGACTTGAAAGGTTTCAATCCCAACTTAGCTTAGCATACCATCGAATTAGATCCAAATACTAAGCTTGTCAGGCAGAAACAGAGACCAGTCAATCCACACATGGAGCCTCTCATGAGGAAAGAATTAGACAAGCTGATTGAGTCAAGAATCATATTCCCAATCAAGCATTCTAGTTGGGTTGCCAACTTAGTTCTAGTTAGGAAGAAGAGTAGAGAGATTAGGCTGTGTGTTGACTTCAGAGATTTGAATATAGCCTCTCTCAAGGACCATTATCCACTCCCTTCCATGGAGCAAATATTGCAGGTCGTAGCTGGTTCAGAAAGGTTTTCACTACTTGATGGTTACTCAGGCTTCAATCAGATTATGGTGAAGGAGGAAGACCAGTTCAAGATAGCCTTCACAACCAAATGGGGCACATATGCTTACAAGAAGATGCCATTTGGACTGTCGAACGCTGGAGCAACATTCCAGCGAGCTATGAATATGGCATTCAAAGGCTTGATCAACAAGATAGTGTTGATATACCTAGATGATATTACTGTCTTCTCAAAGAATGCAGCAGACCATTTCTTTCACCTCAGGCAAGTGTTTCAGAGGTGTAGAAAGTTCGGAGTGTCTTTGAATCCTAAGAAGTGCATCTTTCTTGCACATGAAGGGAAGCTCCTTGGCCATATTGTCTCCAAGGAAGGATTAGCAATTGATCTAGAGAGGGTTGAAGCCATAAGAGCACTACCATTGCCAAGCCACAAGAAAGCCCTTCAGAGTTTCCTGGGAAGGATAAACTTTGTTCGGAGGTCTGTCCCAGATTTTACAGCCCTTGTCAAGCCCATCACCAAAATGTTAAGGAAAAGCATGGCTTTCTAGTGGACGGCAGAAGGCAAGGAGATTTTTGAAGCAATCAAAGAAGCCATCTCCCAAGCACCCACTCTCATCAACCCAGACTTTTCCAAGGATTTCATCCTCTATGCATTTGGAGGTGATGACACTATTTCTGCCATTCTGGTACAACAGAACAAAGATAATGATGAACAGCCGATTGCCTTCTTCAGCTAGAGCCTAGATGACTGCGAAGTGAGGTACTCTTTTATTGAAAAGCATGTGCTTGCAGTAATCAGAAGCTTGAAGAAATTCAAGAATTTAGTCTCAAACAACAAGGTCCAGTTGCTGGTCTCACATGCTAGGGTTAAGGACTTCCTCCTCAACAAGGATTTGAATGAGAAAAGGGCAGGTTGGATCACCCGTGCCATGGAGTATGACATTGAGATCAAGATCACCAAGCTGGTAAGAGGCAAAGGTTTGTGTGAGCAGCTCGCTTCCAAACAACCAGACAACCCAGAAGATGAAGAAGACGCTGTCCTACTATTACAAGATGATCAAAAATAGGAAAATGATGATGTGTCCACTCCCTGTTGGACTCAGAATATGATACATTTCCTACAGACGGGCATGTGCCCTCTAGAATGAGCAAAGCAAAAAGAAGGTACTTCAGATTACAAGTAGTTCCATATGTGCTTGTTGATGGTGTTTTGTTTAAAAAAGACATCAACGGTGTTCTATTAAGATGCATTGGGACAGGTCAGGTTGAGAGGATCTTACACGAGTTCCATGACGGGGAGGCAGGAGGCCATTTCACCCCACGAGTAACAGCTCTCAAAATCATGAAAGCTGGTTACTATTGGCCTGCTGTATTCAATGATTGCTACTCATGGGTTAAGAAATGCAAGAAATGTGCATTCTTCACAGGGAAAGGAAGGTTAGCAACACTGCCCCTTCGTCCAATTTCAGTAGATCATCCATTCATGCAATGGGGATTGGACTTCATTGGAGTCATCAATCCCAATTCGAGTCAAGGCCACAAGTGGATTCTTATAGCGACAGACTATTTCACCAAGTGGACCGAAGCAGTAGCGCTCAAAGAGGCAAGTGAGTCTAACATACTAGACTTTTATGAAGAAATAGCAACCAAGTTCGGTGTGCCGGCCACCATCATATCAGATAATGCATTAGCATTCATAGGTTCAAAAATTATAGAATGGGCTGTCAAGAATGGAATCTATTTGAGCACCTCTTCAAATTATTACCCGCAGGGTAATGGACAGGTAAAGTCCACAAACAAGAATTTGCTAAAAATCATCAGAAGGACTCTGGATGAAAGTCAAAGAACATGGCATACAAGGCTAAAATCAGCATTATGGGTTGACAGGATAACACTAAAGAGGTCTACAGGTAATTCTCCCTACAAGTTGGTCTATGGGAAGGAGGCAGTATTGCCTATATCATTAGAATTGCCAGCCTTGGAGCTCATGAAGCAGTTTGAGTTATCTGAGTTCAAACCAATGGAGGTCAGGTATGTAGAATTGATGGAATTAGAAGAAATCAGAGAACATGTAGTTCAGACAATTGAAAAGGATCAGGCCTTAGTAAAAAGATGGTTTGATAAGAGAGCAAGAGCAAGGACCTTCCAGGAAGGGGACCTAGTTCTGAAATGGGATGCAGATCAGGAAAAACCAGGAAGGCATTCCAAGTTTGATGCCATCTGGAGTGGTCCCTACATGGTCACGGGATGCAAAAATAGTAATGCCTTCCAATTTTCTGCATTGGATGGAGAGGAACTTCCGATTCCGGTTAACGGAATCTATCTTAAACATTGCTACTAAAAAAGAAAAGGTTTGCCCTTGTAAATATTAGTTTAGATTTTTTTTAATTCCTCTAAGTGCGTATGCACATTGTCTTGTGGTAGTTAGGTTTCTATTTCCCTAAGTGCTTTGGCATAGGTTTTGCTGCTCTCAGGTTGTTTTCTATAGTTTAGAGTGTTGTTGGAGAAGAAGTTGCAGTATCAGGCTCGTTTCAGGTTATTGCTTATAACTCCATTCCCAATGGATTGCTAAAAGGCCACTGATCTTCTACCTAGCAGGCAGGTGACCCCACTGAGTCGCCAAAACTGTTGTCAAAATTTCACCCCCAGGGTAAATTTTGATAACATGCATCAAAGTTTTGTAGTTCCAGGCAAGTAGATTGAAACAGGAAAAATCATGAAAAATGGCTAAGTCCTAGTCCTAGGAGCAGTCGGGACATTTGGGGCATCTAGGTGCGGATCGGTCGAAAAGCCTCCAGGTGGCCCGTGAAGTAAAGGGACATTTGGGCCACAGGTACGCGCGGGACGCAAAATGCCCGAATCGGCCTAAATGAGAACAAACAGTCCGGAAGCAAAAGGGACATCTGGGCCAGAAGTACGCTAATCAGCCAGATCGGGCGAACCGGAAGAATTTGTCCCACGAAGCACTGGGACATTTGGGACAAATGGACGTGAACCGGCCGGTTCGGCTGAAATAGAGAAATTTCGTACTGGGACATCTGGGCCGCAGGGACGCGAGGGACGTGGATAGCCGAAAAAGCTGAGAGCCAATCAGATTGCGCCACGTGTCATCGGCAAATGAGGGACGAGGAAGCCCATTTTGGGCGGATCGGAGGTTTTTGTCCCAAACAATTTGGGACATCCGGGACATAAAGATGCGAAGGGCGCGAAAAGCCGGCAAACCCGCGGACCAATCAAATCACGACACGTGTCACAAGGGAGATAGTCCAAAAGTCAAAGGGCGAGGTTTCGAGCACTGACCCGAACCAATGAAATAGCGCCACGTGTCCAAGTTTAAGGGGCCCACAAGGAAATTTCAAAAGGAAATCCCGCAAAAGGTAGAGGAGAGAGAATTTATCGTCCAATCAGCACGTGCCACGTGTCATCTAGGTGGCATAGTGCGGGAAAGATTTCAAAACATGTTTTAGCCCGTTTTTGCCCTAAATCTTCAGATCACCATAACTTTTGATCCAGAGCTCAGATTGGCACGTTCTTTATATCAATGGAAAGATGGTAAAATTCTCTACACGATTCTGGGGTCAATCTTACATTTTGGTTCAGTTTGGAGAGAGAAAATCAAGAAACACCTCTGGCACGAAATAATAAGCAGAAGTAATGCTTCAATAAACAACTTTAATGCAGCAGACAGTTCACCGCTTTTGTTAGACAGCCCGCCGTTTTGCCAGGATCCACCGCTTCTGCCATAATGAGATGAATGGAATGCAACCTGGAGGTGGTTGGGGTAGATTTTTCTTTCCTCTCTCTCTTCCCTCTCTCATTCTTTCTATATATTGTAAAGAGGAGCTTCTTTTCAAAGGTCGAACATTTTTCTATTTTGCCTCTCCCTTCTTCTCCTCAGGGGAATTTGTGGAGTTCGAACCTCTCATTTGAACTGTAATACTATTCTGCCTCATGGCATTCTGTAGTGTATTGTATCAATCTTTATAGCAAGTAATGCATGTCTGTGGATGATTCTCAACCCTCTTTGTGTTCATTTTTGCATCCTCCTGGTCTTTCACTGCAGGTTTTGTCATTTGTGCATGATCTTATATCACATTCAAATGGTCTGTGTTCACTGGAAAAATAGGTGTTCTTCATTCCTCGGTGCATCACCTCTATTAGCTTAGATTTATTTTATGCATCCTCTTACCTTGTCTCCTTGGCAGATTAGATTAGGTTTTGAGAAAACCCTCTGCATATTTCATGTGCATCTGAACAGAGGAATAGGAACCAGCCTTCTCTGGAGAATTCTTTCTCATTTTTTAAGTCCCACACTTAGAGAAAGGATTCAATGTTATGCAATCACACTAGATGCCAAAGTGATCAACCTAGAAACCTGATCTACATCCAGGGGTGCTGTGATTTTGCATCAACAGTTGTTCCTACAAAGTATTACACAATAACAACAACAATAAGGTTCCTTTGAGAAAACATCATCGACATGTATGGATGCCCACTAAGTCTTACAAGTGATAGAGGAACTCATTTTTTGAATGAGACCATTATAATTTTATTGGCAGAGTTTATGGTGGTGCACCATAAGACTACCCCTTAACACCCATAGGAAATGGAATTACCAAATCTTTTAACAAGATCTTGGGATAAAAACTAACGAATATATGTGATGTTGAAAGAAAGGATTGGGATGAAAAAGTATCAGTCATACTTTGGGCATATAGAACAACCTATAAACGATTAAATAAGGCCACACCTTTTCATTTGGTGTGTGGCATAAAGGTTGTATTACCTTTGGATTTTATGTTACCATCCGTACGTATTGCACACACATGTGGAATAGATGATGAACAAGATGTGAATGAGCACATTGAAAAATTGATGCAATTAGATGAGAGGCATGTCATTGTGTTTTGGCTCTAGAAGATGGAAAAGACATGACATAAGGTTTGGTATGACTGACACATCAAGATCAAGTATTTTGTAGCTGGAAAGATGGTAATTTTATATGACTCAAAGTTTACGTGCCATCCAGGGAAGTTGAAATTCCATTGGTTGGGACCTTTTGTAGTGACCATGATACTAGAATTAGGAAAATGCAAATTACACATGTTAGATGACACCATGTTACCTGATTACTTCAATAGAGTAGGATGAAGCCCTACTATAAATAAGCTTCCTTTATTTTTGTAATAAGGTAGTCTTGCCACTTAGATTAGATTTCCAATTCATGCTTTGTTTTTCTTGTTTTGCTGTAATAAGTGTGTTCGCGCTCAAGCAATTATTACTACTTATTGGGTTGATGTGTAGAGGACCGCACATGCTTTTAGTGTGGGGTGATATAGGTGTGAATGTATGTAAAAGAGAAACTATGATGCTGGTACTTGGATTGGAGTTGGTTCAGATATGCACGTGCATTTTTTTAAATAAGTGTGCTCGATGGATATGAGCTGGGTATGTATAGAATAAAAATGAAAGTGTTGCAGGTGTTACAGAATGATGGTGCTTAAAAGTAATTACTTAGATCGAGAAACCATGTGAGAAAGAGGCCACAAAATGTAACATGAGGGAGGAAAAAACATGATGAACTCATTAGTATTTTGTGTAGAGGAAGATGGGTTGTAGTGTAAGAAAGTGCACACAAGGATGTCTATAGCCTTGGAAGTAGTGGCATGCTAGAAGGTTACAAATGTCACACATGGAAGAAAGAAGGGAAAAACATGGGATAAAACAGAAAGTTTATTCAAAGTTTTAGTATGGTGGTAGGTGAGGAGCAATAAATGCAACAAAAAATTAGATATCTATAAAAGGCGCATGAGCGAGTTCATTCTTCCCTTACCTTGTGAAGAGATCAAGCTATTGACGAGTGACAAAGTGTAAAACAAAGAATGAGAATGCAAAGGTCAAACCAAATTGAAAATATCAAACCAGAGAGCATCCGTGAGTGAGAAGAATTTATTGGTGGAAGGTGTGTTGAGGAATAATGTGTGGTAACGTGAATTTGAGGAAAAGGTTTGAGCAAGGGTTTATAGCGGTGTAAGCCCGTAGTGTCCAATTTAGGGAACACAGCCGTGGAAAGCTAAGCTAGGGTAAAAAATTACTTGGGAGTCACTAAGATTTGAGGAAAGGAGGGTAGGATTGAAAGCTTAATGTAGGTACTTGAGAGGGATTATTATTTAGCACATAGGGAATGATTTTGTTGTGAGTTTGGAGTCACATAGTTGGTGGAGTCAAAACTAAAAACTCAGAGAAATTTTAAGTTGAGCAATGACACCTAAGAAAGAAACAACTGCTACTTAGTCACCAAAGGGTAAAGGAATGGGAAAAGGAAAGAAGACCCTAACTAAGGATGTGTCAGAGGAATGATTCTCTGATATGCAGTACCCTAGTGAAGTAATAGTAGTGAACTCACGGGTCTCCCAACTCACAAAATGTAAGATAAGTGACTATAAACACCACTCGGAGGTGCACGAAGGAGAAATCACCAAGGATTTTCTAAAAAATTTGGATCAAAGGAAAGAAGTAGGGAAACTTGTGTATGATGACATAATCAAGGACTTAGAGAGCATGGGCATACTCTAACTATATGAATTTCCCTTCTTTGGAAAGTGTGAGAGATTGTATCAATGGCTAATGTCGCACATCCATGAGGAATTATTTTACTTTGCAGGAAGAAGGATGTACATCACCACATAATTTATCAGGTGAGTAATGGGTTTGTACATCTTAGGTATGGAGATCAGGCATGAACTTGAGGATGATGAGGTAGTAGAGGCCACTGCCACTATGCTCAATTATTAGAGTGGAAGTCATGTCTTGGATGTTATAGGTATCAGTGATCCAAGCACGAGGGTTAGGACGTGCCTTTTTAGCTGCAAATTAGGCACATCTGAAAGGTGTTCACAAGTAAACAAGAAGTGGCTACATGTAGCAAAAAAGATAGTGCAAAAGATTATGTATAACATTACACTATACATTGATGAGGGGATTGTAGATAAAGCCAAGATCCAGGTGAAGAAGGATGAGAAAAGAACTTGCGGTGAGATCCTACTACTCATAGTATTTTGGGATATCATGGTTCCAGATGCACCCAAGGATAAAATTTGGGACTACCCGCCTGAAGACAAGTCGCCTACTTAGAGGTTTGAAATGTTCACATGTGAAGGTGCTAAATTACTAGCCAATACAATATGCACTTGGACAAATGGTACAAGTGAATGCATGGAGCATTTGAAAATGAATGGTGCTTTCCAAGGGAATTTCCCTCATTACTTAAAGGAAAAGCAGAGTTCGTGGTGCACCAACACTTTAGCCTAGGAAAGTTTAAATTATCGGATGGAGATTATATCCCATGGTGCAAGCTACCCTTTTCCTTCATGGAAACACATTTTCAAAGTGTGGTCAATAGAATAAAGGAGGCACATAAATTAAATTTTGATGTAGATAATGTGGAATCAGATTACCACACTTTGCACAAGACCTTTGTCTACCCTGCCAAGTCTACATACATAGAATCCAAGGAATATGATAACATGGAAATAACTCCTACAACCATGGTAGTGGGAAATAAGTTGTCAACATATTGATCTACCTCAGACCAAAGTTAAATTATGGGAGGTACATGACTAAGCGTGAACATCTCTCAGTTCCCCCAAGGAAGAAACAAAATGTGAGAACAAATAGAGTGCACGAGGAGACTCCCCCTTTAGGAACAAATGAAGAAGAATAAGGAGATGAGGAGGAGGATCATACCCCAAATCCAAGTGTAAGGAAGAAGAAATAATAGGAGTGCAGGGAGAAAGGCCGAGGCATGAGTACTTTTGAAGAAACCAAGAAGTCTCCTAAGAAACCAAGTACGAAGAAGAAGACCCTGGTGAAGAAGAAGCCAAGGGTGGTTTTGAGTGAGGATACAAAGGACTTGGGGAAGTTAGATGAAGAGGAGGTTCCACACAACTCTATGATAATCCATAAATTGGATGATGAAGATGAGGAGGATTGTAATGTGCATGAAGAGGAGATCCTAAAAAAGGATGAAGAGAAAGAAGGCACATATGGACCGAATGTTACAGGCACTGGAGGAAATGAAGAGCATGAAGTGTTTAACCCTGGTGTATTGGTATTGTTATTGATGTTAGATGGAATTAATGGTAAATGTCTAAGTGGTGAAGTGAGGATCAATATGGGATATGAAGGTTGATTGATAGTGCATTCTCAATGGTGGTTGGTTTCTTCTCAATAATTGGTTGGAGCTCATAGAGTGGTTTCAGGATGATTTCTATGTCTTGTAGGCTTGGTTAGTGAGGTAGGTGTCCACTGAAGGTATGGAGAATATTAGTGTTCTTGGATCAGGTGTTCCACAGGGCTGATATTGTGTCTCAAGCATGTGTAAAATCTTATAAGGTGATCATCAGGTCAGGTGTTGTAAGTCATGGTTGAAACTAGCCCATTTAGGACTAGTTTTAGAGCCGAATGAGGTGTAAGAGCTCAATTTAGGCTATAAAATATCCTATGGAATCATGGTAGGAGCCTAAAAACACTACCTATAGCATTTAGGAGCATCTAAAAGGTTTAATTTAGCTTTTCGAGGTAAAATTTGAGTTCTCACAAAAACTACCTTTGAGAACAAATAGTGGATGCTGAGGTAAATGAGATTGGTATGGGATCTAAATGAATATTTATGAGCAAAAAAGATATTAAGAATGTAGAGGGATGTGTTTTGGTGCTTTTTGTCAAATTTCATCAAATTTTGAAATGGAATTTTTAAGTTACTCAAGTTTTACTAAAATTGGTTTCTTGAAAAAGGAAAACTGAGCTCCTTGTCTTCTTAACATCCAAACAAAATTGAAAAGCCTTCTTCAAATAAATCATAGAATAAATTTTTGAATAGAACTATAATACTAAAATTTTGTAATTTTTTTTAGATCAATTGGATAAGGAACAAAAAAGTTCCGTTCATTTTACTAACATGTTTTTTTCTCTCTCTAGCTCTCCTTGAAACAATAAGCATAAAATGACTTATTTTCCCTCAAAATCAATTGGGAATGTCATGAACCCCTTATAAGTGTAGAAATATTCTTCTAGGTAAAAATGATGGAATTAACGTTCCTCATGGTTGACTTTTTCGTACATATATGACCTTGTTTTGAAGAATTTGAGCTATATAGTGCAAATTTAAAGGTATTGAGATGAATCCCCTACTACTGAGAAGGTATGTAAAGTATTATTCATGATATGAATATATTTGAGAAATATCAGTGCATGGTTAGTGTGAATTTAATCAAACTCTCTTACCTACCACCAAAATACTTCTCAAGCTAATGCATTCATGGTGTTTGAAGGATGCCTCTGAGCATAAGCATGAGAATAGGGGTAGAAAATGGTGATAAACATCCTCTACAGGTCCAAGGTGAGTTGTTAGAGCTCACATTTATTTTGGAAAGGTGATATATGGTCCCAATTTAATTTTCTCCTAAATTGCCTTGATCACATCTTGTTAAGAAGATTGAAACTATTTTGTGCTTCTGGTAGCTCACTCCATAAATTATGTAATCAGGAGAAGGAGATGATATAGGTATGTCATTTGAAGTGTTGATGATTTTTTTTGATCATATTAGTGAATATATGTTAGCAAGATATCTCTAAATCATTACTGCACTGTAGGAGTTCAAGAATCAATTGAGCTCAGTTAAGAAAATAGTTGTTTTTGGCCTATATTTCTTGAAATGGTGATCTTTGTTGGTGTGATGAGTTGAAAAATACCAAGACCTTATCATAAATGTGGTTTATATGATTTGAACAAGAGTTTAAATCAAGTATCACATTTCTTTCCTAAGACCAAGTTTTCTCCATTGTGATAGTCAAAGAAATTAAGATCCTCTGTCCATAAACCATGAAGATACATGTTCAATTGGTATAAAAGGAGATTGCGAGCTTGTGATGAGAACTCCTAGTGAAGAGATCAAATAGTCCTATTGGTAAAAAAATGAAGAATGACATGTTTAAATCCTCCAAATGACTACCTAGGGATTGTGAGTTAAAACCATAACCGTGCACAGTTGTTAAAGAAAAAGAAAAGTTTGTCTTTCTCAGTATGTTATCTGGTAATGAATGGAAATAGAAGCTATAAGAGTGTCTTCTTCTCACTTTAAACATTCCCTTATAGTGTTGGTAGACTTAGAATAGGTACTATGACCAATAAATTCTTCATGTTATAAGTTTTATCTTGAAAATAATATATACCTTGCCACTTCTTGATAGTTTAAACATACATATTGACTTCAAATATCCCGTCAAAACTATGTCAAGCTCCTAAAAAATTCTTGTGTATGATCAAGTTTCTCTTTATTTGATGCATGACTATGAGTATGAGAGTGTGAAGTAATAGTTAACAGGGAGAACCATAATCATTCTTGTTGATCTTCAAACCTTGATTGTTGGTTAAGGTTCCCTACAATACTAATACTCTGATTGCAAGATAGATATGAGATCATTCATTATCCATGTGTAAAAATGTTATGGCCTATTCTTACACCCAACATGCTCTCTGTGGCTCAAATAAAGAATGTAAGGAAAATGGTGAATGAGGGAAGTTAAGATGCTTTAAGGGAATCTTTAGGGTTGCTATAGCAGGATGTTAGCATGATGAAGGAAGAAACATATAGATCCATAACTAATCCATCATTGTACAATGCATGCTACATTCAGATCTATGAAAGAATAAGCTTTAAACAGTAATCATGATTGAATCAATGACATGGAATACTTAATTACAAACACAGGAATGACACTTAGATTCGACCAATATCTTCCATCTATTAATAAACACATAAGCTCCTTACAATAATGGACAATCTATACCAATGCACACATGGATCTGATACAATAATTCATTCATATGTGTATATCTCTATACCTTCATACATCCATCTCTCTCTGCTGTATATATCTATACTATTATTGCTATGTACTTCATATCATATATATAGGGTGGGGACTTTCCCTTCACCGCTTATCTATTCCAAAAATAGGCCACATGCTATTAATAGCCATGCTCCATTTACAGGCATAGCCACACATGCAAGTGTGCTATCTATAGACCTCTTAAAGTTAACTGAAGTGACAATCCTATTCTTAGCTCCTCTCCATGTAAAATGCTTCGATCTGATCCTCCAAAGATAGACAATGCGTGGCACGCACGTCTCTGCATCGTTGGTGTGTTCCACATGCCATCTTCTAAAAATAGGTCTTCATGCTCAAAATCAGCTAAGTCCCAAAAGCTGAACTTTCCCTCCACGCACGGGTTCTTCCTATCCCTTTGCACCCTTGATCCTGGCCTTCTCTCCCATGTGGACTTCTTGTGTGATCTCTAACAAGTATTCTCTGATCAACATTACCCCACACTAATCTCATTGTCATCCCGACAATGGGTATCTCCAAAAATTGAAGTAAAGAATAGAAGAATGGAAAGAATAAGAATGAAAGAATGTAGATAAATAAATAATTTTTATGATGCTATGAGGCAGCCTCCTCTATATCAGTTTGAAGTATCAACTCTGGATACTCCTCCTTTATTTTGGCCTCCAAGGCCTACCATTCAGTGAGTGCTTGTTCTACTTTATTTGGAATGTCCACAACAATGGATTCCAACTCATCTCTCACAATCTCTCCTTTTTCATTCTGCAGAACCAACACAACGCTAGACATTGAGGTCATTCTTCCTTCTAGAAGATCCATCTTCTACGTAATTAGCTTCCCAAGATCTTCTAGTTGAGTCTTATGCGGCTCTTGTGCTACTGCCAGGGCCTCACGCTTCTGCTTAACTATTGACAATCTTTCTATGCAGCCCAATGTCTCATCCTTCATTGCTTTTTGGACCTCATTGTTTTCTTCCAGGGTCTTTATATTGATAAGCGCCTCTGGAGCTAGGCATATATTCAAAGCTTGGTCTGCTTTCTTCAATACTTCTTACAACGCTTGTAACATCCCTTCATAGGATGTAATCTTTCACATCACTGAGGCTTTCTCTCATTCTGCCTCTTGCTCTGACTTCCTTGGTGTTGTCATGTGTAGAGGTTCATCTTCAAGTACCAAGTCCACCAACTTTCCTACATAGTGTATCGCTGAAGGAAACGTCTGTGGTACCTTGGCCTCCAAGTGTGGCCTTGCTCTGATGACATTGTCCCCAATCTCCTCTGCGATGCTGATAAATAATTTTTTCTTCTTCCGCACAAAGTCCCTCTCTTGTGTTATGCATGCTATCTCTACATCCTTTGTCTTTAGCTCCTCACGTAGTGCTCTAATTGTTGTAGCTTTGTCCATGTTTCTTCTAGAAACTTTAGCATAAACCTTCACCAATGCATTGCTGACCTACTCATCTGACATGACAGTAGGATTTACTGTCATATGTCTAGCTTGGGGTGCCTTCTTCAGTCATCTCAAAACACATGACTCTTCACATACATCAAAATTAGGCTCATCCATGTGGGTGTGCATTGACCATGATAGTTGCTTTTGAGTACGCAAAGTCACCATATCCTCATCCATTAGCTCCCAGCCGAATAAATCCTTCTATGCTATCGTGCTCTAGAAGTGGGCACAGATAATTTTACCTATGTCCTCTACATACCCCATGGCTAGTGGAATGTGCTCTCCACTCATCCTCTTCGATCTAGGACCCTTGGGAATTGTAGCTTCAAGGTTAGGAGCCTGTCCCGTTACATCCTGAGCAGTCACATGTGTGGATCAAGAGATTTCCTTTTATTTTTATTCTGCATCCTTCATCTCTTCATCTTTTTTCTCTTCCTCATTATGTGGCTCATCTTCTTGCTTAAGTGGGGTAGGAGATGCACACTTGCTCTCTTCTGATTCCTTCGCTTCTTTATCCAACTTCAACTTTCTTCTCTTCTTTGGTTCAGCGGTCTCCTTGTGTGGAGAGAGACGAGGTGATTTCCTTACCATTTTTGGGATTCCACCTTGAGTCCTTGTGCAGCTAAACACTTTCTTAAACCTATGTCTCCCCACTGCTCAACCTCTGTATCTTCCTCACCGTCAAATCCTACAGGTGGAGTGGTCACGCGCAACATGACTCTTCTCTATCATATGGTTGCTTTCTTCTACATGCTCCAAGCCTCCACTATCTTCACGGCTCCTCTTCTTCACCCTCTTCTTCAACAGTTTATGTGGGCCTTTGCAAGCGGGTATGTTTTCTATTGTGTGCTTACCCTTTGGAGAAGAAACTGGGAGCATGAATTCATTCTCTACATACTTATTGTTCTCCATAAAATTGGGCTTCAAGTGAAGATACACTAATGTTGCCACATGTGGAATGACACACCTCCAAAGACTTGAATCCTTAATGGGGCATTCAACACCTCAAAAATGAGGACCTCTTTCAAGTCTAGGCACTTCTTCCAAAACTTGCTTCTTCCTCAAGTTGAAAGTCAGTTCAGTCTTCCTTATCTCAGCATTGCTGCCAAGTTTCGCATGTCGAGGCAATATTCAACATATGGGAAATACCCAAGTGAAGGGTAAGGCAATTTGCACCAGGGCTCCACATGACTCCATGCCCTCAGAGGGAAGATTCACAGAAAAGAAATGCTGAATACATACCCAAAATGACTTGTTTCCCTAGCTACCAACTCACCAGGTCCTTTAGGATGCCACTCTTCTCCAAAAGTAAGAGTAGATCCTGTCACAAAACTCCACCCTTTGGAGGACATCATGTGTCATGACACCCTTTACAGGACTTGTAAAAACTTTCAGCTAGTGTTTATTCCAAATGGGGTATGATACCTTCCACGTTTCCCAGACTCCAATGAAATAGATACTAGGGTTAGGGTCCAGAATAGTCAAAGTTAGACAGGCCAGCGGAGGGGGCTCGAAGTGTTATATGAGCCTGCAACATTCAAGAGTAAAATTTGGGGAATTTACCAAAAAGCCCCAGGACTCCACCTGTGAAACCCCAAACTCAGATCAATTGACCCCCCTAGTAACAATATTAGCCAAAATAATTCTTCCCCTTGGAAACTAGCAGGCCAATTAGAAGAAGCCATGTGTCAACCTAGCAGACTTTAAAAGCATAATCCAAAAGCATTGTCCAGACATACCAGCCCTCACGTGTCCAATTTCCAAATACCCCATTTTGACAATGTCTGGTTTCTCGCCATTCAATGGACCTAATTCAAATTTTAAATGGGCATATCTTTCGACTCACATGCTCGAAATCACCCACAAATATAGTAAGAAATATTCCTCGGCCTTGTGGCTGAGGCCATGTCAAAAACTTTATATTTTGGAGAGGTTAGTTGGGGGAAAATATATGGCCATTTGAAGAATTTGGATCTTCATGCCAATATTAATACAAGATTCATTGCCCCAACAACCAGATCAGAAGTTGATCTGATCTTGGGATTTTTGTTCCTCCTCCTTTGAGGTGTCAAATAAGTAATTGATACAGACACGTGGCGACATATTTGGGGTGGATTTATGGAGGCATTGATGAAATTGGTTGACCTTTGAACTAGTTTTCCCACACTGCTGAATCCCTATAGGCCAAATCTGGGTTCATTATAAAAGGTTTCAAATTTCTGTTGTGTCCCTCCAAAAATCACTCTTTTGTTCACAGAAGGTTTGTGGATTTAAAAACCCGCTCTAACCTTTCCTTTGGGTTAGTAATGCAATTTTCTATTCTTTTCCCTGCTGTAATATACTTTATCAACTCTTGAGTAATAAAATATATGTTTGGGATTCTCTCTTCATTTAATCTCTTGACCATTTCTGATGTGTCTGGTTATCTGGCATTTGTTCGCCTAGATTACATTTGTGGTCTGGTGTTAAATTGAAAAATGAGTAACTCTTCTAACATTCCTTTTTATCACATCGGTTATCTTAGGTTTTGGGGCTTGTGTTTCTCTAACCCTATCTCCTTGGTAGATAGAATCATACATACAATATGGATCCTTACAATTTATTTGTGGTACACCTGAATGTTTAGGAACCGGCCTCAATCTGCTAGAGCTCTCCAACTTGTAAGGTCCCACACCTTGAGAGATGCTCCATGTTGAAATCACACTGAGAGTCTCAACCCATACTTTGAACTAGATTGTTTTTTTCCATTTTGTGATTCTGACACTAACTGGGACTCCTACTTTGAGTTATTCCATGTTCATCTGCCCAGACTTTTTAAATTTATGCATCACTCGATGTTCAAAATTTGTATCTTCCTCTTCATCCTATCCTTGAGGTGGAATGGCTGCACTGTCCATTGTGAGTTCTTCTCTGTCATATGATTGCCTTATTCTACACTCCAAGCCTTCAATCTTCATGGCTTCCTTCTTGTGCGGAGGTCTACTGTCATACAAATTTTTTGAGGGAAAAATGCACTGGATAATCTTTCTATTGTGTGCTTACCCTTTAGCATCCTTGGGAGCACCGAATTCATTCTCCACATAATTTTTATTCTCCATCTTGGGCTTCATTAAAGACAACACCTTTGAAATGATCCTCTCCGTGTAGGCACTTCTTCCAGGATACACATACTTCTTCCTCAACATATGGTAGTCACAGTCTACCTTATCTAAATTGAATACAAGTCAGTGCATGTCTCTGTAACTCTATGAACAGATGTCTAGTGAAATACTTTGGAAATACCTTGCATGGAATGTGTAAGGCAATTTACACCAAGGGCTCCAGAATCTCATCTTTCATTGGGAAGCACATGATTCAGAAATTCTTGATAGACAACAAACTGGACTTGTTTCCCTACTACTGATGGTAGGTCCTTTGGGATGTCCACTCTTGTATTCCAAATGCCACACAGAGCCTATTCGAACCATTTCTCCACCCTTTGCTTAACGTCATCTGTCATGGCCCCTTTACATAGGTACTTGCTAAACCTTTCAGCTGGTGACTTATTCTCTATGGGTTATTCCCATACCTTTTCCTTTGTCTCGTCTGGTACTCCAATTTCCATGAATACTAGTGATAGTAGAATAACCCCAAAGCTGATCTTCCCTCTTGTGCATGCTTCCTTGACTATTTGCTCTGCAATGTAGCCTACAATATTGTAGATTTCCCCTTCTGACATCTTACGTGCAACGTGTAACCACATAGTATTTACCTGTGACCACCACTCCTGATCATTCAACTTTGTAACAAGGTGTGCTATTGCTTGCACAAACAAGATAGTTATTCAATTTGTCTATATCCATACCATGCAGAACCTTTAGGTACCCTAAATCCTATCTAGTCTTTAAGATCACAAATTTATTTGTGAGATCATTCTTTATGTCCTCTCTTGTGGCCTTCAAACCTGTAACTGATGAGATAAGCACGGATGAGATTCTAACTCTGCGTCCTACAAAGTAGACAAATTCCTCATACACTCTGCTCATGAGCCATTGATACAAGGGCTCATACTTCCCGAAATATGGAAGCTCATATAATTGGTAGACCCCAATTCTCTTCAGAAGCTTCTCGCCTACATCATCATAAACCGGCATGTCATCCACCATACGCTTGTTCATCCTAGTAGTGAGCAAGGAATCGAGCTCCTTCTTGTTCTCTAAGGTCCTATGATTGTATTCACTCTTTTCTTTTTCTTTATGATCGGTGAATCCCATTCCTGGCCAACGATGACTCCTTTTGATATTGCATTTTTGAAAAATCACTTTCAAGTGCCATCTCTTCTTCCTCAACGACCACCTTCTTCTTTCCTTTTGATCCTACTGCAGATGCCTTCTTGGGTGCCATTTTTACCTTACAATCATTCTCCTCTTTAACTCTGCAACTTTATGAATCAAATCCCTGGCTTGATTCAATCATGCCCTAGGTGGAAAATTCATGCCCTAACTCCTCTCTGTCTCCTTGCTTCACTCAAACCCTTCACCACTAGGGATGCAAGCTTATTTTCACACAGATATGTTTGTCACACTTGGTTTCACACCCTTCGCACCTTAACCTGATCACTTGGCTCTTCTCACTTAGCTCTTTTCTCAAATTCTCTTAATCACAATGGTAAAAATGAATTCGCATCCCATCCTTATATAATTTTTCAAATTTTGATGCATTTATTGCTCCTTCACCTACCAAATATCCTCTCATTCATTGACCAAATTCATTTCGTTCCATGCAGTACATCTTCATGCCCTAGCTATAACCTTCTAACATGCCTTCCTACCCTCTGGTCACAAACTTCTCTTCAGTGCACACCCTTGCACCTGAGTACCTCATCACTATACCTTCTCCTAGTAGTTATCATGGCCTTTTCTTACCTCGCATTATATTGTCCTTTCATTCATCTCCATTCTTGGTCACTTTTAAGAAGCAATCTTTTTTTGAATTAAAGTACACCTGTAGCAACTTATTCCTTTCACCTTTCAATTCCCACAGTCTTTTACTTGGATAACTACAACCACCCCACACTAAAGGTATGTGCAATCCTCTACACATAAACATTCTTCATATAGTAATTAGCTTCATGCATGCAAAGCATGCTTATTACACAAGAACAACAACTAAATTGACAAAGCATAGAGACAATGAAGGAAATACATTAAGGAAATACAAAATTGAAAACCTAATCTAAATGGAAATACTGCCTTATTACAAACACCAAGAAGACTTATTTATAGTAGGGCTTCATCCTACTCCCGCTTAAAGTAACTAGGTAGCCGTGTTCCATCAAGTGCTTCTAACTAGAAAGCACCTAATTCAAGTATGTAAGTGATAGACATATGGCCCCAACCAATGTACTTTGAGCATTATGGCACAAGAACTTAGAGTCATAAATAAGTACCATTTGTCCAATCTCAAAGTTCTTATCCCTTATGTTTCTGTCATGTCATGCTTTATGCTTGGATTTTTCCTGCTTCTGACTCCATTGTGCTATGCTCATTCACTCATCCAGTTGAATCAAATTCTCAATACGACTCTTCTAAATCCTGTATCATCAGCTAGTCCTCCATCATGTGTGTAATGCGTAAAGAAGGTAACATAAATTCTATAAGGTGAATGGCTTCTTCTGTGCCAAACACCAACTGAAATGGTGTGGATTTGTTCAATCTCTTGTAAGTTGTTCTATATTCCCAAAGAACAGCTGACACTTTGTCATCCCAATCCTTTCTTCTAACATTACAAATTTTAGTCAAAGTCTGGATCAAAATCTTGTTGAAAGCCTCAATATATTTTCCTGAGGATGGAAGGGTGTAGTTTTATGGTGTGCAACCATAAACTCATCTAATAGGATCCTGATTGTCTCATTCAAAAAGTGTGTACCCCTATCACTTATCAAGATTAAAGGACATCCATATCTTGTAAGAACATTCTCCCATA
Source organism: Taxus chinensis (assembly GCA_019776745.2). Classification (NCBI taxonomy): domain Eukaryota; kingdom Viridiplantae; phylum Streptophyta; class Pinopsida; order Cupressales; family Taxaceae; genus Taxus; species Taxus chinensis. The sequence continues at coordinate 229,905,609 of CM034148.1, read as the reverse complement.
GAAACCTAGCTTTTGTAGTTGTTGTATAGTCCTTCGTAGGTGTTGCTTTTTCCCACCGTGTGAGATAATTTGTGCAAGTAATGGTATAGCGTGACCCAGTCCTACACGTGACTGGAAAAATAGTTCCTACAAAGTCAATGGCCCATTTCTCAAATGGTTCAGCACTAATTATTGGTCTCAAAAGCATCTCATCTCTTTTCCCTGGTTTTCCTAGGCACTAACAATGATCACATGCCTTACAATATTCTTTATAGTATTTATATAATGTCTCCCACCATAATATGGCAAGTAGGATCTTCTGGGTAGTCGCATCACTTGCATAATGAATTCCTGCAATACCACCATGGGTTTCATCCATAATATCCTTGTGCTTATCATCTAATACATAACGGCATAATACTTCATCTCTTCTTAACTTGTATAGGTCACCACTGATTTACATAAACGGTTCACACGTATAGCAAGTTGTTTCTTTTCTAATGCCTTCATTCCTTCTGGTGCCACACTAGTCCGTAGAAAGAGAACAATGTCTTCTAATTCTGATGGTCCCTCACGATGTTGTAACCTATATAACTATGCATCTGGCATGGTTTCTTCAATTGTTTGTGCTTCCTCTCCTGAGTTGATTCTAGATAAATGGTCTAGTCCAGAGTTACTTTTCCCTAGCTTCACCACAACTATGAAGTCAAACTCTTGAAATAGGAGTACCCATCTGCATATGTTCCCTTGTAAGACTAGTTTTTTCACCAAATACTTCAATGCCATGTGATCTGTATAAAACACAAATGGTGTTGCTAACAAGTACTATCAAAACTTGTGTAATGCATAGATCATTGAAAAAGCTTCGTGCGCTCTGTAGTTGTATAATTCCTTTTCAGCAGGATTCAGCTTCCTACTAGCAAAACAAATTGGATGATCTACAATACCTTCTCTAGGTTGAGATAACACCAAGCCAATGGCCATGCCAGAGGCATCCACATGCACATGAAATGGTTTATCCCATGAGGGAAAACATAAAATGGTCATGGTAGTAAGTTTATCCTTTAATATCTCAAACACGCGCTATTGTAGTTCTCCCCAATAAAATGTACCTTTCCCTTTTAGTAATTCTTCCAAGGGTGCAACAATACTTTGGCATACCCTTTTATGAATTTTATATAATATCTTGTATGACCTAAAAATCCACGCACCTCACTTTGATTGGTAGGCACTTCCAGGCCTAGAATGACTGCAACCTTAGCTGGATCAACTAGCAAACCTTCCTTACAGATTATATGTCCTAACAGTATTCCAAATGGTGTAGCAAATATGCACTTCTTGATGTTCAAAGAGATACTCAATTGTCTACACCATTCAAACATTAAGCGCATATTGTCACAATGATCTTTCACAAAGCCCATATACTTGTCCAATCATCTAGATAGACCTATAAGAAGTTGTGAATAAAATCCTTGAATGCCTAAACAACTATGCATGAGAATACAACAGGCACATTTTTCAATCCAAAAGGCATCACAGTTATAGGTAAAACTGCCCCATTTAGTAGTAAATGTTGTCTTTTCTTGATCCTCCTGAGCAATCCTAACCTGATGATACCTGGAAAACCCATATGTGAAAGAATATATTTCATGCCCTACCACTCCTTCCAGTATTTCCTTAGTGAATGGGTCTGTTACACATTTGTTACATAGGAAGCATTTAGCTCCCTGTAGTCCACACATATTCTAATTTTCCATCCTTCTTGATACTGATCACCATTGGACTAACCCATTCTGACTCATCAAGGGGCTTGATAATTCCATATTTCAACATTTTATCAATTTCTTCTTTTACCTTTTCATGCAAATTAGGATTCATTATGTAAGGTCTCTTTCTCATTGGGCATGCACCCTTCCTTAAGTTTTATCTTCATTTCCCCAATTGATTCATGCACGCCTTTAAGTTCATGATACCCTTGAGGGAATAAGTCTTGATAATCCCTGAGTAACTCAATGATCTTTGCCACCTCCAAGTCTGACTAGTAGTCTCCAATGATGGCCTCCTTAGGCTCAGCCTCCAAACCTATATTCACCTTCTTTTTCTTCATGGGTTCATGATAGGTGCACGTATCCTTATCTGCATTATCCAAGACCTCGCGCACCCCTTGTGAATGTTCAATATCTAGGTTCTCAACTTCCTCATCATCCACGATGTAAACCATCTTTCCTTTCTCTTTCTCAAGGAAAGCACATTCAAGTAGTATGGAGTCCATTTCTTCTTCCTTTTCAAAATGCATTCCAGACTCTATCTCACCAAATAATTCCTGAATATGCTCTTTTGCTTTTGCATTATCTCCCATAGTTAAACACTTGACAAATTTCAATGCCTCCTCTATTGGAGGTTGGGAAGAAAATTAGTCAAAGTTTTGGATCATTCCCATCGTCAAATTTTTCTAGTTTCCAGTCTCTCAATGTAGTTCTGTGTATACATACCAGGCACATGCGCATCCTTATAGCGTAGAGTACAATCTATGCACCTAGAGTGAAGGTGGTAATGCTTTTTGTCCTGCTATCCATAGTCTCTCACAATGCTGAATGTGATGCTGAACAAGTTGATCACCATGATAAGTGTAGATTTGTATAGGTGCATTGTTCCTTACAAACCTAATAGATAAGGTGATTCCAATCTCTTCCCATTCTATAAGATTATCTTTGTGGACTACCCACCAGCACACTGTTGTCCTCACATAAGGTATATAATAACATATCTCTTATCTTAATTTGATCTGTCCACTATGTTTCCATGGCTTTCAAAAATACAGGAAGATCTTCTGCCCCTGTATACCAAGGTATTGTGCTACCTATCCATTCAAACCGAATGAAGTCCATTCTTACATGTAATTGTGCTTTTCACCTCACCCTACTAGTTCATATGTACCATGAGCTCAATTGTCACAAGAAATACTCGTAGTATCACTAATAGAATGAGAATCCTCCCACTGTAGGATGCCTTCTTTTGATGGCTCATTGACCTCTAGGTCCTTGAATAGTGCATACATAAATTCTGTTTAAGTCCTCCTCACTTAGAGGCTCAACATATGGTGTAGACTTCCCATCTGTTAGAGGTATCACAACTCTTTCCTCCTTGTTCTCAAAGCTGATATACCCCTTATTGAATCTCAAGTCAACATTATTCGCATAACACCAAGGGTGTCCAAGCAAGGCTGGAAAATTGTCTACTTCTACAAGTGCTAATACCTCAAAATCCCCAGTGAACTTGGCCCCTTGTATGGTTATAGATGCATCCTTCAAAACTCCTATGGGAGTGGCCTTAGTCTTGGTTTTCCATAAACAACACATTAGATGATGGCTGAAATGGAGGCCTCCCCATTTGTACCCATGCATCTAATGTAAGCACATTTACTTCTGCACCTATATCAATCAATATGTTTCTCAATAGCCATCCATCCACAACAGCATTCAGAGTAATTTCCTTGTCATAGTCAATGCTATCAGGGGGAAGATTTGCATGTAGAATCTATCGTCCAGTCTCAATACTTACTTGTGGAGTGTTCCCTTTTAACCAACTTCCTAATAGTGGAATGATGTTCTCCTAGCACAACATTTTACACACTTCTCTCAGATCATCGATATCAGTTTGGACTATCTCTGATGCTTTCTTCTGCTCCTTTAAGTACTGTATCTCACCCTAAAGATTCCTTAGCACTTCCATGGTATCCTGATAAACCTCCTTCTGATGAGCAGGATCTGGGTACCTTCCATGCAAAACCTCCTCCTTGGTGATCATAGGCTTCTAGTGTAATGCCTCTCTTGCGCACGTCGCTTCAGCTCGTGTAGTAATCTTCACTGTTAATGCCTCAGGTACTTTTGCTATCTTGGGCATCCACTGATCTTCTACTGTGCGCTGGATTCTAACCATCCCAACACCTTTTTTTCTTGCTTATGTTGCTTACTCAGATGCTCATATAATTCCAGGCACTCTTCATAGCTATGGTTCTTTCCGCAGAAAGAACATGTAATATTTTGAGGACATTCACCTATAGTGGTCAGGAGATCCGCATGTATAACATGTTCCACAAGGGAACTCACCTCTTCCTCCACCATGGCCTCGTCCTCCATATCCACCATGATATCCATGTCCTCTTCCACAACCTCCTTCAAAACGCCCCTCATTCCTATCATAGTGCATTTGATTATGATCCCGATCCTGGTGCTCATTCTTACCCTTAGAATTATCTGTTACACTTGTCTGTCATACCCCAATGTCTATAGCATCCTGGATCTGACCAATCAATTGTTAATCCTTAGTATCATGGGTTGTGGAGCGGTAATTTTTGTAAAAGTAGGATACATTCTTCCTTATCATGCACTGTAACAAAGGAAAATGACTAGCATCATGATTCAAATGATAGATCTCATAATCCAATAGTAATGAGCGTACATATCTACGAGGACAACTATCCTTGGTGTGACCTTCCACTTCACAATCTATACACTAAATTCCTGAGCGCGTTTCATGGGCTGAATTTTCTGATAGCTTCTCTAACTAATTTTCCATAGCTATAATCTGTGCCTCTAAGAATGGACTAACGCTAGTGTCAATGCTCCCAACTACCTCAACATGCAAAGCTACTTCCAGTGCTTCACACGGATCAGTGTATGTCTTATGTGATAGTGCTCTTCTGAATGGTGTAATAAATCCTCCAACGAACCATTGTGCATGCTGGCTTGCATGAATATCATAAGATAACTTAGATAAAAGTGTCTTAAAATGGGCATCATACTCACATACACTCTCAGCAGTGCCCTGCTTGATATCTTTGAGCACACTAATACTCTTCTACTCAAACTCAAGGATATGGAACTCTTTCAAGAAAGCATCCTTCAATGCTGCATAATCCACGTAAGTTTGATTAGGATCAAACTTCCTATACTAGCTGTGTGCACGTCCCTGTAATGTAGTAGTGGATTTAACTTGCCTTACGCTTAGCTAGCCATGATCCTTTTAGCTCGCCACAAGATTTCACACATATGCACATGTTCGGAAGCATCCTCTATGCCTCTATACTCTATGAGATGAAGAGACATCTATATATAGATATTTTGTGGTTACTGCGGACCTTGACCACCTGATCCAAAACCTCCTATGTTCCCTCTGGCTCCAGAACCACCAGATCCACCAGAACTAGAACCACCTATACCTCCTGATCCTCCACCTGTAGCTAGAATAGGACCTATAGATGTACTCCCTATGCTCCGACAGTAGTACTATACTGAACCCCTATAGTCTATGAGGTAGTTCCACTTCCAGAGGTGAATCCAACATTCTACATGCTCACATTCTAATCAGATGATGCACCTAAGAATGTTCCTCCAAATATCATTAAAGTCATTTGTCCTACCATTGATGTACTTGCTCCTTGACTTACTCCTTCTCTCCTACTTCCCAAGTTAGCTTGTTGGTTACTTGTCGTACTAGATACTAGAAAACCAAGCGTAAGGGCTAGGTCACCAGGTGGATTAAGATGCATGCTCGTGGCCCAGGTAGTCTCTACTGGTGCACTTCTGTGTGAGGCCAAGGGGGGATCTCTGTCATGTTTTCTAAGATGGGGGAGATCCTGATGCTCTGGCTCCACATCTTCTACGTGAGCTGTAAATCCTTCACGAGCCATCTCTCTCCTCAATGCCATACTTTATGCAAAGGAATGCTACTTCTCTATCTCCCTCTCACATGCCTCATTATACTTAAGCTTCCTCTCCTCTCTCTACCTCTCTACCGCTAGGTCTGCCATATTTCACCAAACCTATTCTTGCCCTTGTGCGTGGTGAATTTTAGTTAGCCATTGGTTTACTCTCCAGGTTCAAAGCTACCATCAAGATCTTAATCACTAGTGGAATAACTTATAGATATAATCCTCTTGGATACCACAAAAACTAGAATTTAGCTACCTCTGGGCAAGAATACGTTGAAATTGAATATCTTAGAATATAACTGTTTAGAACACCACGAAACCACTTATACACAACACGAGTCCAGATCAGATCAACATCATAAAGGGCCTAAAATTCTTCTAGTGTCCAGAAAAGTGCGTGATACCTCCAATTCCACTGAGATGCATAAGCAGTAAGCCACTCGTATAGTTCTACTGGAAAGATAGTGAAAAATATCTCATATAGGCTGTCATACAGATTTTGTTCTACCCAAGTGCGTGTGTTAAACTCAGATCCACTGTTGAACTGCCGTGCATATTCTTCCTCCAAATCATGTATCCACTCCTCAATACTTGCTAGAGTTAACCGGTACATCTTCATCATGAACCATCCTAAAAAATTTTGAAAAAGAGGTATCAGCAACAGAACCAATGATGCAGCCTAGAATTTATTAGATAACGCCCTAGTCATGCTCGCACATCACTCAACCTAGATTGATCACTCACCCGAAGCACGTAAAGGTACCAGGTCCCTCTTTAGGGTTGCCATAGTAGGATGTTAGCGTGATGAAGGAAGAAACATATAGATTCATAACTAATACATCATTCTACAATGCATGCTATATTTAGATCTATGAAAGAACAAACTTTAAACAGTAATCATGATTGAATTAATAACATGCACTACAATTACACACATGAATGACACTTAGATTCAACCAATATCTTCCATCCATTAATAAACACAGAAGCTCCTTACAATAATGTCAATCTATACCAATGCATGCATGGATTTGATACAGTAATTCAGTCATATGCATATATCTCTATACCTTCATACATCCATCTCTCTCTGTGTATATCTATATATCTGTATGTATTACTATGCACTTCACACCATATATATATAGGGTGGGGACTTTCCCTTCACCACTTATCTATTCCAAAAATAGGCCACATGCTATTAATAGCCACGTGCCATTTACAGGCATAGCCACACATGCAAGTGTGCTATCTATAGACCTTTTACAGTTAACTGAAGTGAAAATCCTATTCTTAGCTCTTCTCCATGCAAAATGCTTCAATCCAATCCTCTAAAGATATACAATACATGGCACACATGTCTCTGCATCGTTGGTGTGTTCAACATGCCATCTTCTAAAAATAGGTCGTTATGCTCAAAATCGGCTAAGTCCCAAAAGCTGAACTTGCCCTCCATGCGTGGGTTCTTCTTGTTCCTCCGTGCCCTTGATCCTAGCCTTCTCTCCCATGCGGAATTCTTGTGTGATCTCTAAAAAGTATTATTTGATCAACAAGGAAGTGTGAAAAGCTCCAGTAACATTCAGATACACTTGGAACTAAGCATATTATTGCACAAGATAAAGGTTTCATGTTGAGGAAAAGGGTAAAATCATAGTGAACCATTACAAAGACTGACATCACAAGTTTGGATGGAATATGGACAGTATAAAAGAGTGAAATGAAGCTTAGTAGAACACATCATCAATCATCTTGACCTTAATGAATCATGAATGAACCTACAAAGTATGAAAATATAACTGAAATATGACAGATGTTGTCCTAAGTGAGTTACACTTGAAACCTCTTCATCTTACCTTGTGCAAGTTGTCAAGTATGAAAATGTGAAAAGTATGTAATTTTAAATGTGAAAGGCAACGTAAAGTGGCATAGAATGTGTATAAAAATATACTTTTTTAATGCAGTTACGGTTGAAGCTTGGGTGAGCTATGTGTATGCATGTAGGAGTATAATGCAGAGATAGGTGTTCTTGGACTAGGTCTATGAGATGAAGTTAGTATAAAGAGTCAAAGAAGTATGAGAAGATGATCTGGATGAAGAGAAGAGGATGATTACGAGTGAAATAGAGAAAAAATAAGAGCCTTGAAAGTAGAGTGCAGAAGAATGAGTTGGTGATGACCATTTTTTGACGATTCTTGAAAACATCAAACAATATGAGGATCAAGGTGAAAAAATATACTTTCTTGACTGAAGTTCTACATTAGGTTAAACACATGAAAAGTAGATGCTTGTTTATATGTTTCAAGGTGTAGAATGTGATATGAAGATGTGTATAAAATGAGCCTGGTATGATAGAGATTGGATGTTGATTAGGTGAGCAAAAGAGAGGTGTAATTCTTGAGTGTGGACATTAATTGCTTCACAAGAAGCTTGATTTTACATATTTCTGGTTTTGACAGTGACCGACATCAGTCAGGAGGAAACTGACATTGGTCAGAAGGTAATCAACATTAGTTAAGAAGTGACTGGAATCGGTCAGGTAGGAACCAACATTGGTCACTTGTGCGATGGTGCTTTGTTCTTTAAATGAGAATTAGAATAAATCTCTTGCTTTAAAGATGATTTATTAATTGTAAAAATATATCTAGTTTCCCATAATATATTTATATGCATGTATGCATTGTATGAGGGTATGAGATAAGAAAATAGCAATTGTTTTGCATGTTAGTTTTCTTGGTGAGCAAGAAAGAGTAGCTGAGTGAGGGAAAAACATTGAACACCCTATGAGGTGTTGGAAGACAACAAATCTTCATTTTATTTCCTTTGTAAAGTATTGAATAATAACATTAGCTGTTTCTTGGTGGACGTAGCCCACACTGGGTGAACCAAGTTAAATCTGGTGTTATCTTTCTCTTATTTTATTTTATCTTCTGGTTATTTCCAAATTCATTTCTTGTATGCTTTATCTGATTATAGATTTGTGCAACATTGTTATATGGTTTAACCCCAACAATTGGTATCAGAGCTTTTTTTGGAGGTTTTGTGTCTTGAAAAGATCTACTCACAAAGGGTTTTTCTGATTGAGTGAGAGTAGATAAAAGGAAAAAGATAGTAAATACCGAGTAGATAAATTTAACAGTCATAATTATCAACTATGAAAGATACAGGTTGAGGATTATTTGTATAAGAAAATCTATACTTACCATTGGATGAGCATGGAAAGCCAAACACAATGACTGATGAAGAATGGAAGGTTATTAACAGAAAGGCTCTAGGATCTATAAGATTGAGCCTGGAAACATCAGTGGCTTTGAATTTTACAGATGCAAAAACCATGGTAGAGTTGATGAAATCTTTAACAAATTTGTATGAAACTCCTAGTGCTTTGAATAAGGTTTATTTGATGAAAAAATTGTTTAATTCTAAGATGCAAGAAGGTGGATCTATATCTAATCATTTGAATGATTTCTAGTCTATTGTAAATCAATTAAAATCAGTAGAGATTCCATTTGATGATGAAGTGAAATCACTTTTATTCTTATGCTCTTTTCTAGATAGTTGGGATAACTTGGTAATGACTGTTAGTAATACAACGAATGCTTCTAAAGGTTTGAAATTTGATGATGTGGTTAGTGTAATCCTTAATGAGGAAATATGTAGGAAAAGCTCAGGAGAAGCATCATCTAGAAACACTTTAACTGTAGAAAGTAGGGGGAGATCTAAGGATAGATCATCTAAGAGAAAGAAGAATGGGAGATCAAAGTCAAGACATGACAGATCTAGATCTAGGTACAAAGATTTAATTTATTGATGTTGGTCTAAGGAAAACAAAGAGAATACATCAGAAAAAGGTAAAGAGGCAAACATTGAAAGTGAAGTAAAGAAAGACGTCCTTATTCTCTCCTTGGATAATAAATTAGAATCTCGGGTTTTAGATTCTGGAGCTTCTTTCCATACTACTTCTAATAAGGGTTATTTTAGAAATTATGTTTAGGGTGATTTTAGACAAGTTTAGTTAGGAGATGATGAGCCATGGAATATTATTGGTAAAGGTGATGTTTATCTAAAGTTGTAGAATGTAAATGCATGGGTATTGAAAGATGTGAGGCATGTGCCAAGCCTTAAGAGAAATATAATATCTGCAGGGAAACTTGGTGAATTTGGATGCGTGGTTACATTCACAGCTGATTCTTGGAAGGTTACCAAGGGATCTCTTGTTGTGGAAAGAGGTAAGAAGGTAGGAAATTTATATCTGTCTACTTGTGTTACTGATTCCTTTTCTGTGCTATCTACTACATATTCAAATGTAACCATGTGGCATAATCGGCTAGGCCATATGAGTGAAAAAGGAATGCAAATCTTAAAGGCTAAGGGTAAGTTATCAGATTTGAAAAAATTAGATCTTGAATTTTGTGAGCATTACATATTTCGAAAGCAGAAGAGAGTGCTATTTCTCAAGGTTGGGTCAATAAAGGAGTAGAAATTGGAGCTTGTAAAATTAGATGTGTGGGGACTAACTCAGGTAGCTTCTATTAGAGGATCCCAATATTATGTGACTTTCATTGATGATGCCACAAGGAAGGTATGTATTTATTGTATTAAGCATAAATCTGATGTTTTTGAGACTTTTAAAAGGTGGAGCACCCTTGTCAAAAATGGAAAAAATTTAAAATTGAAGTTCCTTAGATCTGACAATGGTGGTGAGTATTGCAATAAGGCTTTCAATGATTATTGTTTAGAGAATGGAATATAAAGAGAAAGAATGGTTCCCAGAACTCCATAGGAAAATGGAGTTGTAGAAAGAATGAACAGAATAATCATGGAACATGCTAGAAGCATGGGGATACATGCCGACTTGCCTTTAAAGTTCTAGGCAGAAGTATTGGATACAATAGTGTACTTGATCAACCATGGGCCTTTAACAACATTAAATGGTGGAATACCAGAAGAAGCTTGGTCTGAAAAAGAGGTAGATTTTTCTTTTCTCATATTTTTTGGCTCAGAAGCTTTTGTGCATGTTGATAGAGAAAATAGGAGGAAGTTGGATGCTAAATCTAAGAGATGTACTTTCATTGGTTATGGATATGGTGATTTCAGCTATCGATTTTGGGATTTAGAAGATTATAAGATTATGAGGGGTCGTGATGTTGATTGGAATGAAAAAAGAATGTACAAGGATTAGGTTTTGGTGCCTAAACATGAATAGGTTGAGGAGATTTTGAAGGAAAATCAATTTTCATACCTAAAACAGACATCCACAGACACCACCGTCTGTTCTATAGAAACTAATGTCAGTTAGGCTAACCAGCATCAACAGATATGATAAGGTTCAGAGAAGACATCTACAAGAACCGACGTTAGTAATCCTAGAACTGATGTCGGTAAGGAAACCACATTTGTTCGATAGACAGAGGAACTGTGGTCGGTTACAGGTGACCGACATCAGTCAGTGATAGATATTGACATGAATGTGAAATAGGCACCAAATGATCCCAAGACACCCCAGATCTCAGTAAGAATGTCACAAAGAGAAAGAAGACCTCCAGAGAGATTTTCACCTTCCTTTTCTTAATTATTATTGACTGATAGTGGTGAACCAGAAACCTTTGAAGAAGTACTACAAGTAAATACCCACAAACATTGGAAACATGACATGGATGATGAGATGGAATCCTTATAAAAAAATTAGACATGTGATTTGGTCAAGTTGCTAGCAGGTAAGAAAACTCTACAGAACAAACGGGTTTACATAATCAAGGAAGAAGAGAGTGGATTGAAAAGGTAGGAGGCAAGGATTATGGTAAAGATATTTACACAGAAAGCATGTATTGAATTTGATGAGATTTATTCTCCTATAGTTAAGATGACTTCTATTTGTACTGTTCTAAGTTTGGTTGCAACAAAAGAATCTCATTTAAAACAAATTTTAAGACAAATTTTCTTCATGGTGATTTGGAGGAAGAGATTTATATGCAGCAGTCGCTTGGTTATGAAGTCAAGGGTAAGGATAAACTTGTGTGTAGATTAAAAAAAAGCCTATATGGGCTCAATAAATCTCCAAGGCAATGGTATTTGAGGTTTGATAGTTTTATGCATGAACATGGTTATATAAGATGTAAATTTGACCATTGTGTTTATTTTAAGAAGCTTGAAAATGGGAGCTATGTTATTTTGTTACTGTATGTGGATGATATGTTGATTACAGGATCTAGTATGCAAGACATTGGTAAACTTAAAGAAATGTTAGCTCACACATTTGCAATGAAGGATTTGGGAACTATAAAGAAAATCCCTGGCATGCAAATTTACCGAGATAGGAAAAACAAGAGGTTCTATTTGTCTTAGGAAGCTTATATCAATAAGGTGTTGGAAATGTTTAACATACATAATTCAAAACCCGTTAGTATGCCTATGGATGGGTACTTCAAATTTAGCAAAGATCAATGTCCTTCATCACACGAGGAGGTTGAGTACATGACAAGTGTTCCCTATGCTTCAGCGGTAGGAAGTTTTATGTATGTCATGGTTTGTACTAGACCAGACATTAGATAGGAAGTGGGAGTTGTGAGTAGGTTTATGGCTAATCCAGGTAAAGAACATTAGAAAGTAGTCCAATGGATTCTCAGGTAGTTAAGAGGGACATCTGTAATGGATTTATGCTATAGAGGGTCAGATAATTTTTTACACAAATATGTTGATTCAGATATGGTTGGAGATTTGGATGGTAGGAGGAGCACCACTGGATATGTTTTCACAATAGGTAGAATGACAATTAGTTGGATTTCAAGATTACAGAAGTTTGTGGATTTATCTACTATAGATGAAAAGTATTTTACAACTACAAAATCTAGCAAGGAGATGATATGGATGGGCAGGTTCATGAAAGAGTTAGGTAAGGAGTAAGAGGATTGTAGATTATACAACGATAGTTAGAGCATGATCCATCTGAAAAAGAATTCAACATTTCATTCAAGAAAAAAACAAATTCAACTAAGGTATCAATTCATATGGTAGGTGTTGGAGGATGGGCAGCTGAAGTTAGAGAAAATTCATATGGATGAGAACCCTACAGATATGCTAACGAAGTCATTAGTAAGGGAGAAGTTTGAGCTTCACTCCACTTCTGTTGGTCTTCAAGTTTGAGACTTGAAGAGGAAGAAATAGGCCAAGGAAAAGGAACCAAGGATGGTGATGCACAGTAAAATACAAAAAATGATCTCCAAGTGGGAGATTGTTAAGTACGGAGCTTAATTACTTCATAAGAAGCTTACTTTTACATGTTGTTGGTTTTGACAGTGACTGACATTGGTTAGGAGGAAACTGACATCGGTCAAAAGGTAACTGACATCAGTTAAGATGTGACCGACATCAGTCAGGAAGGAACCAACATCGGTCACATGTGAGACGATGATTTGTTCTTTAAATGAGAATTAGAATAAATCTCTTGCTTTAAAGATGATTTATTGATTTTAAAAGCATAGTTAGTTGCCCAGAATAGATATAGATATATACATGTATACATTGTATGAGGGTATGAGAAGAAAATAACAATTGTTTTGCATGTTAGTTTTCTTGGTGAGAAAGAAAGAGTAGTTGAGTGAGGGAAAAACATTGAACACCTTATGAGGTGTTGGAAGACAAAAAATCTTCATTGTATTTCCTTTGTAAAGCACTGTATAATAAAATTAGCCATTTCTTGGTGGATGTAACCCACACTGGGCGAAGCACGTTAAATTTGGTGTCATATTTCTCTTGTTTTATTTTATCTTATGGTTATTTCCACATTAATTGATTGTATGATTTATTTGATTATAGATCTGTGCAACATTGTTATATGGTTTAACCCCAATAGGATTGAGGGGAGAATCAAGAAGAAGAATGAGCTGATCTAGTGATCACTATCAATTGCAGAAGAAAAAAATTCAATGTGATCAAAATCTTCCATAATTCTAATTAACAACTTAGCACATGGGGAGTTGAAGCTTCCCTATAAGTTAAAGCTTACAGAAGGTCAGTAGGTGTTGGAATAAATTTGGGAGTTGAAGCTTCCAGGTAAGTAGAAGCTCGCCAAAGATTAAGTAGGTGCTTGGTTAGATTTTGGAGTTGTAGCTCCATGTTGATTAGATGCTTAACTTGAAATCAATGAAACATTTACATGACATTCTTGTCCTAATATAGTTCTTGGTTTCAGTGGGGTTTTTTCCCAGTTTGGGTTTCCCACATTGAATCTTATCTCTATGTGCTCTCCCTCATTTTTATTACTTGTGAATGTTGATTTGGATTTATCATTACTAATTAAGTGAATTAAATAGTTTGTCAAAGTTTGAATAGACATTAATTCACCCCCTCTCAGTATCTTAGTTTCCAACATGAAGAAGAGCGTGAAACAGAAGATGAGGAGGAGGAGGAAGAGAAAGACAAGGATACCACCTCCAAGGAAGACACAGTTATAGGAGAGGCTAGTGGCATGATTCATACTATTGTGAAAGAGGTACTGAAGGGATGTAGAGGGAAAGGAATAAGGATAAGGAAGATCCCCTAGGGACCTCACTTGTAATATATTGATGATCTTGTGAAGGTCCTTATGGCGCGAAACCAAAGCTCGGTGGCCAAAGAGGATTTATTCTATTGGTAATTTTATGAGAAGAATGAAGCCCTCCCATGCACTAGAAAGATGTTATCATGGGATTATCAATCGCACATGAAAGATACAAAGTTTGAAATAAATGTAAAGTCATTATCTGAAACATGGCTAAAGTTAGCACCAGAAGAGGTATTTCCAGTGGTTGAATCCCAAATGATCACTAATGAGCAAGTGTGTAATGCGCTCAATAAGATGGCATCAGAAGTCAAATTGATAATTTTTGATAAGGATGTTGTTAGGTTATGAAGCCTATTTTCATGTGAGAAAGCATTGAAGATTGTACACTAAGAGTACTGTACACTTTCCATAGTTGTCTCTTCGGGATTCGGGGGTACAACCCTCGAAAAAATATATTTTTTGGCCTTAAAATGTGCCCAATATATTGGGAACCGTTCTTTTCTCATATGGGCAGGATTTTGACCCATAGGTTTATGGGATGATTTTGGCCCATAGTTTTGATACCCATGGTTTTGTAATACTGCTTAAGCAGTTATATACTTATATGGTTTTATGCATATGGTAGGAATAATGTAACATTGTAGATGTGTTTTGAATTCAAGTGTGAATTTTGTAGAGTTTGTTGAGCATAAATCCAAACACATTTGGATATTGTATTGAGAGATTAGTGGCTTGTAATAAAATCTGAGCAAGTGATTCTTGGTGGACGTAGCCCAAATTGGGTGAACCACGTTAAATATTGTCTCTTTGTATTGTGTTATTTTTATTCTGCACTTTTATTTCAGATTTATAATATTTTCTGCATATTAGTTCCTATTGTTCCGATCATGTGAGGGATTGTTTTGCATATTTTATCCCTTATTTCTTAACAATTGGTATCAGAACCTGGTTTGGTTTGCTAAAGTAATGGATCACAGGGAAAGTTTTAGCTTGAGTGGGAGTTATGGCACATGATGGAAGATCAAGGGTTGATAAATTCAATGGGAAGAATTTCAGTCTTTGGAAGATGTAGATGGAAGATTGCCTTTATCATAAGGATATTTATATTCCACTGTCTGAGAAGGTGAACAAACCCTCCAGCATGACAGATGTGGAATGGGATTTGCTGAAAGGAAGGCACTTGGGACAATCAAGTTGTGTCTTGTATCTTTTATATTATTTAATGTTTCAAAGGAAAAGAGTACAAAATAATTGATGGATGCATTAGGGAATTTGTATGAAAAAATCTCTACTTCTAATAAGATATTTTTAATGAAAAGGTTGTTTAATATGAAGATGTCTAAGAATGGTTTAGTAGTAGATCATTTAAATGATTTTAATACGGTTGTAAATATGCTAGCTTTGGTTACAATAGAATTTGATGAAGAAGTTAGGGATTTATTAGTTCTGTGCTCTTTACCTGAGAGTTAGAATAGCTTGATAATGGCGCTAAGAAACTCGGTTCCAGTTAACTCAAAGTTGAAGTTTGAGGATGTTGTAGGGGTGATTATAAGCAAGGAAATGTGAAGAAAATTCTCTAGGGAATCTTCTACTTCAGGGAATTCTTTGAAAGTGGAAACTAGAGTGAGATAGAAGAATAGAGGAAGCCATGGAAATTCAAAGGATCAGGAAAGGTCAAAATCCAAAAGCAAGATAGTATGCTGGCACCATGGAAATTCTGGGCATGCAAAGAAGGACTGTTGGGAGCTTCATGACAAGAAGAAACAATAGGAAGAAAACAAGGAGGAAAATGTGGCAACGGGTAATGTATGTCAAGATTCTTTGATTCTTTCTTTGCACAATATTATTGAATATTGGGTTTTAGATTTGGGGGCTTCTTTTCATGCTACTCCACATAGGCATTATTTTGTTGATTATGTTCAAGGATATTTTGGGCATGTTTTTCTTGGTGATGATGAGCCTTGTAGCATAGTTACAAAAGGTTATGTTCAGGTTAAGATACAGAATGTGAATACTTGGTTATTGTAGGATGTTAGACATGTGCCTACATTAAGACTAAATTTGATATCGGTAGGGTAGTTGGGAAGTGATGGTTGTACTGTGATATTTACAGTAGACTCTTGGAAGGTTACCAAGGGTGCTCTTGTAGTGGGAGGAGGTAAGAAGGTTGGAACCTTGTATTTAACCACTTATAACACTAATGTTTGTAATCTTGTGGCTTCAGAAGTAGATAAAACATTGTGGCACTATAGGCTCGGTCATATGAGCCATAAGCGAATGAAGATCATAAAGAAGGATGTTCATGGATATACAAAAACAAGTTTGGAATTCTGCGAGGACAGCATCTATGGGAAACAAAAGTGAGTAAGGTTTCTCAAGGTTAGACCTACAAATAAATAAGGTAAGTTAGAGTTGGTGCATTCTGATGTATGGGGGCCAACTCAAGTATCATCTCTTGGGGGTTCAAGTTATTATGTTACTTTTATTGATGATGTAACAAGGAAAGTTTGAGTTTATTGTATTATAAGAAAATCTGATGTATTTGACACTTTTGTTAAATGGAAAGCCTTGGTAGAGAATGAAACAAGTCTTAAGATAAAATGTCTCAGGTCAGATAATGGAGAGGAGTATTGCAACAATGAATTTGATGATTACTGTTCTAAGAATGGAATTCACAAGAAAAATATGGTTCTAGGAACTCCATAATAGAATGGGGTGTCAGAAAGGATGAACAAAACAATAATGGAACATGCTAGGATCATGAGGTTACATGTAGGACTGCCTCTTTCTTTTTGGATAGAAGTGGTGCGCATAGTTGTGTACTTGATAAACAAAGGACCCTCAAGTGCCTTGGAAGGAGGCATACCTGAGGAGTCTTGGTATGGTAATAAATTTGATTATTCATTTCTTAGAGTCTTTAGATGTGAGGTGTTTTTCCATATAGACAAGGATGATAGAACCAAGCTAGAGGCTAAATCAAAAAAATGTACTTTTATAGTTATGGTGGTGATGAATTCAGATATAAATGTTGGAGTATTAAGGAAAAGAAAATCATTTGATCCAGGGATGTGGTATTTAATGAGAAAGTCATGTATAAGTAGCAGTTGTAGGAAAATAGGGAAGAATCCAAGAAAGAATATGCAGTAGTAGAGGATCTTCTAGATGGGAAAGTGACACATGAATCAGTTTAGGAACCTCCTCAACAAGAACCCCAAAATCCTATAGTGAG
The DNA here is from genome assembly GCA_019776745.2 of Taxus chinensis. Lineage (NCBI taxonomy): Eukaryota > Viridiplantae > Streptophyta > Pinopsida > Cupressales > Taxaceae > Taxus > Taxus chinensis. Next base: position 229,888,149 of record CM034148.1, on the reverse strand, counting down.
GAGGTCTTCTAGGGTAAGAAGAAAACCTGAATGTTTTTCTCCTTCTCTTTATTATTTTTAATCACTGATAGTGGAGAGATAGAGATATTTGATGAAGTAATGTAGGTAGATGCCAGGAAGAAGTGGGAGCAAACCATGGATGAGGAGCATCATGCTCTCATGGAGAATGAGACATAGGATTTGGTGAAGCTACCCGAAGGAAAAATGGCATTACAAAATATGTGGGTGTTCAAATCAAAGAGGAAGAAGGAGGAAAGAAAGATACAAGGCCTAGTTTGTGGTCAAGGGGTTTGCATAGAAAAAAGGTATAGATTTTGATGAGATTTTTTCTCCTGTAGTAAAAATGACTTCTATTAGAACTATTTTAGAAATAGTTACAGAAGAATACTTACACTTAGAACAAATTGATGTAAAGACTACATTTCTCCATGGTGATTTAAAGGAGGAACTATATATGCAACAACCAGAGGGCTATGATGTCAAAGGTAAAGAGGAGATGGTGTGCAAACTGAAGAAGAGCTTGTATGGCTTGAAACAAGCTCCACGTCAATGGTTTAAGAAATTTGATAGGTTCATGATGGAGTAAGGTTATATTAGATGTCATTTTCACCATTGCGTGTATTCAAAGAAATTTGAGGATGGCAGTTATATTATCCTTTATTTATATGTGGATGACATGTTGGTTGCAGGTAAAAACATCCATGAAATAAAAGTACCTAAGAAGCAACTAAGTGAATCCTTTACAATGAAGGATTTGGGGGCAGCCAAACAAATCCTTGGTATGAGGATATCTTGGGATAGGAAGGAACGAAAGATAAATTTATCTCAGGAAGATTACATTAAGAAGGTCTTGGAGAGGTTTAATATGTAGGATGCTAAACCGGTTAGGACTCCTTTGGCAGGCCATTTCAAGTTATCAAAGGATCAGTGTCCCAAGATAGAGCAGGAGAGAAATCAGATGTCCAAGGTACCTTAATCATCAGTGGTGGGTAGTTTGATGTATGTCATGGTGTGAACCAGGCCTTATATTTCCCATGCAGTGGGAGTGGTGAGTAGATTTATGAGTGATCCAAGTAGAGATAACTGACATGAAGTAAAGTGGATCCTTCGGTATTTGAGAGGGACCATGGGGAAATTTTTGTGCTATATGGATTAGAAACAACTTTTTGTGGTTATGTAGATTCAGATATGGCTTGGAGATGTAGACAACATGAGGAGCATGATAGGTTATGTTTACACTATAGGTGGGATAGCAGTGAGCTGGATTTCACGACTACAGAAGCTGGTGGCTTTGTCAACCATGGAGGCTGAGTATGTTACTACCACAGAGGCAAGAAAAGAAATGATTTGGTTACAAAAAATTCTTGAGGAGTTGGGGCATAAGCAGAAGGAAGGAAAGCTGCATAGTGATAATCAGAGTGCTATACACCTAGCTAAGAACTCTACTTTCCACTCTAGCACAAAGCATATACATTTTAGGTACCATTTCATTAGGACAGCTTTGGAGGAAGATAAGTTGAAGCTAGAGAAGATTCATACCAGTCAAAATCCTACAGACATGATGTATTAGGAATAGAATGTTGTTAAGTGTAATTAGTAGTAGCGTCCGATAGAAGATAACGGCGCTGCCAGTACGACGCCGCAAATAATGTGGAGTACGGTAACAGTCAAAGTACAATAGGAATGTTGTAAAAAGTAAATATTTGTCGTAAGTGGTCCGGTAATGTTAAAATGTCAAAGTTTGGGTAATTAGAGAAGTAGGGTCTACATGATTAGGAATTAGAATATTATATTAGTAATAAGGACAAGGAGTGAGGTCATAAATATTTTGTGTATTTTATTTGTAAAAATTCTAAAAATGTGGAACCCATGTAAAATGATAAGGTTTATCTTATCTTAAGAGATAAGCTTACATGTACAGATAAGAGTTAAGGTATGGAATATGATTCGTCAGAGTGGATTTCTTATCCTATCTTAGAGATAAGATGGATAAGCCTGTAAGTTCTATAAATAGAGAGGCTACCCCCCTCATTTAGCATAGAAAGAAGTAGTGAGAAATATTGTAGGAAGTGTGCGAAGGAAGCCATCAGTTAAAGGTGTGTTGAAGAAGCCATCAAGAGGTGTAATTGTAAAGTTTCTCCCATAGTCTTGTTGAAGTATCTCATGGGTGAGATTGTAACAGTTTCATGTGAATATTATAATTTATTTTGATATTTCAGATTTGTCGTCATTTTGTCTTATCATAGTCAATGGTATTCTTGTGTTCGGTTGTTGTTTTGTTTCCAGATTACATCCACCAAACTAAAGGCTGTGCATTAGCAAATAATCATAGCACGAGGAGTTCCCGGTGAAGAATTATCATAGTGCCGGATTGCTGATGACATTTTGGTTCCGTTGCCGGGACCATTCCTCGTTGGTGGATTTTCTGGAGAGATATTCCCAATTAGTCAAAAATCAATTAGAGGGTAACCTTGTTTTTACTGTGCATAGTAGTTACCATGGTAAACTCATTTTACCGTGAATAGTAGTTACCATGACAAAGTCATTTTTGCTGGAATAGTATTTATCACAGTAAAGTCACTTTTTACCGTGAATAATATTTACCGCAGTAACTTCACTTTTTACTGTGAATAGTATTTACCGCAGTAATTTCACTTTTTACCGTGAATAGTGTTTACCACAGTAAAGTCAGTTTTTACCGCAGTAAGTCAAGTTTTACCATAGTTACCATGGTCATTTCTAATTTACTGTAGAAAGGTGTAAAGTCACTTTCTAGTATAGTGATTCCAATTATTTGTGCACATAAGTCTTGTTAATTGTACTTGTGGGTTGGTATTTCACGGTGGTTACTTTTGAAAATGGGAAAGATTCCTGTTTTTTCAGCTCAATCTAATGAAGATGCTTCTTCTTTCATTCAAGAGTTTAAACGATCTTGTATTTGTAATGGCCTTATAAGAAGGGAGCAATGGACTGAATTTTTTCCTACCTTTTTGGATGGTTCAGCACTTAGGTGGTTTGAAACACTAGGTGATAATGTGAAAAATTCATGGGATTTATTAACTGAAAGTTTTCTTGAAGAATTTGGTGAACAACAGAAATATGCAGATCTCATGATCGAGATCACAAAGCTATCCCAAGGAGAGAAGGAGAAGATAAGGGATTATCATGCTCGTGTTCTAGAGCTAAGGAGGAAGCTCGATGCCCAGATCCGGAAGGAAGGACTAGCGGATGGGTTGATGAATGGCGTGGATAATCTCCTCTGTAAGCACTTCATTCTTGGGATGAAGTCGGAGATCAGACAACGAGTGAAGTATGACCGCCCAGCCACCATTGAACAAGCAAAGGAGATTGCAAGAAGGCAAGAAGAAAGCATGGAAGAGGAGCCCAAAGAAATTGTTGCTAAAGTAGAGCCTACACCAGCACCTTTGGTCCTGAATCCACAACCACTCCCGGTGAGCACAAATATTTCTCCTAATACATCTACTGAGTATGAAGATCTGCTCAAAAAGATGGGTCAGTTAACTATTAATCTTCTTCAAGGAAAGGAATTTAGTTCTCAGGGAGGAGATAGAGGTCCAAAAAGAAATATTTCTGAAGTTGTTTGTTATGGTTGTTATAAAAAGGGTCATTATAAGTATAATTGTCCAGATAGAGCTTCTACATCTGGTAAGGGAGATAATGATAAAGGAAAAGCACCTGTGAATTCTTTTGATGTAGTAGATAAGAGCAGAAATAATGAAGTAGATGTGTTTGTAACAAAAAGAAAGAAAGAAAAAGATAATCAAGATGGAAATGATCCTAAGAAGATGAAAGAAGAAACTAGTAAGAAACATAGGAGAAGAAAGTTGGGTGTGCAGGATTTTCTGATTTCACAGGGGCAAGGACCATACTCCATCTTGGAAGATCTGTCCAAAAGGCCTGCAAATATTACATATGGTCAACTCTTGGCTATGTCTTCTGAGAAGAGGCGGGAGTTGCGAGGTGGACTCAATGCTCGAAGAAGGAAGGAGGTTGAGGTCCCTGTTTTGGAGGCAGAGGCAGATCCCTATGCTCCACAAGCTGAGGTATTATGTAATGGTATTTCAATTCATGATGTCTTAGTTGATGGAGGTGCTGCAGTTAATGTAATGACCGAGTCTGTAATGAATATGTTGGGTTTAAAAATTGATCGCCCTTCAACACTTATGTTAAGGTCATTAAATAAGGGAAAAACTAAACCAGAAGGTGTAATTTCAAATGTGGCAATATCTGTTATGGGTGTGGTATGTGTGGTAGACTTTCAGGTGATGAAAAATGGTACTGTTGCGTACCCAATGCTGCTGGGGAGACCATGGCTAAGGAGAGTTCATGCAAGAAACTACTGGAATGAAGGTTTCATGACACTTGGACGTGGTAGAGAGAGGGTGAAGATAAACGTGATCCCTCGACATCATAAAGCAGAACCTGTGGATTCAAGTGATGAAACTGATGATTGGACATCCTCTGATTACTCTAGCACCAGTGAAGTGGACACTGAAGATGAAGAAAGTGAGGTTGATGTTTCAGTCATGGATATTCTTCCAGTCACACCAACCCAGGACCCCATAAAATTATCTGAAGAAGAAGTTGATGATCGTCTCCAACAAATAAAGATTGGTGATGCTGTGATAGAGAGTGAGAAGGAATCCTACCTCCAGCTCTTTCGAAGGTACATACACCTATTCACTTTTGATTACAAGGAACTCCGCCAAGTAAGTTGGGTAGAACATTGTATTGAGCTGGTAGATGGTGCTAAGCCCATAAAGCAAATGCCATATAGAATGAATCCTAATTTTTCCAAGACTGTAAAAGAAGAAATAGATAAGTTGCTTGATGCAGGATTCATATTTGCTGTGGAGAATTCAGAATGGGTTTCTCCCATTGTGATCTCAATAAAAAAGAATGGGAAGCTACGCATTTGTGTTGATTACAGGAAGCTTAATAAGGCAACAAAGAAGGATCATTACCCTCTTCCATTTTCAGATCAGATCTTGGACGAAGTAGCTGGCCAGGAGTGCTATAGTTTTGCTGATGGATATAGCGGCTACAACCAAGTTCGTATAGCAGAGAAAGATCAGCTAAAGACCACGTTCACCACTCCTTGGGGAACGTTTGCTTATAGAGTTATGCCTTTTGGGTTGTGTAATGCTCCAGCAACATTCCAGCGTTTAATGAATAGGGTGTTCGAACCCTACATTGGGACCTTCATCAGAGTATTTCTGGATGATTTTTGCATCTATGGGAGCAAGTTGGACCACCTGCACCAGATGGAGACAGCATTTCAAAGGTTAGATGAAGCACAAGCCTCACTAAACCCTACAAAGTGTGTCTTTGGATGTTCTAAAGGCGTCTTGTTAGGGCATGTTGTATCCAGAGATGGTATTGGTACTGATCCTGATAAAGTTTCAAAAATCAAAGATTTACCATTTCCTATGAATAGAAGTAAGTTGAGATCATTTTTAGGCCATGTGGGTTACTATAGAAGGTTCATCAAGAATTTCTCAAAGATTGCACAGCCACTAACCCAGTTCTTGAAGAAGGATGTTACTTATGAACCAGGAAATAAGGCACATGAAGCTTTTGAACAACTGAAGGAAGCCCTGGTGTCTTCACCTGTTTTGAAGAATCCAGAATGGAGCAAGCCATTCATTGTGTACACTGATGCCTCAGATGCAGCACTAGGAAGTACTTTGAGCCAAAAGGATGAAAATAGGAATGAACATCCAATTTACTTTGGGAGCAGACAAATGAGCAGTGCTGAGGTAAACTATACTGTAACTGAAAAAGAGGCTCTGGCTATCATTTTTGCTGTAAAGAAGTTTAGAAATTACTTGCTAGGGCAGAAATTTATAGTTGTAACAGATCATCAGGCTCTGAAATATATTGTCAATAAGCCTAACCCATCAGGGAGGATAGCAAGATGGATAATTTTGCTACAAGAATTTGAATTTGATATTATAGATAGGCCAGGAAAGAAGCATGTCAATGCAGATGCACTCTCTCGAGCCTATGATGGTTTAGGATCATCTTGTGATGATGATGATTTTCCCGATGCAGCATTGTTCTCCCTTGACACAATCCCTAGTGAATACATAGATATTTGGAATTATCTGAATGAATTCAAGTTTCCTGATGGTGCCAATGCAAAGACTAAGAGAAAGATTACTCAAGCCAGTCGTCCATATTCTATTCTGCATGGAGCATTATTTCGAATAGGACCTGATGGACAGTACAAGAAGGCAGTTGGACGTGATCAAGGAAAGGAGCTGCTAGAAGAATTCCATAATGGCACATGTGGAGGGCACTTCTCTGGACAACTTACAGCAAGAAGGATCTTGGATGCAGGTTATCACTGGCCCACTCTTTTTAAAGATTGTTATAATTATTGTAAGACATGTGATATTTGTCAAACACATGGTAACCGTAAGACTTCATCAGCTCCATTATGTCCTATTCTTCCCCTTGGTCCCTTTGAAAAATGGGGAATAGACATTGTAGGTCCACTTCCAACTACATCACGTCAAAATAAGTATATTGTAGTTGCCACAGATTATTTAACCAAGTGGGTTGAAGCTAGGCCATTGAAAGCAGCTTCCATGGATGAAGTGGCAAGGTTCATATATGAACGCATTGTCACCAGATTTGGTTGTCCATTAGAAATTGTAACAGATCAAGGAAGCCACTTCATTAATGAGGTGGTAGAAGCCCTAGTCAATAAGTTTTCTATCAAGCACAGGAAGGCAACAACATACAAGCCAAGCACAAATGGACAGGTGGAACGAACAAATTTTGTGCTGTGTCAAATTCTAGCAAAAGATGCAGCCTTGCAGGTACATAAATGGGATAAAAGGATTCATGCAGCATTGTGGGCATATAGGGCAACATCAAAGTCAGCAACAGGATACTCCCCATTTCAGTTGGCCTATGGCATTGATCCAGTTCTTCCTATTGAGTTTGATATTCCCACTGTGAGAGTTATGAAAAATGAAAGGATGGATGAAAGTGATTCAGTAAAAGAAAGGTTGGTACATCTTCATTTGCTAGAGGAAATGAGGGAAATAGCAAAGGATACAAGCCATAAGAAGAAAATGAAGCAGAAGGAATACTTTGATCAAAAGATCCTTTGGTCTCCATTTCAGGTGAATGACTTGGTTCTAGTATATGATTCCAGATACAAAAAAAGAAGACAGAGGAAATTTCTTCCAAAATGGATGGGGCCCTACAAAATAGTAGCTGTGCATGAAAATGGTACGTACCGACTGGAGGAATTGGATGGCACTCCCATTACGAAATGGGTCAACCACGACAAGTTGAAGATTTTCCACGCACCAGAAGAGTCTACTCCGAGGACGGAGTAGAAGCTAGGAAGGGGGAAGATGTCGACACTAAAATTTTCCTCCATAATTTCTATTTCATTAATGTATGTATTAGGAATAGAATGTTGTTAAGTGTAATTAGTAGTAGCGTCCGATAGAAGATAACGGCGCTGCCAGTACGACGCCGCAAATAATGTGGAGTACGGTAACAGTCAAAGTACAATAGGAATGTTGTAAAAAGTAAATATTTGTCGTAAGTGGTCCGGTAATGTTAAAATGTCAAAGTTTGGGTAATTAGAGAAGTAGGGTCTACATGATTAGGAATTAGAATATTATATTAGTAATAAGGACAAGGAGTGAGGTCATAAATATTTTGTGTATTTTATTTGTAAAAATTCTAAAAATGTGGAACCCATGTAAAATGATAAGGTTTATCTTATCTTAAGAGATAAGCTTACATGTACAGATAAGAGTTAAGGTATGGAATATGATTCGTCAGAGTGGATTTCTTATCCTATCTTAGAGATAAGATGGATAAGCCTGTAAGTTCTATAAATAGAGAGGCTACCCCCCTCATTTAGCATAGAAAGAAGTAGTGAGAAATATTGTAGGAAGTGTGCGAAGGAAGCCATCAGTTAAAGGTGTGTTGAAGAAGCCATCAAGAGGTGTAATTGTAAAGTTTCTCCCATAGTCTTGTTGAAGTATCTCATGGGTGAGATTGTAACAGTTTCATGTGAATATTATAATTTATTTTGATATTTCAGATTTGTCGTCATTTTGTCTTATCATAGTCAATGGTATTCTTGTGTTCGGTTGTTGTTTTGTTTCCAGATTACATCCACCAAACTAAAGGCTGTGCATTAGCAAATAATCATAGCACGAGGAGTTCCCGGTGAAGAATTATCATAGTGCCGGATTGCTGATGACAGGACTATACCCTATATACAAAAGGTCTCAAAAGCCAAATAGCAAAGGTGAGAGAAACAACCCAGAGAAGGGAAAAACGGCCAAACAAAGAGGGCTCAACAACCAAATATGACAATACAAGTGCAGAAAGGATCCAAACGAACAATGATCCAAAAAGAAGCAGAAAAGAACAAAAAGTAACCAAAAGAGAAACAACATATAGAACTCTGACAAAAAGCAACACCAGAACCACCAGATAACATCAACTTCGCAACCAAAACACAGCAACACAGCAACCCGTTACTTGATAGCCCTGTCAATCTTGGTCTTGATAGCCTGCAACGACATGAAGAAGGCAATGGCAGTGTCCTGAGAGGAGTCTCTCATATCCGCCTGAGCAATTGCAATATCCATTTTCTCGTTAGGGCCCCAAATGTCCTCATTAACCCCACTTAAACTGCAGACACTATGAACATGTTGTTTAATGAAATTATAGATGCTTTTAAGGGTAGATAATATGCAGTCATTGCGAATTTTTGCATTCCCCATTCTACCATCCAAGGACTGTAACTTCTTGAAGACTTTAGCAATAACCCCCTCTTCATCATCACTTTGAAGGATTCCTTTTCCCTTAGCTCTTTCCATATTTTTTATAGTCCCTTTGAGCTCTTGTATCTCCTTTTCTAACCTGTCCACTCTGTCCATCAATTCATCCTCCTTGGGCTCCTCCATCAGTTTAATGATATGCAGGAGGTTCTCAGCAAGTTCCAGGTCTTTGTGGCTCCTTAGAACCCATTGGGAAGAAGGGATTTTAGCTTTTATGCTCTTGCTTTTCTTGCTGGAAGCAGCAGCTTCAATCTTCCTTTTCAACAGGGGGAGTGGAAGCGGTGCAAGCAGGTGGAGGTATGGAGGAAGAAGGTGGGGTAGGATTCATGGGGGGGTAGCAAGAACAGTGGCGATGAATCAGGAGGATAAGCCCCTGGTGCAAAGGGACAACCCTAGAGTGACTCTGAACTTCCCTAATTGATTTCTCCAGCGAGTTTATCAAATAGTGAGGAAAGCTGATGATGATATTTCTATGAAAGTGATTTAGGAATATCAAATGTTTTTGAGGTATAGTTACAAATCTTCCTTCAAGAGTTACAAACCTAACAACCATCCTGGCAAGCTCAGCAAAAGGCTCAGGAATCGACGCCACCTTGATGCCAGAAGTCATGAATTCAAGATTCTCCCCATCGTCCAGGAACTTCTTGGTCTCCACCTCCCTGTCCACCTTCTTATTGAAGAATTTGGTGCCCTCCAGGCTGAGGCCCATGATCTGGGCGATGAGCTCTTCCGTGATCTCAATCTCCATGTTACTGTAGTTGACAATCCGATTCTTCCATCCCTGGGTGAATCTGATAGAAATGTCTTGGTCAAATCCTTGAATCCTTTCAATTAAATTAGACAGACCCCCGATTTGAAGGTAATTCCAAAGCACCATATTCTCTTTCCACGCCAGATTGTGGGTCGGTTCAGTTTTGCAAGGCGGACCCCCCATGTTTCCTCTGTTCCTTTTCCTGTTCTCAACGGTAAAAATGCTATCACTATGCGGGACAGGCAGAGCTTTGATGTTGGTTTTTGAATCTTTCCCTTCCGTGAAAGCATGTTTAATTATTATACCATACTTATAATTATTGCCCCCAATCCTCAACTTTCCTCCTATGCCTAGAAATGATGACAGTCCATCTCGCACATATCGCATCAATCATCCATATCTTATGTGATGTCATCATATTGTACTTGAGGATCCACACATTAGCTTCCAAATTACAGCCATTAGTGTTGATTTTCACGGCCATGTAGATCATTGATTATGGCTTTATTGATTTGAGTGGGCAGAACATCCCCACTAAGCCAAGTTTGAAAGGTATTAGTAACACCGAGGTTAGCCAAACTGTCTATGACCCTATTTCCTTCCTGATAGGTGTGGGTGACTTTAACATTTTCAAATCTCTTGCATATATCAATAGCTTCGCCAATGAAATCTCTGATAGACCAGCTGGGGTGTTGATTTTTGTTTAATAAATTGATGATATTCAGAGAATCACCTTTAATTATAATATTCAGAATATTACAATATCTGGTAAGTCTTATACCCCAAAGAACTGCCAGGGATTCAGAGTAATGATTAGTCTACCTTCCCATTCTCCCAGAAAAAGTAACAACAAAGCAGCCTCTTTGATCTCTGATGACTCTCCCTCCTCCAGAGTCCCCCGGATTGCCTTTTGAGGCCCCATCAAAATTTAACTTGTGCCAATCAGTGGGAGGATTAATCCATCAAACTGTGTTTCTATCAATACCATTGTTATTCTAATTGACAGTGTCAATATTCCAATCAGTCAGGATGTATTCTTCCTTCTCAAGGTAAAGCCTATTTTTAGGAGGTTTAAATCTAGCAATATTATCTTGCACAACAATGATAATTTTCCCCCCCCCCCTCCTATAGACTTTGTTACACGCCTTTCTATTGTTTCTGAAAATGTTATCATTACGAGCCTTCCAAAATCTCCACATAGTGTGGGGTAAAACAAGTTGCCACAATCTTTTCACCACACAATGCTTAAACGGAGAGTCCCATTGTTCCCAGGCCTGAAGACAGGTAAGGGGAAAAATCCATCTCTGATTAAACTTTGAAAAAACCAAGCTGCCAAATTTTGGAAGCAAACTCACAATGGAGGAATAAATGCTTTATATCTTCTGCCTCTTTCTGACACATGCAACATCTATTCGGCATGATGAATCCCTTCTTGATGAGGTTGTCATTAGTTAGGATCTTGCCATTAATGATTAGCCACCAAAAGAAGTTCACTCTAGGGGTTAACTCCGGCATCCACAGCTTGTGCCACTTAATTTCACTTTCCATGGATACAAAGAAAGAATTATATCCTGATTTAACAGAGTATTCCCCATCAAAAGAATCTTTCCAGATGAGTTCATCCTTAAGATTTTGATTACTTATATGGATTAGAGAAAGTTGATTCTGTAAAGATGAAACATCAGCCTGTACATTATCATTCTCCACTTTTAGCTGTTTCCATTTTCTTTTGTTTCCATCCCTCTCAATGTACCCCTGGATTTTGTGCCCATACTTTGTAATTAAGCTGTCTTTAATGTGATCATAAGCAGAAATCCAGTTAGAATCAGTCCACTTATCTGTCCAGAAGTTTATGTTTTGCCCATCCCCAAGCTTCCAGCTACACCCCTGAGAAAGAATGTGTCTGCTGTGAAGAAGGTTGTTCCAGAAAATAGAACCACTCGGAAGAGACTGATCATATATGAAGGAAATCTTGTTTTGGTTTGAAAGATATTTGATCTTAACCAACTCTGTCCAAGGTTTGTGCTCTTTTATAAGCCTCCAACCTAATTTTGCAATAAGGGCAGCACTCATATGTTTGATATCTTTGATGTCTAACCCCCCAAGTCTCTTAGGTTTACATACCTGCTCCCAAGCCACAAGATGATATCTGAATCTGTCCTCAGTACCGTGCCATAAAAAGTGCTTTTGAATCTTTTCAATACTGTTCATCACTGTTGCAGGTATGCTGAACATTGACATGATGTAAATAGGCAAGTTTTGGAGCGTGCTTTTAACCAATAGGCACTTTCCTGCACTTGAAAGTACAACTCCTTTCTAGCCAGCCAACTTTCTTTGAAATCTCTTAATAAGATCATTCCATACCTCCACAGAAATCTTGCCAGTACTTAAAGGTAAACCTAAGTAAGTAGCTGGAAGAGAATTAATAGTGCATCCTAGAATATTAGCAATCTTTCTTTGCCTTTCCAAAGGAGTATTGAAGAAATAAATAGAGCTTTTGTCAAAATTAACTTTTTGTCCCGAGGCTTCCTCATAAAATCTAAGGACAGTTTTGATAGCCTTTGCCTCAATGATTGAGGCCATCAGGAGAAGCAGAGTGTCATCAGCAAACTGTTGGTGTGAGGAGATCTGATTGCCAGAAGTTGGAGGAAAGCCTTTTATCATGCCAATGCAAATAGCTTTGGAAATAGATCTACTTAAACTATCAGCCATAATAATGAATAATAGAGGGGAAATTGGGTCACCTTGTCGGATACCTCTATTGCTGGCAAAAAAACCCACAGGTTCCCCATTAACAACCACTGAGAATCTAGAGGTAGAGATACAAGAGTGAATGATTTTTCTGAATTTGATTTGAAAACCAAACTTGGATAAGACCTCATCCATGAATCTCCAGGAGACCCTATTGAATGCTTTATGCATGTCCAGCTTGATAGCCATCCCCGCCTTTTTACTTTTATCCATAGAATGTATAGTTTCATGAACCATGATAATTCCATCTTGAATAATTCTTCCCTGGATGAATCCGCTCTGCTGTTGTGAAATGATCTCCATAAGAATAGGTTGCATTCTAGTGGTGAGAATCTTTGTGAAAATCCTATATATAACATTAACTAAACTGATAGGCCTGAAATATTTAAAGTCCTTAGCATCCAACTTTTTCGGGGCAAGCACAATGTGTGTATTATTTAGTTCTTTAATGAGATTTCCCGTTTTGTAGAACTCATTAACAGCTTTCAAGAGATCTTCAGAGCATATTTCCCAACATCTTTGGTAAAAGTTAGCCAAAACGCCATCTGGACCTGGAGCCTTATCCCCTTCTAAAGCAAAAATAGCCTTTTTTAATTCCTCAATGGTGACAGTTTTTGAAAGACTTTTAAATCTCTCAGCAGGTATCAGATTATTAGGAATGGAGTCTAAGAGGAAAGAGGCCGCTTATTCATTGTAGGAGTTATTCTCAGTGAGGAGGTTCTTGTAAAAATTAAGTGCTTCTGTTTTGATGTCCTCTGGATCCTTAGTAATGTTTCCATTGCCTTTAGCAACCTCAGATATTTTGTTACAAGCTCTATGTTTGAGGGCTGTCAAATGAAATTTTTTTGTATTCCTGTCGCCTGCTTTAAGCCAAAGGGCTCTAGACTTCATTCTCCAAAAGGATTCTTCATGGCTGTTTATATTATGCAGATCCGAGAGGAGTTTTTTTTTCCCGCTGATGATCCTCTAGAGACATACCTTTCATGGAAACATTTAGCTCAAGCTCTTCTAGCTGTTGCTTAAGTTCTTTCTTCTTTTCAAAAATGTTTCCAAAAACCTCTTTATTCCAAATTCTAATCTTTTGTTTAACATTCTTCAACTTCTGCAGAAGCCTGAATTGGGCCGTCCCTGTGCCTTCCCAATACCACCACTCTTTAATTCTATCCAGAATATCTTCATGCTCGAGCCACATTTTCTCAAATTTGAAATTACCATGAAAAGGTTTTTTCCAATTGAAGAAATTTAGGACAATTGGATTATGATCAGAGCCTGTTCTGGGGAGAGAAGAAAGATGAAAATTCTGGTCCAGAATCCAATTGGCAGAAATAAGAGCTCTATCAAGTTTAACCTGGATTAAGTTCTCCCCAAATCTTCTGTTGGACCAGGTAAATTGATTTCCATGAAGCTCTATGTCCATAAGATTAAGAGTCGAAATGAAGCCAACAAATTCTTCCATACCAAGGGAGAATTCAGAGCTTCCCCCAAATTTTTCTCCTGGATTCAAAGGAGCATTGAAGTTTCCATAACCAACCAGTTCATGTTTTCAACATTGCTTTGGAATAAGGTTAACTCTTTCCATAGATTTCTTTTACCAGTAGCAGTATTGGGCACGTAAATATTAGACAGAATCTAGCTATGATTATTTTCAAGACTTTTAAAAATAATAGCTAAATGGTTCTGGGTGGAGGAGAGTACCTTACCGTTAACAATCTTGGTATCCCAAAAGATCACTAAGCCTCCAGAAGCCCCTTGAGAATCAACAGCAGCAAAGGCAGCGTTCTCCCAGAAATATCTTTTGTAGTCTTCAACTGCCTTACTTTTCATTTTAGTTTCCTGAATAAGAAGGATGCTGGGTCTGTTTGATCTTTTAATTTCCTTTAGCATTCTTTTCTTAGGCCCCCCATTGAGGCCTCTGACATTCCAAGAAATAACCTTCATTAAAAGAATTTTGGAGATGCATTTTCCGGATGGTTCAAAATTCTTTGTGTACCATCTGCAATTTCTTTTTCAGTCTCTTTTTCTCTTGCTTCTCTCTTTGATAGCCTACCTTTTCTATATGTGACTCCAATATTTGTAGTTCTTCTAGTAGTGGCCCTTGTGATTCTTGAGGTGGAAGCTTCCCAACTTCCAATCTGCTTCTTTTTATCACTATAGAGTGATTCTGGACTTTCTTCCAGACTTTTTAGACCTCTTTTCTTTCTTCTCACTAAGATGAATCCATCATTATCACAGTCTGGTATATTTTCCTTGCTAATGGGGGTAATTTCCCCATCCTCTTTTCCTGTGACAATATCAGTCTGTTTATCCAGTTTAGAAGCTAGCTCCTCCATATCAGTATCCTCTTTATCTTGGTTTAGATCTCGTGCAATGGATTCCAGATCCTCTTTGACTTTTCCTTGTCTCATTTTGAGTTTCTCCAGAGAGCTGTTTCTATTTAACAGCTCTTGATGAGCAGTGATTTTTTCCATCTCTTCTTCCATATAAGAAAGAGAAATGATAACTTTTTCATTTTCTTCATCAACCTCCATACTCAACTTTACCGGATTTGGTGTCAAAGTGTTCATTGCTGAATCCACTGACATCTCCCTTTTGCTTTCTTCCTCTTTCAGACCCAGATCGATTTCCTGTTGAGTCTCAACCAGTTTCTTAGGTCTCCATAGTTTTCTATAAACCGGTGGCCTCTTCGCCTTAAATCCTTTTTTCCTTTCTTTTAACCTCAAATGCCTCTGCAAACGTCTATTTCCAGTAGCTGGATCAGTTAGCGGCTCTTTATCAGCCTTATCCGTCTGTTTCTGTCTTTGAGCTTCAAATATATCTAAGAGTATTTCCAGCTTTTGTACTGTTTGTTCAGGGCATTTGCTGGCAAAGTGGCCTAATTTATGGCATTTGCTACATCTTAGTTGGAAAGCTTCATATTCTATTTGTTGTTTCCATACTCCAAATTTGGACTGCAGAACAATGTGATCAGGAAGCTCTTGATCCATTTTAGTAGAGACACAGAACCTAGCAAATGCCAGTCTTGACCTATTTCTCGTGGGCCCATCCAGTCCAATAGGTGAACCAATCGATTTGGCTACATGAAGGAGGATTTCATCATCCCATAAATGCAGGGGTAGCCCTGGGAGTCTACACCAGATGGGTATGGCATGAATGTTCTCAACAAATGGATTGAATCCAGGATACCATTTTTTTAGAAATAGTCCCATATTACCCAGACACCAGGGACCACCCAACAAGAATGAGTCAACATCAGATTGGAGATTAAAATGGGCCAGAAAAAATCCCTTTGCCATGGTGGTGATGATCAAATCCCCTTTTGGTTTCCATCTGCGAATGGCCCATTTTCTGATAATGTCCACATTGGGTCGTGACCCCAAAAATTTTCCGACAAGGGCCAGATTGGTTTTCTCCAGTGCCCTATGCAGACATCCATCAGGCACCTGTAAGTGGGTACCCCTTCAGCATCTTTTGTACTTTTAAAAATCAGATCACATGTAGGCTAAGGCCCCACATTTTTGTCAGGAGGAATCTTTACAACATCCGCCCAGGCTCTAGATCCAAAACTACCACCAATGGTCGATTCTTTCTCTTTTACCGGTGCTTTAGCAGCTATTACGCAGTCCTTTGAAAGACATTCAGTAGCCAGAGCTGCTGAAACCGCGCTTTCAAAACCCTCACGCAGCCCGCCCGCATTTTCAAACACGCAGTCCTCCCGCATTTTCAAACATGCCTATTATTATTCATATTGTTTCATATTGTTTCTTATTGATAAATAGATGTGGTTTAAAAATAGTAATATGGGTGAGATTTTGACCCATAGGTTTATGGGATGATTTTGGCCGATGGTTTTGATACCCACGGTTTTGTAAAACTTCTTAAGTATTTGTATA
This sequence comes from Taxus chinensis, assembly GCA_019776745.2. Lineage (NCBI taxonomy): Eukaryota > Viridiplantae > Streptophyta > Pinopsida > Cupressales > Taxaceae > Taxus > Taxus chinensis. The sequence goes on along the minus strand of CM034148.1, from coordinate 229,871,911 downwards.
CTTATATGGTTTTATGCATTTGGTAGGAATAATGTAACATTGCAGATGTGTTTTGAATTCAGGTGTGAATTCTATAGAGTTTGTTGAGCATAGCTCCAAATAGATCTAGGTATTGTATTGAGAGAGCAGTGACTTGTAATAAAATATGAGCAAGTGATTCTTGGTGGACGTAGCCCAAATTGGGTGAATCACATTAAATAATTTATCTTTATGTTGTGTTATTTTATTCTGCACTTTTATTTGAGATTTGTAATATTTTCTGCATATTAGTTTCTTCTGTTGCGATTCTATGAGGGATTATTCCACACATTTTATCAATTATTTCCTAATAGATGTTGTGATCAAGAGGATGTGTGAGGTATCTTGGGACAAAGATCAAAATATTGAGGAGCTTGAGTGGGAATTGAGAGAAGAGAAATGCCAAATGCAAGTGGAATATAAGAAGGCATAGTATATTGTAAATGTTGTCGCAACCACATACTCATAATTGGTTGAGCATGCCAAGGATGAGTACCAATCAAAACTACACTATTTGGAGAACTTGGTGTGGATTTTATTGCATGAAAAGAGGTTGGGAACATGGCCTATGGATGAGACAACCACCTTGTAGAAGAAGAATGATAGAGAGTATGTAGAGATACACCTTGTGCATTATAAGGTGCTAACAGCAGAGGCCAAGGAGGCTGCACAAAGGGAAAATTTTGTCTTTGAAAACTATTAAGATTATGATTAGGTTGTGAGTGTGCTTTTCACCAATGAAGAGGAAGATTTAAATAAAATACAATCAAAAATGTAAAATAATAAGGTCGATCTAGAGAAGGTGAAGGCTGAAGTGGATAAGGAAAGAGACTTGATTACACCTTTGAAGGCCACACTCAGTGACAGACTCAAAGAAATTTTCCCTTTGGTCATGTGCAGTATGGATGTGCTAGATGATGTGGCCTCAAAACTTGATAAGATGATCATAAAGCTCAAGGGAAAGATCAATGACCCCTGTAGAAGTGACTTCCATTTTAGACACCATGCCAATTAAAGCAACTAAGGATTTGGAAGGATGGAAGGAGTTAGAGGATATTTTGGACAAGGAGTTTCCAAGGCTCCTTCCACCCAAAAAGGCCTGAGTAATGATACACACACAGATTATATGACATAATTATTTTGATTCTTGGGGTGTAAGCCCATATTCTTGTTCAGATTATTTATTCATTCATTCATAGAAGGCATTCTTTGTATTCAAGTAATACCGAGGACAAACAATATCCCTAGTGTGGGGTAATGATGGTCATGAGAAATGACTAAGTATTAGTTATATTACGCAGAAGATAGATAGATGCACACATGTATGGAGGTCTACGTAAGCATGTGTGCATAGGGAGAAAAGTGAAAATAGAGCAGTACACGGGAATGCACATACCAGAGAAGGACAAGTTAGTGTGTGGGGATGTGGACATGCAAGAAAAAGACCGAGACTTAGCCATTTTGGGAAGCTTTGGCTAAGAATGGAAAAAATAGAGTAGCGTGAGGTGTAAGCAATGGAAAAGAAAGCACATATAGAGCAATGAAGAGAATAAACACATGGATTTAGATAATAATAGGATTAAAGCATGAAGTATATTTAGTTTGATCTATTATTAGAATAAGATGGAAAAAACATGCAAGCTATTGTAAGCATGCCTATTATTAGGAAAATGCATGTATACAGTGAAGGGAAAGTCCCCACCAAGTATATGGGTAGTGCATGTTTTCTGTAAGAAGTAAGTGTGAATAGAGAGTTTGAGTCTGAGTTAGAGTTCAACAGTTCTAGGGTTTTAGAGTCTCTATGAGAGTAGGCACGATCCAACACAATGATGTAATGGATGATCATGTATTCATCTTGTGTTATGTAATGGATTTTTATTTGCAATGAATAATTATGTTTGGGTTACCAAAGTGATTAGATCTAAGCATGGTATAATGTGGATCTAAATCTTCTTGGTTATTCTTTATGTTGAGTGAATTTCCTTATTATACGTGTTGCTGAATTGACATGATATGATGCATCTTCTTGGATGAATGACTGTTTTGATTATGAAGAATGATGAATATGCATGCTAAAATCTTGATAAGAAAATAAAAGGAGGGACCTAGTGGCTGTATGCACTTCAGGTGAGATTCCATACTTGTTTGAATGAAATGTTAGTGTGCATAACTATTGGTGGTAATAAAAAGACTACACAAGTTGATTTGTGTGAGGTATTCTGGACCTGCTTTATTATTTCCTATCTTCACTAGAACTGAGAATTAAAATTCTTAAAATATTATCACCCACTTGCATATGCATCCATGCAAGACCAATTTATTCACCAAATTCTTTAAGGCCAAATGATCTATCTAGAAGATAAATGAAGGTTCCAGAATATATTGGATTTTTTTTGGTAACACAAAGACCATGGAGTTCCCTTCTCTTTTTGTGGTTGTGTAGTTCTATTATGTGATAGTCAACTTCCTGCTTGCAAAAAATATTTGGTGGTCTGAATTGTCTTGTCTAGATTACAAGATAATTGATTCAACTTCTATTATATATGTGTCTACATTTACATGACAGGGAGTTGTCCAATCTAGGAATTGTAATATTGGTGTGTTTGAAAGTTTCTCCTTCAACTCGTTGAATTCCTTTTGTTGTTATTCTTCCCACATGAATTCCTTAGAAAATTTTCAAGTGGCATAGAATTTTTTCCATATCCCTTGATGAAATTCCTATAATACCCACAATGTCCAAGAAACGCATGTATTCTCTATGTCTGTGGCACCTCTAATTGCATAATTACTACTATCTTTTCCAAAAAATACAATTTTTTTAATAAATGATATGCCCCAAATATTTTTGAAGGGGGTCACGAAGACACGCTTATTCAAATTTTAAAGGGATTTGTAATTATATGTAGTGCCCAAACATGAGGAAAAAATTATCACAGTGATCTTTGATAAGCCCATAAACTGTTCAATTATCCTAATATACTTGTAATAATTTGAGGATGAAATCATTGAAGGAAGCTATTATAATGTGCGAGAAAATGGTTGGAAAGTTTTTCAGCCGAAAAGGTATTATATTGTATGTAAATTATTCCCACTCTATTTTTGAAATTTGTTTTCATGTGGTCTTCTTATGAGATTTGAACATGATGATATCCTAAAAATCCATAAATGTAGGTGTATAACTCCCAGCAATACCTTCAAGAATTTCTTCTCTGAAGGGTGTTGGGAAATGATCTATCACACAAACTACATTTAATTGTCAATAGTCCACATAGATTCTGATGTGTCCATCCATTTTAATGCTTATTTCCATGAAACTTACCCATTTTGATTCTTTCATTGGTATTATAACTCACATGGAGAACATATTATCAATATCCTCTTTCATAATGGTGTGTACATTGGGGTTCATCCTATAGGGTCCTTTACATGTGGGTTTTACACCCTCAATCAAATTGATTTCCATATTCCCCAATGAAGGATAAAACCATTTCACTTCTAGGTATCTTTATGGGAAAAAATACTCTTAATTGTCTAAATTTTAGTTATCTAAGCAACCACTTCAATCCACTAATCTACAATTGTCGCTATTTTTAGCACATTTTCTATTCCTATGTTACCCTTGATGGATTTTCTCAACTAATGTCTTGGATCTATACCCAAAGCCTTCTTATCAATGATTTATCTTGACCCATAAGAGGTCTCAATGTTTAAATGGTTGTCACTAATTTCTTCATCTATCTAACACACCATCTTTTATTTTCCCTTGCAATTCCAAGTTAGCTTTAGCCACACCACTTTGTCTTCTTCACTTTAATCATCATTTTTACTTCATTATTCAAAAGTATTTGGTAGCATCAACTCTTTTTCCTTATGTATTTATAGCATGCACTCATCCATTACAACATCATCTCTAAAAATGATGCCCTTTAAACATTGGAGTGAGTGATTAAATTTAGGCATCACCAAAGTGAATAATAAGGTGTGTAGAAAATTAACTTTCATCACCTCCCACTGTGTGATTTTCTTAATATGTACCAAGTGTGAACTCAAACATGCAATGTAACATCCCTATTTTATGATTACAAAAGTAGGGGATTTTTTTTAAATTTCTCAATATTCACTGTTCTAAATTAAGCATTTAGAACCACATTAAATCTGCTATTCAATCCTACAATAGTAACCATATGAAACTTTTATGACTATGTGTAAAACCGATCTCTCATATTTCATCTCATTGTATACTCTGTATAATTATGGTTCCCTTTTTCATTTAAGGGTTCATCAAGTAAAACTAACCTAGGGCTTATCTAGGTATTTATTACGAATAAACATCCTATATCTAATACCTTTAGTCTAGTGAATTTAAGACAACACAAATAATAGCTTGTGATACTTTAGCCAAAGTTTCAGATATGTTTGCATGCCTATATTCCAAGACGACATACCTGTCATGAAGGAATATGTCTTTCACCACACTTGAAACTGCTATCTTGATTAGAATTTCTTGACTTATGTAAATCCTTCCCATTCAGAGATGACCTTGCTTACAAGATCTAAAAATATTATTGTCACATAAGGATTACTCCACAGTAACCAACTATTAAATCCTGACAATAGATGGGTACTGTGCAACAATGATTATGCTATAACAACCCATTAAGTTCCAATAAATGAATCCTCCTATTTTAACAAGTTCATCAATCCCTTTAATTCACAGCTTGCTAATTGTCACCCTAGTTATTTCAGCCATTAGGTGTCATTCCTAAGGACTAACTCGGGTTCCACCAACATTCCTGATAAGGATTGTTATGTTTCCACTTAATCAATAACGAGGTTCTATAGATTAATTCTGATTTTAACTTAATCACTTTAAGCATGTAATTTCCTCCAGTTGATTAAGTATCTTAGAAACATCTTACAAGTATATTATAGGGCAGTAACCACATATATCCATATACTCTTTAGGAGTAATAGAAAGTTCATTTCTTAGACTCCAAATGGGTTCCATACTTTCAACATGCAATAGTTTTCTTGACTTAATATTCATTTTCCTTTAAGTCATTAAACTATTCGAACTGTTATATCTTAGTTAAACATTATCCCCTAAGTATAACTCACCTATGATGGGAGGGTATTCCACCTCATAGTCTATTTGAAAGGTTCATTCTGTTACCACATAGTGAACAACCCCTTTCCTTAAGGTTTCATAACATGATTTCATTATGGATGTAAAGTCAAATATTTATCATATTAATGACCTCATCATTGTAGTAAGAAGAACTTTGTTATTAATGACTTAAGGATTAGTTCAAGCTATACACCTACTCCCATTATGTCATTCTTATCCTTTCCTAAGTACAATTCCATTTCCTTATTGTACTTAGTTCGTCAATTAGGTTAGGTAGGGTTGCATTTTAATATAATCACTTAGACCCCTTTTTACAAGGTAAATTCTTATATACGTACTTAATGAGATTAAGTAATCTTTGTGATTATTCCGTAAGGTTCTAATCCCCTTAGTTTTAGTTATGCAGCCCATTCTTGTTTTATAACAATCCTTATAAAATAGTCACACAAGTATTGACTTATAATGTTGTAAATAAGTATAATCATTTATAACTTAATTCCCACAACAATATAACTCATTTATTACTACTTACTCATTGCTATCTTAATCAAGATGAATTTAATAAATATGAGTATATAAGTCAATAACCAAGCTATGTTTAAGTTCTTTCCAATCATACTTTTCATATAAGTCTAATCACAAAAGATGATTCCTTATATATTTCCCTGAAGTTTACATTTCTATAAGTCAAAATTATCATTTATTGCTACATCAGTGGTGTGAAATATATTTAAAATCTCATTTGACGTCATTCAAGTTTACCAACAATATCAAGGATTAAGGTATTACATATCAACTAATTCCCTACAAGCCTACATTCCTAATGAAATATTTGAAACTGAAATCTTCATTCACACACAACTTAACACGTCAAGATAGAATGATTCAAAGCAACACATTTCCTTTATTTCCAGAATAAGATGTCAATTCAAGTAAACAAGAATAAATCATATCCTTTTTAACAATTTATATAATTGGCCATAGGCCCTGATTACTTCAGCACAAAAGTAATTCAATAAATGAAAACATAATCTTTTCATCAAACTACATTTCTTCAATCAATAGAATAAATGCAACTTTCCATAAGTCTTCCTCTTTTCCTCTTCACAAAGTCCAATTGCAAGATTGTTAGCATCTATCAGTTCATTTGAACTGAGCATGATAGGAGATAAATCCTTGTAACCATATGTTCTAACTAAAAAATTCAAGAAGGAACACTTCTTATTAATAGAAAACAGTCAAGGGTTCAGAAACATCTTTTTCCTTTTTGAACACTTCTAGAAGAACATTACTCAAGTGTATCACAAAACCCTATAGATGTCAGTGTCTAATATTCCAACCAATTATGAATTCTACCAAATAGAAGACATTCAACAAGAAGATAGAACATTCATTCATTGTACATCCAAATAAAATAACCTACTACATTACAAGCATACATTCTCACTTTAAGTAATATTATAATAATAGTGCAAAGCCAAGTATACATAGTAGTAGAAGACAAGGTCAAGTAGAAATGCTTAAATCATGTAGCACATACTACATGATAAAAGCCTTGTACTCATTTCCATGAGTTGCTTACTTTAAGGTATGAATTCAATTCCAACAGTTACCTTCAAACTAGAGGTTAAATAAAGGTTTGATAGCAGATGAACAGAGAGATTAAACTAATCAACAATAGAGCTCATGAATCAAACAAGTCAATTCATCCTAACAAAAAAAGCATTTCCATACATTCACAAATGTGGCTGCAACCAATTCGAATGCATAAGAGTCATTAGGGTAAACAACACAAGGATACTTCTGAATACAGATAGTCTTTAATCAAGACAAGAAATCCATGCTATGACTAGAACAAAGGCCATACCCAACCAGGTACATCACTCAGGAAACACAACTAGAATGATCCAAACCACAAACTATTTTTTACCACAAAATATAAAACCTTCTAAACATTACTAGTCAATATCCTTGATCATATTCTTATGATCAAGGATCAATAAAAGTTAAAATTGATCAAATTGATAGAAATTATTCATTACAATCCCTTCTATAATTATAAGGAAGAGTTATCAATCTGGACAGTCTAACCCAAGGAAGATTGAGTAATAAAAGAGCTCATAAAATTAATCATCTAGAAGTTAAGATAGTTCAGTATACCTTTAAACATTGGTAGTCTTACCCGTAAGGGTCTAACAATTCACAATAAGTTTGAAAATATATCATAAGGTAACCATTAATTTCATGGATTCAAAAACGAGCACAAGTTACATGTCAAAATTGCCAGTATCATTCCACATTGTTTAACAAAACGTTCTACCAAATTTTTACCCAAAAATATTAAAAAATGGAATAACCATATTGATAAAAGAAAAGAAATCAAATTCATACAACCATGGAAAAGGTTAAACCCATAAGATTTTAAAGAAGCAAGGCCGAATGATTAAGTCTCAAACAAATAGTCAGAAGTCCATTTCAAATGAGGATGACATGTATATACTGTCACAATGGGTTATGAACAACATCTAGAAAGTTAAATAAGATTAGCCCAACATGGGTTATCAACAACTCAAATGAACCTTAGAAAAACTATAACACATCACTTACAGACAGGAGTCTATATCCAGTGCGTGTATGAGTTTCCAAATCCACCAAGAATGAAGTCGATCAATGTAAGCATGCAACCAAACAAACTTGCAGTGCTAGATCTCAATAGTTCAAGTATTCGAACCATTTTAAAAAATACAAACTCAAACATCTCAAACAAGGAAATCATCAAACAACACTAGTTCAGCTTGACTGGGTGCTTGAGTTCTAACTCGACCCATCAAACACAAGATTGTCTATTAATAAAGCATGCAACTGACAAGTTTGGTATACAAACAATCACACAGAGATCAATAATCCAAATGTTGGGTTCGATTATAACCCACTTAAACATGCAACTCAAAGTATATATATATTTTCTTTCCATTACTGTCATGGTGAGTCATTTTTATAATCAGCTAGAATAGATAGAGTGGAAAATATTGACATATAGTTCATTTAAAAGCAATCAGATCAAATCCAGAACAAAAACCAGTTCATAAACCAATTACCAAGCAAGAGATTCCATTTTAATATGCAATATCAAAAACCCAGAACCACAAAATGATTTCTATAATAATAAGAGTTCCTTTTATGAAATAATTAAATAGAACAAGTTTTTTGCAAGGGAATAGATCCTATCATGCCTGGTAGAGCTTCTCAAAGTCTTCTTCCAGCTCCCAGGTTTTTTCTGCCAACTCCTACGATAGCCTCCATAGTAAAAAACCAACCTTGACAAAATCCCCACAATCCTTCTCCACTGAAATCTTCTCCAACAATCTCTCCATGAAAAAGAGAAGTAAATCTTTCAAAAAAATTCAAAACCATATCAAACACCCCCAATCTCGACATGCAAAATGAAAGAGAAAAGAATGGAAGGAGTAACAATGAAACCAAAATAACCAACTCTTTTCCAAATCTGAAATATTTTCCCCCAAGACGGTTTAGAACAATTTTTGAAAATAATTAATGCTAGATAGGATGGTTCATGTATCCCACCAACCCACCAACCTTATCTATTCAATTTTTCCATTCCCTAATAGTTCAAATGATCATGCAACTAAATTTAGTGCAATCTTTTAACAACTTGCTAATTTTAAATTTTCTTACTACTAAGGAGTGGTGGTAGCCACCATTAATGACAACCATTAAAAGCTTCCAAGTACATGCAAGGGTGGCAACAACTACAAACCCCACCACTTGACCATGCATCCACAAAAGTCGACTAGGGTTAGTCTAGAGTTAGGTTCCATATTCCTTTCCCAACATAGGTTAGGATTTAATTGATAATATTTCAATGCCTATCAACTTAGCTTAGGTCTTAGATTATGTTCATAAGCCACCATAGTAATTCATATGCCTTAGGTCTATATGGTTAGACCTTTAGAAATTTTAGTGTTATCAAAATATTAGGCATAGGCTAGGTCTTAAGTAACTGCACAATAATGACCTTACCAATCTATGCAACATTTTTCAAATGGAGCAGTGATACAATGAACCATCTCTCAACACTTTCCAGCCCTGAACATGAGACTAAGAACATAGGAAAATTGGAAGAAAATCATCAAGATAAATTAGTATAAGATTGATAATCCATAATCAAAGAATGACTGCAATATCTTACATTCAATCATAATTGGAGATCGAATTAAGAGAATTCCTTGGATCAATGAAACTGATCCAAGGTATTTTCTTAATCGATTCTCAATACCAATTATCAATTATTCCAGACTTAGTGTAATTTCCCAAATTACCAGCTTACCCAATAGTTCCAGGAACAATATTCAAACTTTCCACAAGATGAAGACATCCAGTTCATTTCACGAACAAATTAAGTAAACATTACAATTCAAGAGTACATTGCAAATAAATGGATGATTAATCACATAAATATCAACTGAGATAAACATTAATCTAGCAACATGATTTTCATGTTGTTATTCCTTTGACCATATAAGTCATATAATTGATGTTCGCTTTCTCAGGTGACACATAGTTTTCCTTGTAATGTCCCCTTTTCTAAGCTAGTTTGATATGGAAGACCTTATGCACAATCCTCTTCCCATGGGAATTAAGGAAGGGTCAAGGGATGGAAACTCACCATGGTTGTAAGTGTGGTAATTTAGTAATTAATTTTTTTATTTACTAAGTATGGCATTGGAGTGGTTCAACTAGGTGGTAGAAGACTTGTCAAACAATGCAAGGAGGATTTCTATTTCTTCATTATGTAGGTCGGTCTTCAGGAGGTCTATATGATGAATTTAATGTTATTTTCCTTATTTAAGGGGGTTCAACATCTCTAGAGTATTATATTTTCCCATTGACAACTTCAAGGCCTATATAAGGTGGTTTGACTTGCTAAACGAGGATTATGCTGATTTTGGTATTGATTTCTTTGGGAGGTGGAGTAAGTAGCTTCTCTTCTTACCATTGAAGGATGAAAAACCTTCCTTGGTCACCTATTAAGGATGGAAACCTTCAATAAGATCACACTAGGGGAAATATGCCCTCTTGTGTGTAAGGATGGTCTCACATGGAAGTCACATTGGGCCTCAAAAATGAATTTATATTGTTGTTCTTCATTTTCAAAGGTAGATGAATTTATTAGGAGAATGATTTAGTGTAATTTAGGGAACTCTTGGACATTTTGAGGTTATGAACTTGTTCCGCATAATTTATGAGGCTGAATCCTCATTGTTGGTGATTTTTGGAGTGATTTATGAGCTATTTCCATCCCTTTGTTTTGGTTGTACTATGATTGTCATTAATATGATTACTGTTGGGTGTAATAACTTATTTTCTATATTATTTTGATAAATTCTATATTGATAAACATTACCATGGTTGGATAAATTATATTGTGTCATTTTAAATCTATTTTTATGGTTAGATGTTGATGTGCATCTCATATGTAGTTCGCTGCTACCTTGGAGGGCTGATTGTGTGTTGATTGTTTGAAGAACATTCTTAGCTAGTTTATATTGATGTTTGTGTGTTTGAAGGTAGAATTTCAAATTTGATTTATTTGGGTTATGGACAAACCCTTATTTTTTAGTTTCAACCCTAGAAAGGAAATTACATTTCCTTTCTCTTAGAAAAGTTTGAACATCTTCTCTATCATAGAATGATGGTATAGGATTATTATTATCCTCACCTAGCCATCTTATATATACTTTCCTATACCTTTCTGCACTATGATGACCATATAAATTTTGTGTGAGTGAACCACACTAAAATCTCATCCAATCAACTCATAGGAGTAATGTGCCTAATTGTCATATGTCATGCTAGTAGTATCTAACATGGATTGCACACCCTTCCATTGTAATTATCCTTCTTAATTTGGTTTAAAGTTTCCCAAACCTTCTTCTTGTACCCTATAGAGATGCTCCAAATCTCTGTGTTCTTCCAAATTCTCCCTAAAGGGGACTCCTTTGTTGGCATCCCTTAGTATGATCACACATTGAGTGTCATTCTCAAAACTAATGTAACTCTTCTTGAAGTGTAGATATGTGTTATTGGTATAACACCATGGCCTACCAAGTAGTGCTAGAAAGTTATATTCACATGCCAACCTAGTTACTTTAAAATCACCATGAAACCAAACTCACATTAAGGTGATGATCATATTTTTCAATACTCCTATTGGCTTGAAACATCTCTTGATAGCCATGAACAAGACGTGAGGAGAGGGATGAAGCGTTAGGCCCCCAATTTTTTTGCATGTATCAATTATCAAGATATTAACCTCCACGCTAGTGTCTTTAAATATATAATTGATGTTCTATCCATCTACACATGCATCAACCATGATTTTATGATTATATTCCTCACCCTTATTTGTATTGATATTCTTATTTTTTTCTTGACATAATTACTTATCGTGTGCCAAATTTTGAATATGATAAAAAAACCCTTTTATAAGAAGAGGAATGGCTATTTTAGTGAAAAAATTCTATACACTTATTTGAATTCAAATTTTTTTGTCTTATCAAATTCAAGGACCCCTAGTCTCTCATTCTTGATCTGAACATGTTCCCTTAAGAATTCAATATCACCTTGGAGTTTGTGAATCAATTCCTTAGTTTCTCTAAGAACTTCCTTTTATTTCCTTACATTACAGTAGATTTTCCTTATATGGATTTTCTGATGTATTATATGTGGAAGCTTGCACATGTTCTACAATTCCTCTCGTAGTGATTTGTACTTTTGATAATGTATTGGGCCTTAGTACACCGACATTTGGTTGATAGTATTTTAGAAGTTTGCACACAATATTTATCATTCCCACACCTTTCTTACTCTTTTCCTTCATGAATTCATAAAGGTCTAGATAATCCACCTAAACTACACGTAAACTGGAAATGCCAAGCATTTTCGGTAGTAGTGATATGATGAGCCACACTTTTAACATGTTATTGGTGGGAATATTCATCCTCCTTGTCCACCTATTCCATGACCACCTCTTCCTCATGAGTTTCTACTACGGTCTTCATTTTTTTTAGATAAGGTGATAAGAGTTGGTTTTGAAGGGACCCAAAAAAACCTTTACACAATAAGAGTCCAAAAGGCATAAGGGCTAGAAAAAAGATACTAGATGCACAAGGTCAAACAGTATCGACCATCTGTGCACCCAAAAATAGAGCACGACCATACCAGGTATAGATAACAACAATTATTTAAAAAAAAAAAATTACAAAAAAACTCCATGACAACAAGATAAAGAAACCCAGGAAAAGTAGAACACAAAATAATTACAGTAAAAGGGAAACCATCAGCTCATCTTGCTCAAAGAATATGTTCTTATGGTTCTCATGTTGGGCCTCGCTCCCATTTCATATTTCTACGAGATGATTAATTTTTAAGGTATATTATTAGTAGTCTTTCCCTATTCTCCTCATCAACAGAGCTAATCATCTCAAGCTGGATCTTACCCTTTCCTTGCTCAGTTTCAAATTTCACAATTTTATCTTGCAGGATTGAAATCCTTTGTTATTGAATGACTTTTTCCACATTCAACACATTAATTCTTTTTTTTTGAACCTCAATTTTCATGTGACAGTCCCTAGCTTATTGCACAAGGTTTTTTTACCAACATGATGGTATCTGTAGTAGATTCCAACCTAAATATTCAATCTTCCTAGTCCACTATGTCTCTATCCCTTTCCTTGCTAACAACACCCCCCACTTTTATCATCTTTTTTCATACTGGAGAGAATTTTTGCAATACCATCATGTCCATCTTATTACCCTCCTTGTTTCTTTCATTTCATGTGGGCTGCTAGGTTTTCGTTGTCAGAGTCAACCTCCCTATTTTCAAGAGGTTGTGGGGGAAGAAAGGGCTTAATATTCTTAACCACCAGTAATATCATTCCATGATGAAGAGGAGTATCCATTTTTCCATCTTGGAAGTCAGAGATAAAGGAGGTTAGGGACATGAGAAGGGAAAATTGGAAACTCATTGCTTGATTTCTTCTAAGATAATTGGGTATAGAAAAATGATAAGAGAAGATATTCCTAAATTTTCCCTCTAAAGTAAGATACTTCATAACCACAAGATAGAAAAATGTAAGACTATATATTCCTATATTTCCCTTGATGTAAAAAAAATGTGGAAATTCAAAGCACAAGTTATGTAACAGTCAAGAGTCTTGAAAAAAAATGTTGTTTCAGTTGATAATAGTTCCTATTCTAGCTTGGATCCCAAATGGTGGGGATGATGCTAACTATTAAATAGTTGATGTGTCGACATGAAATAGTTGTTGTATATGTTCTTGATCACCAGTGTATGAATGTCAAACATAACGGTGATATGTTACAGCTTCATTGTGACTTATTTAACTCCCCATGTTCACACTAAGGGGGTGAATGTGAGGGATTATATAGTGTTCACCTTATATGTCTTATAACTCATTATATTAGAATGAGTCTTGCATATTGTACATGAGTTTTTCATACAAATCAATCCTCTTAGAATAGGATTTGTTGAGTAAATCAAATAGGTGATTGAGAGGTTTGTGGTATGTTGATTAGAGGTTAATCCTCTTTTTTAGGATACCAATATCTATTTATTGTAAAATCCAGTTTAATTAAATAGATCGATTACTTCATTATTTCAAATTGGTATAAGAGCGTGTATCTGATCTTGTAAAATGATAAGAAGTGTGAAGGAACAATTCTTTGGTGAAACCTATAGATGCATAGGGAGGACACGACCATAGAAATAATTTAGTGAAGAATCTCAATTATCTTTTTACCATGCACAATTTTGTATTAGCTCGTGGGTTTTTGTTATGTGTGATTCCTTGACTGTTGGAAACACGGTTTGAAAATCTGACACATAGTCCATACGTAGTTCCATCACATAGCCAGATAGTGAAATTTATTTCAAATAAGCAACTACAACATCAAATATTATTGCACTATAGTTTTCATCTTGAAATCATATTTTCCATTGAAAGAGTTTCCACATGTCTACCTCAAATTCGCTCCACTGATTTACATCTAAATACCATGGTATTTTAGTTTAAAGCATGTGTTAAATGTTTTATTGTCAATTTCTATATTTTGTAAAATTATGATCCAAACGTATCCAATATTTGTGTCATTTCGCCACCCATCCCACCCATGTCTTTGCAATTGTTTTTAGTTAGTGAAGCAATAATTGCCAATAAACTTATAGTGACCACATAAATAGATTTTTAATTAAAATAATATTACAAATATAATTTCATATTTAGTGTATATTGTAGATTCTTGTATGTGTCGAGTAATATTTTTTTAAAAACAAGTTATCATTTTGTGTCATCTAGTCTTTGTAAAGTTTTGATCTTTCCTTTTCAAAAGTCATTTTAAAGTATTTTGTTTTATATTAAAAAGTAGTCTTTAATTAATTTTTGACATTGTCATTAGGTCTACTTTGAGACACATTATCGGTTGAAACCGACGTCTCTAGTTATTTAAAATGGAAAAATTGAGCCTTGTTGAAAAATTTGATGGGAAGGACTTTCACACCTAGTAGATCCAAACTTAGTTGAAACTGATTGAAAAATACCTATGGGAAATTGTCTATGGAACACTGGTAGCACCAATTACTCCCAAAAAACTCAGCAAATGAAAGGTAAGAGATAGAAGAGCTCTTGCTATTATTGGTTTAGGATTGTATAAACCATATCTGCATAATCTAGATTTCAAGAAAACATATAAATATATTTGGGATACACTAAACAAACTATTTGGTTCAGAAACTAAAAGTGCAAAAATAACAATGAAGCACCGTCTATATGGTTTAAAAATGTAAGAAGGTGGAAACATGGTAACTCACATCAGTAATTTCATATCATTGATAAATTAATTACCTGAGATTAATGAGGCTATGAAAGATGAAGATTCTAATGCAATTCTTCTTAATAGTATGCTTTGATCTATGTCAAGTATTGTGTTTACATTGAGAAAAATGAATCCAAGTCTTGAAAGTGTGATTGTGACATTGCTCGATGAAGGGAGTCAATTTATTGAACCAGAGGAAGAGGTATTGGTTGCAGATAGTAAGCCTAGCAAAACTTTCAAACATAAGCCAAATTTCAAAAAATAGAAAAGGTATACTTGTCAGTATTGTAAGCAGCATGGACATGGTATTCTGAACTGCATACAAAGAGCACCTGACCTTATTGATGGAAAGTTGAAACATAAATCCTATGTTACTGCTGAAGACAAAGAGGAAAGTGATTGGGGAGAAGAAATTCATAATTCAGATGATGATGCATCTGATCAAAGTAATGAAGACTACCTTTACTAATTTGCAAATGTTGGAGGTCGAAGGAAATGGAGATAGGAGGTTGGTCTGTAACCTCTCATTAGTCACTAGTGATGAGGCTGCTTCTGATTTAGTGACATATTTTTTAGGTTTTTTTGGTTTCTTGTGTGGTGTGAAAATAATACTTGGAATGTGACTATATATTCCTATATTTCCCTTGATGTAAAAAAAAAGTGGAGATTCAAAGCACAAGTTATGTAACAGTTAAGAGTCTTGACAAAAGTTGTTGTTTCAGTTGATAATAATTCCTATTCTAGTTTGGCTCCTAAATGGTGGGGATGATGTTGACTATCAATTAGTCTCTGTATCGACATGAAATAGTTGTTTTATATGTTCCTGATCACCAGTGTATGAATGTCAAGCATAGTGGTGATATGTTACAATTTAATTGTGACTTATTTAACTCCCCATGTTCACACTAAGGGGATGAATGTTAGGGATTATATAGTGTTCACATTATATGTATTATAACTCATTATATTAGAATGAGTCTTGCATATTGTACGTGAGTTGTTTATACAACTCACTCCTCTTAGAATAGGCTTTGTTGAGTAAATCAAGGAGGTGAGTGAGAGGTTTGTGGTATGTTGATTAGAGTTTAATCCTCTTTGTTAGGATACCAATCTCTAGTTTAATTAAATAGATTGATTGCTTCTTTGTTTCAAATTGGTATCAGAGCATGTATATGATCTTGTAAAGTGATAGGAAGTGTGAAGGAACAATTATTTGGTGCAACCTGTATATGCATAGGGAGGACACAGACATACAAATAATTTAGTGAAGAATCACAATTATATTTTTACCGTGCGCAGTTCTGTATTGACTCGTGGGTTTTTGTTGCATGTTATTCCTTGACTGTTGGAAAGAAAAAGTCTGAAAATCTAATGCATAGTCCAGACGTAGCTCCATCACACAACCATCTAGTGAAACATCTTTTAAATAATCGACTGCATCATCAAATATTATTACACTATAATTTTAATCTCAGGATCAAATTTTCCATTGAAAGCATTTCCACCTGTCTACCTCAGATCTTATCCATTGATTTGCATCTAAATACCATGGTATTTTAGTTTAAAGCACGTGTTAAATGTTTTATTGTCAATTTTTTTGTTTTGTAAAATTCTGATCCAAATGTATCCAGTACTTGTGTCATTTTTCCACCCATCCCACCCATGTCTTTGCAAGTTTTTTTATTCAGTGAAATAATAATTGCCAATAAAGTTATAGTGTCCAAATAAATAGATTTGTAATTAAAATAATATTACAAATATAATTTCATATTTAGTGTATATTGTAGAGTCTTGTATGTGTTGAATTATATATATATATATATATATATATTAAAAATTATCATTTTGTGTCATCTAGTCTTTGTAAAGTTTTGATCTTTCCCTATTAAAAGACATTTTAAAGTTTTTTTTTTTAATTAAAAAGTAATTGTTAGTGCAAATCTACAACACCCCCTAAATGACTTTCAGATCTGCAGTTCAGAATTGGGTCATTTAGTGTGATTGCACAACATTGAGTTTTCTCCAAGGTGTGGGACCTTGCAAGGTGAGAAAAATCTCTAGAGAAAGCTGGTTCTTACCCCTCTGTTTAGGTGTATGCATGAACTTTTGCAGAGGTTCTGATTCAAAACTCTTACTCTAAAATTTCCAAGGAGACAGGGTTGAAAGAAACATGGAAAAAGAAAACAAAACTAAGCTAAAACAGTGATACACCAAAGGAGTGATGAACTTTTGTCTTGCAAATAATAGACATAGATCATGAGGATGTAGCATCAATACATGCACAAATTTTCCAAAATACAATGAAAGATCAGAAGGAAACAAACCAATGCAAGAGAGGATTGGAAAATCAATCACAGAGCATGTATTGTCAGTTCCAGAATCGATACAATACGTTGCAATAGCAAAGAAGGAAAAAATGAACTAAAATTTCCATGGGAGGTCTGAAACTCCTCAAATCCACCTGCTAAGGAGAAAGGAAGAGCTTGCAAGAAGCAAGAAACGTTCAACCCTTTACAAATGAGCCAAAACTGGCTTTTAATAGTGAAGCAGAACGAAGGAAAAGCAAAAAATGTGGGAAAATTAATTTATGAGCTCAACCACCAATCAAATCCCTTCAATTTCACCTACAAAGTGATGGGCTTCATGGACAAACCCATACGCCAAAGTACATTGCTCTGCAGATCCAAAAAATGACCCATACTTCATTAATTTTGGTGGTTGAATGTCAATTCTGTATTTTTTGCATGCCAGAGGTGTTTTCTCATTTTTCTCCCACCAAACTCCACCAAAAAATAAAATTGAATAGTCCATCGTGTGGATAATTTCAACAGCTTTCCAATGATATAAAGAACGCGAAAATCCAAGCTCGGGATCGAAAGTTATGCCCCTCTGAAGATTTAGGGCAAAAATGGCAATTTTAGGGCAAAATTCGGGTTGGCGGGCCGAAACTTGAAATTTTTCCCCTTTTTTGAATTTGGGAAAATTTCCTCAAAATTCTCTGCGCCCCACTGCCCCACTGCCACGTGTCACCCTCTGGCTGATCCGCGGGCCTCAGGATCACTTTCTGCCCTTTTGCGCAATTGGGAAATTTTTCCCAAAATTCTCCGCTGGCCCGACCTCCGCTACCGACGTGGACACGTGGCACCATTTGATTGGTCGATGGGGGTGCAGGTTCAATGCACGCCTTTGCACCTTTTGCAACTTTGGAAAATTTCACCAAATCCTCCCGTCAGCCCGACTCCGCCGCCGACAGGACACGTGGCGGCTTCAAAATGATCTGTGGGCCTTCGGGCCAAAATTTTCCTCTGTGCCCTTTGACCGAAGCACCAAAAACTCCAAAATCCCCCCGACGCCCGCCGCTCCACCCTGCCACGTGGCATCTTTCCACTAGCTGTGGGCCTGTCTAGGGAAAAATTCCCCAAAAAACTCCGCCGAGCCATAACTCGAAAATTACAAGGAATTAGGAGGAAAATTTTACCTTTCTGGAAAGGTGAGAAAATTCTCTATCTAATGAAGCTAGTTCCAGAAACCTTTGAGTTCCTGAAATGTGTAAAATTTGATATTGAAGCACAAGGAAGGAAAGAAAGAAGACAAGTTAGCCAAAATAAGCAGGGGGCTTATTTTGGATAACAATTTTGGCGACTCAGAGGGGTCATCTACCTACTGAATGAAGTGACCAACTGCCTGAAGCAATCCATTGGGCAATGGAGTCCTTAACTTAACTAATTTTTAATCTCAACTCATTAGAAAATCTCTAGAATGAATATTGTGAGAGTAAAACATTACTTTGATCTGGAACATGGCTTGCAAAAGATGCATCCTTCGGGCGATAAAACTTGTGTCAAAGCACTTAGGGAAATGTAAATCTAAGCTATAACAAAACAATGTGCATAAGCACTTGGAGGAATGAAAAATCTAAGCTAATATGTACAAGGTGAAAATTTTTCCTTCTAGTAGCAATTTTTTAGATGGATTCCATTAACTGGAATATGTAGTTCCTCACCATCCAATGTAGACAATTGGAAGGCATTGTTGTTTTTGAATTTTGTGACTATGTAGGGACCACTCCAAATGGCATCAAATTTTGAATGCCTTCCTAGCTTTGCTCACTTTGCATCCCATTTCAACACTAAATCTCCAACTTGGAAAGTTCTAGCCTTAGCTTACCTATCAAAGCTTCCCTTGATCAAAGCTTGGTCCTTCTCCATTGTTTGGGCTGCATGCTCTCTGATTTCTTGGAGTTCCATTAATTCTACATATCTAACCTCCATGGGATCAAACTCTAACAATTCCAATTGCTTCATGAGTTCCAACGTTGGCAACTCAAGTGACATAGGAAAGATTGCCTCTCTCCCATAAACAAGTTTGAATGGAGAGTTACTTATGGACCTCTTAGGAGTTATCATATCAGCCCATAGAGCTGATTTGAGCTTAGTGTGCCAAGTCCTTTGATTTTCATCAAGAGTCCTCTTGATGATCCTTAATAGATTCTTGTTTGTGGACTCAGCTTGGCCATTACCTTAAGGGTAATAATTTGATGAAGTGCTCAAATAGATCCCATTTCTAATAGCCCATTTAGTTACCTTTGATCCTATGAATGCCAACGCATTATCTGATATTATAGTGGCAGGTGTACCAAATCTGGTTGTTATCCCCTCATATAAGTCTAGAATGCTAGATTCATTTACCTCTTTGAGTGCCACCGCCTCAGTCCATTTGGTGAAGTAGTCTGTTGTTGTTAGAATTCATTTGTGCCCTTGGCTTGAGTTTGGATTAATGAATCTAATGAAGTTCAAACCCCACTGCATGAATGGTTGGTCCACTGATATTGGGTGCAATTGAAGTGTTGCTAACCTCTCCTTTCCTGTGAAGAATGCACAATTCTTGCACCTCTTGATCCATGCATAACAATCATTAAACACTTTGGGCCAATAATAACCAGCCTTCATGATTTTGAGAGCTATCACTCTTGGAGCAAAATGACCCCCAATTGATCCATTATGGAACTCTTCTAACATTTTGTCAATTTGATTTGTCCCAATGCACCTCAACAACACTCCACTGATATATTTTTTGAACAATACGCCATCAATGAGTGCATACAGAATAGCTTGCAATCTGAAGTGTATTCTTTTGGCTTTGTTCATCTCTGGAGGGCATAGACTTGTTTGTAAGAAGTGTATTATGTCTTGGGTCTAGCAAGGAGTGAGCATACCACCATTTTCTTCTTGAACATCTCTTTGTTCTTGGTTATCTTACAACACCAAAACAACATTCCTCTCTTTACTTGCTTTAATTGGTTGACTCAAGGCCAATTGATCACACAATCCCTTTCCTCAGACCAGCTTGGTGACTTTGATCTCAATGTCATACTCCATGACACGAGTAATCCACCCTGGATGTTTTTCATTTAGATATTTGTTGAGGAGGAAGTCTTTAACTCCCACATGAGAAACCAACAGTTGAACCTTGTTGTTTGAAACTAGATGTTTAAATTTCTTCAAGCTCCTAATCACTGCAAGAGTATGCTTCTCAATGAAGGAATACCTTACTTCATAGTCCTCCAATCTTTGGCTAAAGAAGGCGATTGGCTGCTCTACATTTTCTTCATTATATTGTACTAAAATTGTAGAAATTATATCATCACCGTTAAATGCATAAAGGATGAAATCTTTGGAGAAATTTGGGTTAATGAGAGTTGGAGCTTGTGAGATAGCTTCTTTGATTGCCTCAAAAATTTCCTTACCTTCAGCTATCTATTTGAATGCCATACTCTTCTTCAACATCATGGTTATTGGTTTGATAAGGGCTATAAAGTTTGGAACGAACCTTTGAACAAAATTGATTATTCCTAAGAAGCTTTGAAGAGCCTTCTTATGCTTTGGAAATGGTAGTGCTCTTATTGCTTCAACCCTCTCTGGATCAATTACTAATCCCTCTTTGGAAACAATGTGGCCTGGGAGATTGCCTTCGTGAGCTAGGAAAATGCATTTTTTGGGATTCAAGGATACCCCAAATCTTCTACATCTTTGGAACACTTGTCTCAAATGAAAGAGATGGCTTGCTGCACTTCTAGAAAATACAGTAATATCATCTAGGTATATCAGCACTATTTTGTTGATCAATCCCTTAAACGTCATATCCATTGCCCTTTAGAAAGTGGATCCAATGTTAGACAACCCAAATGGCATTTTTCTATATGCATAGGTTCCCCATTTAGTGGTGAAGGCTGTTTTGAACTGATCATCTTCCTTTACCATGATTTGATTATACCCTGAATAACCATCTAACAATGAAAACCTCTCAGAGCCAGAAACAACTTCCAAAATATGCTCCATAGAAAGAAGTGGGTAGTGATCCTTGAGGGATGCTCGATTCAAATCTCTAAAGTCTACACACAACCTGATTTCTCCACTCTTTTTTCTAACTGGAACCAAGTTTTTAACCTAGCTTGAATGCTTGATGGAGAATATGATACTTGCATCTATTAACTTATTCAATTCCTTCTTCATGAGAGGCTCAATGTGTGGATCGACCAGTCTTTGTTTTTACCTGATGGGCTTAGCACTTGGATCTAGTTCAATTGTGTGTTGAGCTAGCTTGGGATTGAAACCTCTCAAGTATTTATAGCTCCAAGCAAATACATCTGATAACTCTTGGAAAAGTTGCATGAATTCATACCTATCTTGCTTAGTTACCACTTTACCAATTTGAAGTGACCTACCTTCTCCAACTGAGATGGGCTCTGAATCCTCTCCCTTGACTTAGATGTTTGCTTTCTCCTTCCTAAATTGATCATTAGGATTGAAGATAGACTCTAAATTCACTAGTCCTTTTAGCAGTTTGTTGGTTCTTAGTTATACTACTTGATCACCATACTGCTATTCTAACTTTTTTTTATTTTTGGCTAAGAAATCATCTTCTTCTTGCAAGAAATTGATGATTTGTTGGTCACTCTCAAACACTTGACAACTTACATTATTGTCTGGCACTAATGGCCTCACAATCACATGGATGTTTGGCTGCATTTTATCTCTTTTGATACTTTCCACAACATCAAAAGTTGCTCTAACTAGTGCAAGCCTATCAACAGCCTAGTTCTCTTTCCTAGGGACAAAGTTGATGCCAAATCCCTCAAAATCATCAATGAGGTCCCACACCCTATTCTTATAACTCTTGAGTAGGTCATTCTTGGCAGCGTGGTGTCCTTTAAATTGATTAAAAATCAGCTCGCTATCACTAAAGACTTGTAAGTTTTTGATGCCTCTCTTCCTTGACCAATGCTATCCATGTATCAAAGCTTCATATTCAACAGTGTTGTTAAAACATGCAAACTGAAATATAAAAGCTAAATAATACTTAATGCCTTGACATGAAACGAGCATAGCTCCTCCTCCTACACCTTGTCTACTTCTTGATCCATCAAAGAACAACTGCCATACCTCATTTTCATCTTTATGGTCTGGCTTGGTGATACTAGGAAGAGGCTGATTTTCTTCATGCATGTAATAGACTCCTAGTTCATATTCCTCTATTTCCTTGTAGGGATCAAAAGCATGTACCTTTCTTTCCCATTCATCAAGAGTCAAATCTAGAATGCTTCCAACTTTGGTGTCAGCTTCATGTGTGCTTGGATAATCCTCTTGATCAAATGCTAAACAATTGGCATTGATTGGGCTTGGAGTATGAGGCTCAATGTGAAAGTTTGCAATAGGTTCAGACCTGATTGTGGCCTTGGCTCCATACCTTGTCCTAAACAACATGTGTGACCAATCGGTAGATAGGTAGCCTCTAATTCTAGCTGTGAAATCCCTTGACAAACATATGGCAAAGAGTGGTGGCAAATCTATCACTGACACATCTTGCAAAACAGTGACATTGGGGCATGCATGCAAAGTAAGGATCAAATATTTAATTAAACCAACTATTGTTACTAATGTCCCATCTAATTACACTACCCCCTTGGAAATGAATTCATATTGAAGGCCCAGCTGATCATCTATTTGCTTGGGCATCACGGAGCTACTTGCCCCAGAATCAATCATACAATTACGTACTAGTTTATTCCCAATGATCAATGAAACATAGAATGGAGGGGCCTTCAAAATTTTACCTTGCTATCCTCTATGATTCCCTCTAGGATGAGTAGCATTTGTGAGTACCTTCTCTTGCATATGAGCTAGCTGATTTGAGATTGACTAATTCTTCATGGTAGCTTGTAATAGATCCCTTTGTCCTAGGATGGATAGTGACTCCCACATAGATATTTTAAGATTGGTCTTCTTCATTTGTTCAATGATGTTAAATGGGGATGAAACATCTCTTTTCTTCCCTTTAGTATGCACATTCTTTTCTTGTACATGGACTGCAATAGCTGGCATTTGAGCTAGTCTGGAAAGTGGTTTGGGCTATCCTTACACATTTCGAATTGTATTTTGCTTGTCAACACCTTATGGAGTGATGGAAGGTTGTGAATCACTGGGATATAATGACTTCCCTTCAACAATATTCCTCTTATTTGACCGTGTGTTAGATGCTACACTCTGAGAAGGTGTTTGATTCATACCACAAAATTATTCATCCTGCCAATTCACAAGTGTAGCCTCATTTGGAATTGAATTTTGCTGAGATGTTCCTTGTTGTTGGTTTTTTTCTTGACTCACTTCACTCTCTATACTAGTTGTTGTCACCATCAAAGCTTGGTTCAAAGCACCATTGGAGCACATAGATTGGTTGTGAGGTTCATTACATGGGAAAAACCAATCATACTCTTGAGATATATTATTTTGCACTGGCACTAAGGCTTTAGAGGTAGATGCAACATTGGGGTTATAGGGCTGAAATGGTCTATTGGCAGGAGGATTCACTTGATTTTGATTTACAGCTGGGTTGGGTGGCCTATTAGGTTGATATGGTTTTCTATTAGGATGAGTTTGAGGCTAATAAGAAGGCCTAAAACTTTTAGCTTGCTACCTCTTGAGCGTAACCAGCTCATTGCCTAAATTTTGTAATTGTTTCATAACTTCTTGGAGCTCATTTGAGGCACTAGAGGATGAAGTAGAAGTTTCATTTAAAATCTAATTTCTAGGAGTGGGAATAGGAGCTAAAGTAGGTGCTTGACTAGTACTTGGGCCTTCCGAGTCTGGATATAAGGGCATAGGAGGCCTAGGTACAAATTTACTAGCTTGGATCAACCAATTCTCAGCCCTAATGGCGATGCTGTAAGATGCAGGTATAGTTGCACCTCCCATGGATTGTATCAACATAGAAATGTTAGAGTTTAAAGCCTTGAGAAAGTATAAGAAAGCACCTTGAGCTGGTGGCCTCACTACTAATGGGATTCTATCCCATGTTCTTTGAAATTTGAAATTGAAGTCTGTTAGCTGCTCATTGGGAGCTCTCTTGATAGTTGTCAGTTGCTCCAATAGAGACAAGTTGTCCCCTTTTTCTCCAAAATGGTTGTGGAGAGCTGTGCACAATTGGTTCTAATTGTGGATAGAACCTTCCTCAAGGATCCTGAACCATTTTAGGGATTTCCCTTTGAATGAAGATGCCAAAAATTTGACAACAATTTGCATCTCAACAATCTCATGGATTACATAAACATTAGCAATGTCTTTGACATGATCAACAGGAGTAGTTTGATTTTC
Organism: Taxus chinensis; assembly: GCA_019776745.2. Lineage (NCBI taxonomy): Eukaryota > Viridiplantae > Streptophyta > Pinopsida > Cupressales > Taxaceae > Taxus > Taxus chinensis. The sequence goes on along the minus strand of CM034148.1, from coordinate 229,847,200 downwards.
CCCAGTAAAGTATGCGATGTTCTTTAATGCTGCAATTGGAACTAGGTTTTGTGCATTGAGAGAAAGTGGACTGATGCCAGCAAAGTTGACATAAGGATTGGGTTGTGCGATTCTGATTGGCATGAGAACCCTTTTTGATTGGATGAAAGGTCTACCAGGTGGAGGAGTTGATAGAGTTCTTTTTGGTGGAGATGGAGACCTTTGAATCCTTCTTTCTCTTTCTAGGGATAATTACAGATAGTTAAAACAATCCCTCCTCTCTATTCCTTGACCTTATTTGGATCCTTGTCATGAATCTTCAAGCTTGGACTGCTGAAACCAATTGATTTTATCCTTTTGGAGTCACCAGATGTACAAATAAAGGCTCTTTCAAGCTAGAAAATTACAAAAAATGCACATCAACTTTGTTGTAATGAATATGAAGAGACCTCTAAGGTCCCATCGAGTGTGCCAAAATTGTTAGTTTAAATCTACAGCACCCCTTAAATGACTTTCAAATCTGCAGTTCAGAATTGGTTCATTTAGTGTGACTGCACAACATTGAGTTTTCTCTATGGTGTGGGACCTTACAAGGTGAGAAAAATATCTAGAGAAAGTTGGTTCTTACCCCTCTGTTTAGGTTTATGCATGAAATTTTACAGAGGTTTTGTTTCAAAAATTTTACTCGAAAATTTCCAAGGAGATAGGGTTAAAAGAAACATGGAAAAAGAAAACAAAACTAAGCTAAAACAGTGATACACCAAAGGAGTGATGAAATTTTGTCTTGAAAATAATAGACATAGATCATGAGGATGCAACATATATAGATGCATAAATTTGAAAAAATACAATGAAATATCAGAAGGAAACAAACCAATGCAAAAGAGGATTGGAAAATCAATCACATAGCATGTATTGTCAATTTCATAATTGATACAATACGTTATAATAGAAAAGAAGAAAAAAATGAACTATAATTTCCATGGGAGGTCTGAAAATCCTCAAATCCACCTGTTAAGGAGAAAGGAAGAGCTTGCAAGAAGCAAGAAATGTTCAACCCTTTACAAATGAGCCAAAACTAGCTTTTGATGGTGAAGTAGAATGAAGGAAAAGCAAAAAATGCAGGGCAAATTGATTTATGAGCTCAATCACCAATAAAATCCCTTTAATTTGACTTGAAAAGTGATGGAATTCATGGAAAAAACCATACGCAAAAGTACATTGCTCTGTAGATCCAAAAAACGACCCATACTTCATTAATTTTGTTGGTTGAATGTTAATTCTATATTTTTTGTGTGCCAGAGGTTTTTTCTCATTTTTCTCCCACCAAAATCCACCAAAATAAAAAATTGAATAGTCCATTGTGTGTATAATTTCAACATCTTTCCAATGATATAAATAACGTGAAAATATGAGCTCAGGATCGAAAGTTATGCCCCTCTAAAGATTTATGGCAAAAATGGCAATTTTAGGGCAAAATTCGGGTTAGCGGGCCGAAACTTGAAAATTTTCCCCTTTTTTGAATTTGGGAAAATTTCCTCAAAATTATCCATGCCCCACTGCCCCACTACCACATGTCACCCTTTTGCTGATCTGCGGGCCTCAGGATCACTTTCTACCCTTTTGCGCAATAGGGAATGTTTTTCCAAAATTCTCTGCTGGCCCGACCTCTGCTACTAACATGGACACATGACACCATTTGATTGGTCGATGGGGGTGTGGGTTCAATGCATGCCTTTACACATTTTTCAACTTTGGAAAATTTTGCCAAATCCTCTCGCCAGCCCGACTTCGCCACCGACAGGACACGTGGCGGCTTCAAAATGATTTGCGAGCCTTCGGGCCAAAATTTTCCTCTCTGCCCTTTGACTGAAGTGCCAAAATATCCAAAATCCCTTGACACCCACTGCTCCACCCTGCCACATGGCATCTTTCCACTAGATATGGGCATGTCTAGGGAAAAATTCCCCAAAAAACTCCGCCAAGCCATAACTCAAAAATTACAAGGAGTTAGGAGGAAAATTTTACCTTTCTAAAAAGGTGAGAAAATTCTCTATTTGATGAAGCTAGTTCCAAAAACCTTTGAGTTCCTAAAATGTGTAAAATTTTATATTGAAGCACAAGGAAGGAAAGAAAGAAGGTAAGTTAGCCAAAATAAGCAGGGGGCTTTGTTTGGATAACAATAATCTTTAATTACTTTTTGACATTGTCATTAGGATTACTTTGCTACACATTATCAGTTGAAACCGATGTCTCTAGTTATTTAAAATGGAAAGATTGAGCCTTGCTAAAAATTTTGAATGGAAAGAATTTCACACTTGACATATCCAAACTCAGTTGATGTTGATCAAAAAATACCTATGGGAAATTGTCGATAGAACATGGTAGCACCAACGGCTCCCAAAAAACTCAGCAAATGGAAGGTAAGAGATAGAGCTCTTGCTAGTATTGGTTTAGGATTTTCTAAACCATATATGCATCATGTAGATTTAAAGAAAACATCTAAAGATATTTGGGATACACTAAACAAACTATTTGGTTCAGAAACTGAAAGTGCACAAATAACAATGAAGCAACATCTATATGGTTTAAAAATGGAAGAAGGTGGAAACATGGTAGCTCACATTAGTAAGTTCAGATCGTTGATAAATCAATTAGTTGAGATTAATGAGGTTGTGAAATATGATGACTATAAGGCCATTATTCTTAATAGTATGCCTTAATCTATGTCAAATATTGTGTTTAGGTTGAGAAAAATGAATCCAAGTCTTAAAAGTGTGATTGCTACATTACTCGATGAAGGGAGTCAAGTTGTTCAACCAGAGGAAGAGGTATTGATTGTAGACAATAAGCCTAACACATCTTTCAAACGTAATAAAGATTTCAAAAAATAGAAAAGGTATACTTATCATTATTGTAAACAACATGGACATGGTATTCTGAACCACATACAAAGAGCACATGACCTTATTGACGGAAATTTGAAAGATAAATCCTATGTTATCTTTGAAGACAAAGAGGAAAGTTATTAGGGAGAAGAAATTCATCATTCATTTGATGAGGCCTCTAATCAAAGTAAAGAATACTACCTTTACTAATTTGAAAATGTTGGAGGCCGGAGGCAACAAAGGTAGGAGGTTGATCTGCAACCTCTCGTTAGTCACTAATGACGAGTCTATTTTTTCTTTAATGACATCTTTTTTACGTTTTTCTATTTTCTTGTGTGGTGTGAAAATAATACTTGGAATGTGAATATCTATTCCTATATTTCGCTTGATGTAATTTTTTTTTGGAGATTCAAAGCACAAGTTATGTAAATGTCAAAAGTTTTGACAAAAGTTGTTGTTTCAGTTGATGATAGTTCTTATTCTAGTTTGGCTCCCAAATGGTGGGGATGAAGCTGTCTATCAATTAGTTGATGTATCAACATGAAATAGTTTTTGTATATGTTCCTGATCACCAGTGTATGAATGTCAAGCATAATGGTGATATGTTACTGTTTCATTGTGAATTATTTAACTCCCCATGTTCACACTAAGGGGGTGAATGTTAGGGATTATACAGTGTTCACATTATATGTCTTATAACTCATTTTATTAGAATGAGTCTTAGATATTATACGTGGATTTTTTATACAACTCACTCCTCTTTGAATAGGCTTTGTTGAGTAAATCAAAGAGGTGAGTGAGAGGTTTGTGGTATGCTGATTAGAGTTGACTCCTCTTTGTTAGGAGATCAATCTCTATTTATTATAAACTCTAGTTTAATAAAATAGATTAATTACTTCTTTGTTTTATAAACCTTCTCCCAGATTGACCCTCCATGATCTTTTCTGAGCCATGCAAATTAATTTTGAACCATCCCATAGGTGGGATTTCCCATTTAACATTTTTTCCCCCTCCTCCCTATCATTTCTTTTAACCCAATTTGTATGGATAACATTCATATTATTTAAAATAGTAGTTTGTAAATCTGTGGGAGATTTAGAAGACTTAATTTTGAATGTCTGCATGTTTTCTTTAAGATTCTGATTGATTTTCCTCACTACCTTCTTAAAGCTGTAGCACTAATTTTGAAAAATCCTAATATTTATTTCAAGCCAAATGCCCCATAGAGTGTGTGGTAGATAAAATTTCCATAGTTTCTTGATAGCATCATGAATAAAAATGGAGAGCCACTACTCTGGGAGGTTATATATATCCCCTAGAAGAGTCATATGAAGTTTAAACATTTCCAGAAAAGTTAAAAAAACCTGAAAAAGCATATGTGCATTCCAAAAAATATGGTTGGCAGTTTCTTATTGAATCTTGCATAGACTGCAAATGTTTATAATGATCATGCCTTTTTTCCTTAACTTATCCAGAGTTAGGGTTTTATTTTGAACAACTTCCCAATAGAATAAGCTGAGTTTTTGAATAATATTTTTGTTTCATATTTTCTTCCAGTAATCACTACCAATGATTTGTTCAAAATTTAACAAATATACAGATTTAACTTCATAATTCCCTGAATCCACATTTATCCAGATCAACTCATCTTGACATTATTTGTGTGGTATATGATTGAACTTTAGTTCATTATTGAGGGATTTAAAGGGAATATGAGAACATGTGTAGTTCGCGGACGGGATAATCTATTTCCATTTCATCTCTTTTTTCCAGTAATCACATGCCATGTCTCCATACTCCTGCTTGTAAAAATGGAAGTGATTCCTCTAGGGTTCTTCAAATTTTAAGGGTTTATTACTGATCTAGGGGTCCTCTCAAAATTTGATACACATACCATTCCCAAGGTTCCACTTTGTCCCTTTGATCAACAACTCCCTATTTTGAATAAGATTATTCCAAAATATAGTCCGTTTAGGAAGTTCATGGTCTATTAAGAAACCAAAAGTGCCGCCAAAATTTCGTAAATATTTCACTTTTAAAATGTCAACCCAAGTGCCTTCTTATTTATGTAGTCTCCACCCTATTTTGGCTATGAGTGTTTGATTCATCATCCGCAGATTTTTTAGCCCTAGACCTCCTTTGTCTTTATGTTTTATAACCTTCTCCCATGATGACAATGGTATCCTATACTTGACCTCCATCCTAGACCATAAAACATTCTTTGAATACGCTCAATAGCTTTTCCTATTTTAGTGGGAATACAAAAATAGACATAGTATATATGGCCACTCCCTGCAACGAGCTCTAAAGCACTTGAGTTTTTCCAACGTGCGACAATAATGATCCTTTCCAAGAAGCTAATATTTTATGGAATATTTCATTAATTTTATTCTAGCTTGTGTCATCCAACTTACAACCACAAAAAGACATTCCCAAGTAATTGTCTAGAAGAGTCTTTATGCTACATTTAAGGATCCTGGCTAATCTATTATGCTGTTGATCATTAACATTGATGAAGTAACAAGAGCTCTTTTGAAAAATCACTTTTTGGCTTAAACTTCCTCACACTTCCTAGTAATGTTCTTGAAAGATAGGGATTCCTAAATAGAATCCTGGCCCAAAAGAACCATGTCATCCATAAATTGTTGGAGGCATTATTTTTCCACCCCATTAACAACCTTAACTCCTTCTACTCATCCTTCATTAATAGATTTTGAGCACATCTACTCAGGGCCTCTGCCATAATGTTATAGAGGAAAGGTGACAATGGATCACCTTACCTCATACTCCTTTCATATTTAAATACCATGGTCTTCATTGTTATTCCCCACCTTATCCCAGGGACCAAGCTTCATAGATTTGATCAATCATGTGATAATTCTTTGGGTTGTGCATGTCACAAATATTACAACAAAACAACACCTTTTTCTAGACTTCTCGTTGAAGGAGGGGTAGTTTCTTACATCATAGATTCCTTCATATTTCTCACATTCTTGAATAATGGTTTTCACATTGTGAAAAGGGCATGGTGTCATTGTATAGCCTTCCACTTCACAATCCATGCATTGGATTCCATTGCACATCTTCCTAGCATTATTTTAGTCTTCCTTTCCAATTGGAATGCCATAGACATAATATTCACCTCCATGAATGGGATGAATCCAGAATCTATACTCTAAACTTACTTTGCATGTAGAAATAACTCAAGTGTTTCTCTCAGATATATGAATGTCTTACGAGATAGGGCATGCATGAATGACGTCAGTAACCCTCGAAAGAAGCATTGTGCATGTTGTGTCACGTGAATATCATAGGATAGATTTGAGATATTTTTGAATCATACATCATACATGCATACTTTTAGTCAATTATTTCTTGAATTCTTTGAGTGCGAAGATTCTCTACTACTCAAACTTAGGAATATCAAACTATTTGAAAAAGGTCTCCTTAAGTCAATCATAGTCCAAAAGATCATGTTGTGGATCATACTTCATGTACCACGTATGTGCATAGTATATAAAATTAATATAAAATTGGCTTTCCTTATGTTCGTGAGAAGTGACTCCCTTCACATGCCAAAGAAGCTCAATGACAATCAAACAAAATAAGAACACAAGGTGACTGCCAAGAAGCTCAAGAATCTAAACTAGGTGTGAACAAGGTGAAGAGTGTCTAGGTGAGATGAAAATTATATGTGAACAAGAATTATAGGTGAAAGACACTGAAATCATGTTGAGATGAGATCAACAAAATAAGCTCAGGCCAAGAAAACAAAATAAAGTACTGAGATCCGTGAAAGCTAAGAACAAGCTAAAACTAGAGGAGGTCAAATTGATGAAAGAGTATAGTGGGAGATAAAGAAGTGATTGATTGTTGTGAAAGGCATGTATAAGAGACATTAGAGTGGAGAAAGGTGATCCAAGTGTTGAAAATAGAGATAAGCCTTAAACCCTAACTAGCTGCTACAAAACCCTAGAAGAGACTTAGTGGTCTAGAGAAAAAAATTGAAAGAGAGAGTTGGGGAGAATAGGTAAGAAGTTAAGAGATAATTTTTTTCATAAAGTAATATTGGAAAAATAGGTACGTGAAAAGGTATATAATTTTTTTTGAATGTTTACCAATTATTCTGGACACTAAGATTTATCAATTTAGAGGGCTAATGACAAGAATTGGGCTAAAATGGTAATTGGAGAATAAAAGAAAATGGGATCAGAGTGAGAGTGTGAAACTTTGTATTCTTATTAAGGGGCCTAAAGGGTATCTTAAAACCTTACCAGTTAAGGACAATTCTTTATATTTTGTCAATTTTAAGGGAAAATGCTAAATTACAGGGCTATAAGCCTAGGTGAAGGTCACAATGGAAAGTGAAGAAAATTGAAGGTATGTTAGTTTGAAAAGTGTGTAATCATGTGTATCAAATGTGTCTAAGCATGTTTTAGGAGAATTTAACCTTGAGTACATTTTTTTAATACATTCTTGGTATTTAAGAAAGTTTTAGGCCTCTTGAAGAAACAAGTTCTTGGATTGATCTTAATAATTACTCTTGGTTCATAAATGGTGAGTTATTGTTGATCCTATCTACATCATTTTGGTATATGAGTGAGCATAACTGAAATAATAAGAACTAAAAAAGGTTTGGTGTAAGGATATATTGCTTTGTTTCAGGGGTAGCTCTAAAGGAGGGACTAAAGCCATGTAGAAAAAAAGTGTGAAGTAAGAGCTAAAAATGGAGAAAGAGAGATCAGAATTGAGGAGTGATTTTTAGAGGTTGGAAGCTTTGGAAAGAATGTGGTTACATGTAATAATTCAGCTAGGTGGATGGTGTTTGAAAAACAGAGTGAAGCGGCCAATAGAGTCACTTGTGAAGAATGCAAGAAGACAAAAGAAGCATTCTAGAAGAAGTGAAGGAAGTAAAGAGGTAAAGGCCTATAAATGCTTGAGGAAGAGAGATTTTCCGTGTGAGAAACATGAGGAAGAGGAATAGCAGAGATTTCTCATAGTGGATAACATAGTGAAAGATGAAGAAGAATGGAGAAGAGAAAAGGTGCAAAAGGAAGCTCTTAGTGAAGAAGGGTGGATAAGGAAAAATTTTTCTAAGAGAGAGACACTCATGGAGACATTGTGGTCTCTGATTTTATTGACTAATGTTGTGTTTACATGTGTGTATATAAGTATGAATACTTTTGAGAATAAGATCAAGAATAAGACAATGAAAATTAAAATAAAAGAACTAAGAAGAGTCTATTTTGAGTCAAATGTACATGATGGAAGCAAAGAGCAGGTTATAGAAGCTTATGAGGAAAATAATGAGGTCCTCTGACATGCTAATGAAGAGGGAAAAGAAGATACAAAGTTCTATGATGCTTTTGAAAGCCTTCAAGGAAGAGAAGACAAAAAAGGGAGCAAAAGCAAGAAGATTGATGGCAAAAAGGAAAAGGAAAAGGACATGATCACAAAAATGGATTATAATTAGGTATGTGAACATGTAAATTATGATTTCCTTCATGCATATGATGGTGAGTATTTTGATATAAAAAAATTCACAATGAAAGGTGAATATGGTTCTTCAAAATCTAAGTTCAAACATGGATATATCATGCCTAGATAGCTCAAGAAATCAGTTATTTGTAAACAAGATACAAAATGTAAGAAAGAGGCTAATGAGGTTGTGATATGCAATGGAGAAAAAGAATAAAATGATAGTAAAATATCATATTTCAGTATGAGACAAGCATACCATGAAGGTGATCAAGGAATGAAGAATGAAGAAAGAGTTTCAAGGTAGAAACCAGCCTATGAAACAAGAGGAAAAACTGAAATTATAGGTGTATATTAGCATAAAGGGATAAGAACTCAGGTATGGAAGGTTAAAGAGAAAAGAGAAGAGCAGGGCAACCTAAAAAAGGCTTAGCTAGCTAGAGAATCAAACAAGTGAGGAACAAGGTAAGAAAGTTCATTTGAAAGTTTTGGATAAACAAGCAAACAATGAGACCATTGAGAGTGGAAATGAGATGATTATGAACACTAGTATGCATTGTGAAGAGCTTATGAATGAAATTCAAGAAGAAAAAATCAGAAAACTACAAGAAGATAAATATGAAGTGAAGAAAAGGAAAATAGAAGCAAATTTTAGTGATTTGGAATATGATTTCAAAGAATAAAAAGAGAAATTGTGTCCTAAATTTGATGAGTCAAGTGAAGAAAAGAGCAAACTCTTATTGTATGAGGAAATGCAAAAGATTGAGGAGTTATTTATGACAGGTGCATGCTCAAACCAATTGAAGGAATGCAATAACAAATAAGAAAATGAAGGGGAAATGAAAGAAAGAACATTAGAAATTTTGAATAAAGATAAATATAATGAAGATGAAGGAAAACTACATGTTCAAGAGCAATCACAAGAGGGAAAATATGAAGAAAATCAGTCAAAACCAGTAAGGTTAAGAGAGGATAATAAAAAATGGTAATAAGAATACAAGGAAGGGAAGAAGATCAAAATGAGACAACTTTGTCTCATATTTTTATATCTAATGTTGATCCTAGTTGTGTTTGTGTAGGAAAGAGTCTAAGAATGAACATGGAAGGTGGAAAAACACAAGTAAAAGAAGAAAATGTACAAGTGAGTCATGAAGGACAAGAGAATGAAGGCAATAAAGAAGATTTGGAGAAAAGTGAAGACATGGAAAGCAAATTCAAAGCAATAAGAGACAAGTCAAGAAAGGAAAAGAGTGAGGAAGTTGATGATGAATTCAAGCAAAGCAAAGGAGAAGGCAATTCCAAGGAAGAAAGAGATTGGGAGAAGAGAGAATATAAAAACCTCCACGTGGGTTTAATTTTTTCTTACCAAGGGAGAATGATGCAGGAACATCACTGTGAAAACAACAATTTTTGCAAATTTGTATAAGTAAGGGGTGAATAAGGATTTAGGGTATTGATAGGTGTTTTTAGCTCCTCCTTGGTCTTTTAATACTCTCATTATGTGTTAGGTGAGTCATTTTGAGTTTCCCTCCAAAAATGGGGTGTTTAAATTTGAATTTTCAAAGCTTGGTTAAAAAAGTACAAGGGTGTATGTAATGTCATGACATGTGGTAGAAGACTCTTTTAGGTCTCATGAGGGGAAAATAAGGTGTTGAAACATTTTATGTAGGATTGTAAGAACTATGGTTATCTAAATCATGGTTAGTTACTTAGAGTTAACTCTTGTAACCACCTTCTCTTGTATTAAGAAGAGAGGTATTTGAATAGTGAGAGAGAAATCAAAAGAAATGAAATAGTAAGGGTGTAAAGAGCTCTATAGCTCGAGAGGCTTGTAATCCATGATGCTGTTAATAATGGCTTCTTGAAAACTAAGTGTGCATATGTATTCTATTGCATTGAAATACTTTGGTAAAGGATTTTAAATGAATCATACCTATGTTTGAATAAATCTTCAATATGTGGATTGTTTGCAGGACTAAGAAGACATGCAATAAGTGTAAAGGTGTTAGGTTAGCTGGGAAGACCATATAGAGAAAACTATGAAGTAAGGTAAGCTTGAGAACTATAGAAAAACAATATTTTCATTAAATGTTGATTGATTGTGAAGCTTGAAAATGGTAAGATCATGTAAATGGCATGTAATGGGGGTATAAAGGACTTAGATATATGTCAAAACTTGGAGAAATCATAAGATATTTAAAGGAAAGAAAAAAATTCCAGAAACCCTAATCAGTTATTCAAGTACTCTGTTTTGGGATGCAAGAACAAGGAAATATGTGCTTTTACTAATTAATAACTGTGAAACATTCAACTATAAGTTGAGGGTGGAAAGAGTTTAGAGGTGCATAAGGATGTAACTGTATTTTTGAGTTAAGAAAGTAGCCTTGAGTCATTATTTTGTGTGAAATAAGCTTAAATCACCCTCTCGGGCACTGTCATAGACCTAGGGTTTGGTAATCAAGAAAAAGGAGCATATCTCATGATTTCACCATAAAAACCTAACCAAATTTGGACTAGAGTTTGAAATAGGTGTTTTAAAGGTATTAGTAGAAACTTGATTCATTTGAGTTAGTTTCATTGGAGTTAAGATCAAAATCTCAGTCACTCTATGTGATTAAACACCCTGTTTGAGGGTTTTGTATTCAAAATTGATAAAAAATAAATACAACTACTCTATCCCACTCACTTTAAATTAGTATAAAGGATGAGTCAAGGAAGATAGAATGATCTCAGAAGAGGTTAAGTGCCAAAGGTGTTGAAGGAGGAAAGGAATAATGTTTATGCCTAACTGTTACTCTGTCCTTGTTTGCGATAGTCTCTCTTAGAAAATTGCTCCACAGTACATGAAACTACTAGAAGATGGTTGTAAGAAGATAGAAAATTACAAAGGAGAGATTAAAACCATAGATAGGTTAAGAAAATTTAATAACCCTTGAAAACCCTGAGTTTCCATGGTAATAATGTTACTCTAGGTTAGACTGTGCTAACGTGCCAGAGTTAGACTTGAGAAGCGACATATAGTGTACAACCATGTTTTAAAGGGAAATAAGTCTTATAAAAGAGGTATGAATACTAATAAAATATGATGAAAGGAATTAAAGGTATTGGAAGGAGGTAGATTGATAAGAAAATATAACAAATTAGTCAAGGGCAATCAAGACCAAGAGACACAGTCTTAAATTGGAAGGGAAGTGAGAAAGTGTGTAGTGAATTCAAAATGAAAGTATCAAATCAGGATGAGAATAACATATGATAAGGATTAGGAAGTATAGAGAAATGTGAATATTATGCTGAGAGAGAGAGAGAGAGAGAGAGAGAGAGAGAGAGAGAGAGAGAGAGAGAGAGAGAGAGAGAGAGTAACACAACTAAATCAAAGAAAGGAGTCAAAACCAGAGCTTTAGGATAGTATGGTTGAAAAAGAACTAGTGAAACAAAATTAAGAAGGAAAGTGAGACTATAGGGGTATTCAATGAATAAGGTAAGTAGAATGAAGAGGGTTCTAAGAATTATGAGGACAACAAGGTAAATAAGTAGTTGTGGAACTAGGAAAATCAATGACAATCAAACAAAACACGAACATAAGGTGATTGTCAAGAAGCTCAAGAACCTAAACTAGGTGTGAACAAGGTGAAAAGTGTCTAAGTGTGATGAATATGATATGGGAACAAGAATTATAGGTGAAATAAAATGAAATTGTGTTGAGAAGAGATAAAAAAAGCAAGGTCAGACCAAGAAAATAAAACAAAGTACCGAGATCCTTGAAAGCTAAGAATAATCTAAAGCTAGAGGAGGTCAAATTGAGGAAAGAGTATAGTGAGAGATAAAGAAGTGATTGCTTGTTGTGGAAGGAATGTATGTGAGGAATTAAAAAGGAGAAAGGTGATCAAATTGTTGGAAAATAGAGATAACCCTTAAACCCTAACTAGCTACTACAAAACCCTAAAAGAGACCTAGTGGTATAGAGAAGAAAAGTGAAAGAAAGCGCTGGCAAGAATAGGTAAGGAGTTAAGAGATAAAACTTTGCATGAAGTAAGATTGGACAAATGGGTACTTGATAAGTATATAATTTTTTTTGAATGTTTACCAATTATTCTAGACACTAGGATTTGTAAATTTGGAGGGCTAATTGCAATAATTGGGCTAAAATGGTAATTGGAGAATAAAAGAAAATGGGCTCAGAGTGAGAGTGTGAAACTTTATAGTCTTATTAAAGGCCTAAATGGTATCTTAAAACCTTACCAATAATGGATTATTATTTATATTTTTTCAATTTTAAGGAAAAATTCTAAATTATAGGGCTACAAGGCTAGGTGAAGGTCAAAATGGAAAGTGAAGAAAATTGAAGGTATGATAATTTGACAAGTGTGTAATCATGTGTATCAGATGTGTCTAAGCATGTTTGAGGAGAATTTAACCTTATGTACAATTTTTTAATACATTCTTCGTATATGAACAAGTTTTAGGACTCTTGAAGAAACAAGTTCATAAATGGTGAGTTATTGTTGATCCTCTCTACACCATTTTTGTATCAGAGCGAGCATAATAAAAAGAATAATAACTAAACAAGGTTTGCTACAAGGATATATATTTTTTGTTTCAGGGGTATCTCTAAAGGAGGGACTAAAGCCATGAAGACAAAAAAGTGAAGCAAGAGCCAAAAATGGAGAAAGAGATATCAGACTTGAGGAGTGATTTGCAGAGGTTAGAAGTCTTGGAAAGAATGTGGTTACAAGTAATAAGTCAACTATGTGGATGGGGTTTGAAAAAGAGAGTTAAGTGGCCATTAGAGTCACTTATGATGGTGAGTTATTGTTGATCATCTTTGCATCAGGACCGAGGATAAAAGCACATGCAAGATAACAACTATTCATAGATAGAGACAAATATAGGACCCGGATATGGATAAGATCGAGCTATTTATGACATGATTTGGAATTAAAGAAGGATTTCAAGGGCATGTAGCCTATATTTAGGATGTTTATTATTAGGATTAAAGCATGTAAACAGTGAAGAAAAATTTCCCATCGTGTATAAATAGGTGTTACGTTTTTTTGTAAGATATAGACATAAATATACATGGAGAAAGTGATAGATGGAGAGTCCTAGATAAATTTCTAATCTAAGTAGTGTATGAGTTGTGCGTAATCTATCATGTGCTCATGGGTTGTATTAAGGTGTAAGTATGTTTTGAAGTCTGTAACATAATTGATTATTTTCTATAATGGAAAATTGTATATAGATTGTCAAGGTTAGTAGAGATATGCATGGTATAATGAGAATCTAGATTCTATTTCTAATTATTTATCTTAATGAATGATCAACTTTGTTGTTACATGTTGAATTTGTTGTTCTGTGTTGTTATTTTTCATTTGTAATAATGTTTAAGTACATAGCCCACATCTTGACAAGGAAAAGGAGCAACTCATTAGTCCCCCATGCTTCGGGTGAACACTTATACATTTGTCCAAGTGAAGTGCCAACACACTTGACTTAGTAAGGTGTTGGCAACTAGAATAAAAAAATTTAGTTTCATTTCCAAGACCTCTTTTCATTCTACTCATCAATATATGACATGCACATGACATTTCGATTGTCACTGGAGAATATTGAGCATTGGGTACATGACGACCAATATGAGTTTTCTCATAGATATAACACTAGACAAGATTTCAATGCATGGAAATGTGTAGAAGAAAATTTATATGATTCATCATACAAGATGTTTTTTAGTTTCTTCCCAGTAGAGTTATACGAATGGCTAGAATCTTATGTGCTGTTATCTCATTTTAGTGATTTCAGCTAAAATTGAGATAACCATAGAATTTTTTTTTGACAAAATCCCCTAAAAATTCCCTTTGAAAGAGATTTTTAGGTTTTCGGGTTTCCATCGCATAGAAACATATCCTTGCATGTTTCTTGTCAATTGTTTCCCGAAACCCAAAACCTGATTACAAGGCAGTGTATCAGGTTTTTGGAACTCAGAAGCGTCGAAACATACCTTGCAAAATGCATGCTCCATGTTGCTTGGTTCCCAAAACCTAAAACCTAAATAACCCTTTGTATCAGGTTTTCGGAACTTGATAACATCAAAACATCTCATGCTTCATGTCAGTTGTTTCCCGAAACCTGATTTGATAGTAAAACCTTTGTGTCAGGTTTTTGGACACTCCGATCATGATGACATCGCATTAATGTTGAGTTGTCTGGTAGTTAGCACATGTTTCAGGCAAGGTGTAATTAATGCTAGGGCTTTATAAATATTCAATTTTTACACATCATTTTTACTTGGTATATTTTTCGCTGAGTGGATTTTTCATGCATGTTCCTTCAACCTCCAAACCCAACTGAACTTCTTGATCGATTTTGTGATCTGTCTTCGACCATTTTTTGAATTTTTTGAAGGTATTTTTCTCTTCTTACCACTTTTGAGGTCTTTGGGGTTGTTTTTGAGGTATTCATTTGGTGTTTTTATTCTTTTCTTTTTCTTCCTTCTAGGTTTAGGGTTTTGGGTTGTTTTCTTCATTTACTATTGTATTCCTATGAAAACGTCTTGTTTGGAATTCGCCCTTTGGGTGTTTTATTTATTTTTCCCATGGGATATACTCTTTTTGATTTTTGAGATGAATCTAAAATCCTAATTTACGAACTTGGCAGGAATTTTATCTGTTCTGACATCTCAAAAACCTGAAGCCTTTGTTTCAGGTTTTACAGAGTGCTTAACATCCCTTGAGTTCCGTAGTCTATTGGGTTCTGAAGTGTTCAATCATCCTATTTCCACTTGTTTTAGGTTTTATAAAGTGCTTAACATCCCCTGAGTTCTGCAATCTATCGGGTTTTGTGAAGTGCTTAACATCCCTTGAGTTCCGCCTTTGGGTTAGGCTTCACAAAGTGTTCGACACGACCAAATTTACGATATACATTGCAGTGTGTTGGGTTTCAGAAAGTTCTTTGTAGGTCCCAAAGTCCGGTTAGTGTGGCGGGTCTGTAGGGTTGCTCAACAAGCTTTCAAGCCTGATTGTTCAACCAGAGGTCATCTAGGCATTCTTTCTTCAAAACTTCTCATGTCGGATCTTAGAAAATCTAAGGATAAGTCAGACAGGTCAGGAAAGATGAAGTACAAGTACCAAAAGATGGAATCCCCTTCCTACATAGATTGTAGTTACGACATCCGAGACACAGAGCTTGGTAATATAGACATGGAAGACTTTTGGAATATAATCAAGGATTCTTTTTAGAGTCCCTGGATGAAGTCAATAGACATCAGTGGCCTCCATCTTGTGGTAAGATTCCCAATGTTTGCTTAATGCCCTAAGTTCATTTTGTCCTATGCTTCCAATTATGACTTAGCTTCCCGCTCAGTGAGAAATCAATTAGGAGAAACCATAGTGAAGTTGGACGGAGGTTACTTTGATGACCTCTTAAGATTTCCCAACTTTGTAGAATATGTTGATTTGAACCTTCAATCAACACAGAAGGCCTAGGACAATGATCAAGAAGATTGCATCAGGCATGTAAACAAAAAATTCTTAATCAAGGCCTAGCCAGCCGTCTCTAGGTTTCCCAAGTTTGTCCCTAGGAGTGATTTCGTCCTTGAAATCAGTGATATCATCACCCTGCTAAGTCAAGTATTTGGACTCCCTGAGTCGAGAGACTTCCAAGGGTGGATGTATTAATTCATTGTCATCATAAAGAAGAACGACTAAGGGATCAATTGGAGCAGTCTTATAAGTGATGAGATAGACTCCCAGATGAAAACAATCTTGTCTACTGGTAAGTTCTATATGTCGTCATATGTCACCTATGCAGCAGCTGGCATGAGAAATTATCCAGGGTTGGATGCAAAGGGAAATAGGGCAACATAGAACATATATATCAGTATTTCCCTCAGCTGACAATGAAGGGGTCTAAGGATCAATTCAGAAGAGTGAATGATGCCTTCTTTTATGAAAACATCTACATGCTGAACCCTGATTTAAGGAAGAGAAGAGTCTCTGATGAGGCATGGGCCGAAGTATCGAAATGGGGTTATATCTTCTTGTAATTCAAGAAGTTCACATACCTTCAGGTGGTCATGTACCTGGGTGATCCTTTCTGTTTGCCTAGGTTCCCAGGTGATAAGTTGATCCTGATGGAGTTGGTTAGACAATTGTTGGATTTTCACAAATTCCAATAGAGTAAGCACAAGGCCGCAGTCTCCTTCCCTATTTCCATCAGAAGGTACACATGCTCAATAGTGGTTAAAGCCAAAAACATGGCACATGAGCTGAAGGAAAAGTTGAAAAAATCACATGAAGCACAGAGATGGGTTTGATTTCTGAGGAGTCCTTAAGTCATATGGGACCTTATATCTACATGTGCCTAGTGTAGAAGACATTTGGGTTGATCTTCGGGATGAAGTTACCATCCAAAGAAAGGAAAATAACAGGTTAACACTTGAAGAGATTTAAATATTATATCTATCTGACATCCCAAAATGCACCATGGACAATGAAAGTGTCCTTGATGCCTTATATGATGGGATGAATGAAGACCAGTATGTATTCCTAACCATTGATTGGTCCATTGCTGAGAAATATTCTATTGTAGGAAGAGCTGCTCAAATTCTTTCCCGTACTAAGGCATGGCTCATTTCTTGGGGAATGAGTTATAAAGAAAATATTTTTTCAAAGCTAGCTACTTTAGAAGTGAGACCCTCTAAGGAAAAAAAGGAAAAGGATAAGGACTCTTCCAAGAGGCCAATAAAGGTTAAGTTTTTCAGAAAGGGAGAAGATCAAGTGACCACATCATTAGCCACTATCCCATAAACAGTTGAGAGACTTGATTCACCTCCACCACCAGAATAAGGAAATATTCCTTCAAGAGAAGAGGTTGGTCAACCTCTCATTCCCCTTTTGGTTGACAGCTCATCAGAGGTAAGTCTTCTTCTTACCTCTCAAGATTCAATTTCAGAATCATTTCCTCCTCCCATTCAGCCTTCCTTGCCTCAGATTTCTTCACCAAATTCCTCAGCCATGGCCAGCATCTTCTCTGGTCTCTCATCTCTCCCCGTTGGACCCAAGTTAACCATGAATATGACTCCTCCTTCTATACCTTCATTCCCTAAGTCCATTTCCATGAACACTACACTCGTAGTGATCACCACTCCACAAGTAAACCTTCCTCCACCTGAAGATGTGACCATAACACCTACAATGGGAGTAACTTCTTTGAGTATGCCTCAATGGTTAATAGATAAAAACCCAAGGAAAATGAAGGTGGTAGTTCCCCTACCAGCCTTTGATTTTAGTTCCCTCAAGGTCACTCTTGAGAAGTCTGCCAAGAAACCCAAAATGGTTTCAAGGGTTTCATTAGATGCCTTAGGGCATAAGTTTGTGGAAATCGCCATCCCTGCGGTTGGTAAAACCAAGAATGATATAATGGTCACCGATTATCAAATCACAAGGGTTAATCTAGGAAAAGTAACAACGGAGGGAGCACAACAAGATGCACAAGATGCCATGAATGTGTTGTGCCAGAAGCTGAAGGAAACAAAGGCAAGCAAAGATGAGCTAAAAGAGAAAGTAGAGTAGCTGACAGAAGTACTACTCAAGCTCTCAAATCCTCCTAAGTCAACACCATCATCCTCTACTCCTATCAGGTTCGATTTCTCATCGGTACCCATGATTGAGAAGATTAATGAGAAGGGGATAATGGTTGATGAATGGATCCAGAGGCTACTCCTACAAGGAAAAGAGGTCATTGATGACACCGTGGAAGTCTACAAATCCTTGGAGGATATAAAGAAGGATGGAAAGAAAATGGATGATGAATTTTTGGTAGAAGTCGGGAACCCAAATTTAAATTTTGAAGCTCTCAATACACTGAAACAGGTTACATCCTGCATCTTGGTCGAAGAAGGAATCATTCCACATGGGGACAATAATTTTCAACTAACTAAATCCATTAGATTCAGAATAAATATTCTCAATGAAGCTTGTAGCAAATTGAGGGAATCAAGAGATCAATTGGTTGATGGAACAAATGACATAGAAGAAGAGCTAATCAAGATCTATGCTAAAGTATTGAATGAAAGCTTGAGTATTCTAACCATTGATGATCTTTACAAGTAGGTCTAAGAATCAATTCAACACGAACCAAATTATGGCTTTAGCTTGGAAATCATCGATAGGTTTGTGAAGATTGAACATTCTTTGGAAACACTGAGGAAAATAAACAAGAGATTAAAGAAATTTCCTGGTAATGCGAGCGATACTCAGGAAATGTGTGAAGTCCTGAGTGATCATTCCATTGCACCTGATGAATATGAGATGCAGGGCATAATCTGAAAGTTCCAAGAATTTTGGGACAAGCAAGATTTGCTGGAGGAAGACAAAGATGATGAAATAGAATAGGCATAATGTTTCATGTCATTTCAATCCTGAAATTTACATGTCTTTTTCATTTTCATTTTGTCATGTAGGAAGCAAATTTTTACTTGGTCTCTTGCGTGAGAGTCAAGCAAAATAGGACTCTCATTAATAGACTATCTCCTAGGATTTATCCTATTTCTCTCAACTCTTTTTATCATAAATAAGGGATACTTATGCATTCCAAAGGGTTGATATTTTTGGAATATTGAAAACTATTGTGAAGAAGAAAAACTTTGTGTATTCTTTTAATCATTTGAGGAATAGAAAATGATTCTATTTTGTAAACTTTGTGTTGTGAGATTCATATCTCTTAATATATTGTTCTTATGTTTAGAATCTTAAGCTATTCTTTGTTTAACACTCTTGATTATTTTAATTGTTTCAAACATTACATTTTTTTATCTAAAACTCATATGATTATTTCATGGTCTGTGTTTTCTTGAAAGAAAATAAATTCCCCTCATTTCATTTCCATTGTGTTTCTTCCATAATAATAATTTCCTTTCTGACCCATTCCATTTATAAAAACATCAACATCTTCACCTAGTGTGGATATGGATTTCGGGATTCTATCCCAACCCCAATGGTTAGAATAGTGTGAATATTGTATATATTATTTCTGCTATGTTTTAGATTAGTAATAAATAGGAAGCCTCACCTGTCTTTGAGGAGGGATTTAATCCCATGTACTGTGGTTGAACCTCATATTTTGGCTTGACAAAATATCCAACCAACATGCACATGATAAAGGTATCCGGATGGGCTCCAAGAAGTAAGTGTGGAGCCAAGATAAGTACCAAGCACTCTCTGGTTTGGATGAATCATGGACACATGCTATAGATAGTTGGTGAGAATGTGTGCTACAAAATTACCCCTTGCAGTACACAATTGCAATGTATTCATGCCTAGAAGAAGTAGAGTTCAATTTTTGTGTGAGCCAAGAGGATCATACTTATATACGATATTGTTAGTGATGAAGATATAAATGATTGAGCTAGGAATGAAGAACCTACCTATGACAAGCTAAAAATGCCACCACTCATGGGGGAAGGAACAAGTATAAGAAGGATGGAGTCGACCCAATTGAAATAAAGAGACATGGAAGAGATATTATGCATATATAATGATGTGTGAGAGAGGGTAGTTGAGGAGGCACTAAAAATGAGAGGAATGAGGCCAGGTAGAAGTGATGAATACCTTGCATAAGGTGAGGTGCTATAGGACCACGTCCCTTAGATATTGGGGAAATACAGTAGAAGGATGCCCTTGGAATCTGATGAAAGTGAATATGGTGAAGAAAAATGAGATTCGATGCCACGTATTTGACCAACCCTGGACCCATAGCCCTTGTGCTTGGTATTTGGAATTGAGAATTTGTTATAGAAGATCATCATAGTCATGGTGATCAAGAAGGCAATCAGGTTTCACCTTGTTGGGTTAGAGATACACGTAGGTACATTTTAGTATCAACTCAAGAGGCACAACAGATAAAGGCAACACATATTTAGGTAGAATTTATTTTGAAGCAATCTAGTAGGAGCAACATCGGGGAAGAGAAGTGGTGTGCTACCCATTAGAGGTACCCTTATAGGTGGAACAATGGGACAAACAATTTGGGTACAATTTAATAATACTACAGGGATCTAGTGTAGTACTTTGACAGGTCCCCAAGTAGTAGTAGGAGGCTCAACCCTCCCTTACACATAGGAAATCCTGGAAGAGGCTCGGGATTAGGGTCCAGCCCTTCTCTAGGATAAGTACCACATCAACCACTACAACAACCTCAACAACCCCCTAAGATATTCTTTGAGATTTCCCTTCATCTACTAGAGTATTAGGGTGTAGAAGATGTAGCAGAGAATGTGCACAAGTGTGAACTTTTGTCGAGGGACAAAGGAATAACAACCTTAGACCAAAAGGATAGTTAGTTTACTACTACACTTCAAGGCCGCACACATAGTTGGCATAGGAAGTATGATCCACACTAGATAACCATGGACTACGATGAGTTGCACGTCATTTTTTTGGCTGAATTTCACATACTTGAATTTCAGTAACAGAGCATTAGTGTATTGAAAGAAATTAAACAGGGCTTGGCTGAAAGTGTTAGAGAGTGTTAGGAAATAAGGGATAAAATATGCAGAACAATCCCTCACAGAATCGCAACAATAGGAAAAACACATAATATGTAGAAAATATTACAATTCTGAAATAAAAGTGTAGAATAAAAATAACACAACACAAAGAGATAATATTTAACTTGTTTCACTCAATTTGGGCTATGTCCACCAAGAATCACTTGCTCATATTTTATTACAAGCCACCGCTCTCTCAATAAAATAACCAGATCTATTTAGAGATATGCTCAACAAACTCTACAAAATTCACACCTAAATTCAGACACATTTGCAATGTTAAATTATTTTCCTACCATATGCATAAAACCACATAATTAGACAACTTCTTAAGCAATTTTACAAAACTATGGGTATTAAAACCATGGGCCAAAACCGTCCCATAAACCTATAGGTCAAAAATCCTGCCCATATGAGAAAAGCACATTTCCCAGTATATTGGGCACGTTTTCTTCCTCCTGTTTATGCCCCAACTCCTCAAGCAATTTTTGTAACCAAATAATTTCTTTTCTTGCCTCTGTGGTAGTAACATACTCATCCTCTGTGGTTAACAAAGCCACCAGCTTTTGTAGTCATGAAATCTAGCTCACTGCTATCCCACCTATAGTATAAACATAACCTATTGTGCTCCTCAGGTTTTCTACATCTCCAAGCCAATCTAAATCTACATAACCACACAAAGTGGTTTCTGATCCATTGTAGCACAAAAATGTCTCCATGGTCCCTCTCAAATACTGAAGAATCCACTTTACTTCCTGCCAGTGATCTCTACTTGGATCACTCATAAATCTACTCACAGCTCCCACTACATGGGCAATATCAGGCCTAGTACACACCATGGCATACATCAAACTGCTCACCGCTGATGAGTAAGGTACCTTGGACATCTTGGTTTCTCTCCTACTCTATCTTGGGACACTGATCCTTTGATAACTTGAAATAGCCTACAAAGGAGTCCTAACCAGCTTATCATCCTGCATATTAAACCTCTCCAAGACCTTCTTAATGTACTCTTCCTAAGATAAATTCAGCTTCTGATCCTTCCTCTCTCGAGATATCCTCATACCAAGGATTTTTTTGGCTGCCCCTAAATCCTTCATAGAAAAGGATTCACTTAGCTGTTCTTGAGTACTTTTATTTCCTATATGTTTTTACCTGCAACCAACATGTCATCCACATACAGACACAATATAATATAACTTCCATCCTCAAATTTCTTTGTATACATGCAATGGTCAGAATGACATCTAGTATAACCTTGTTCCATGATAAAACTATCAAATTTATTATACCATTGACGTGGAGATTTTTTCAAGCCATACAAGATCTTCTTCTGTTTTCACACCATCTCCTCTTTACCTTTGACCTCATATCCCTCTAGCTGCTACATATATAGATCCTCCTCCAAATAACCATGGAGAAATGAAGTCGTTACATCAAGTTTCTCTAAATGCAAGTCTTCTACTGCAACTATTCCAAGAACGGTTCTAAGCGAAGTAATTTTTACTACAGAAGAAAAAATCTCATCAAAATCTATACCTTTTTTTCTATGCAAACCCCTTGACCACCAAATGGGCCTTGTATCTTTTCTTGCTTCCTTCTTCCTCTTTGAATTTGAACAACCACTTATTTTGTAAAGCTCTTTTTCCTTTAGGTAGCTTCACCAAATCCCATGTCTGGTTCTCCATGAGAGCCTGATGCTCCTCATCCATGGCTTGTTCCCATTTCTTCCTTGAATCTACATTCATTTATTCGTCAAATCTCTCTGACTCTCCACTGTCAGTGAGTAATAAATAATAAAGAGAAGGAGAAAAATGTTTAGGTTCTCTTCTTACCCTAGAATACCTCCTCAATATAGGAGTTTGGGGTTCCTATTGAGGAGGTTCCTGAACTGATTCATGTGTCACTTTCCCATCCAGAAGATCCTCTACTGATGCATATTATTTCTTAGATTCTTCCCTATTTTCCTTCAACTGCTGCTTATACATGAATTTCTCATTAAAGACCACATCCCTAGATCAAATGATTTTCTTTTCCTTAATACTCCAACATTTATATCCAAAGTCATCACCACCATAACCAATGAAAGTACATTTTTCTGATTTAGCCTCTAGCTTGGTCCTATCATCCTTGTCTATATGGAAAAACACCTCACATCCAAAGACTCTAAGAAATGAATAATCAACTTTCTTACCATACCAAGCCTCCTCAAGTATACCTCCATCCAAGGCACTTGAGGGTCCTCTATTTATCAAGTACACAATTGTGCTCACCACTTCTACCCAAAAAGAAAGAGGCAGTCCTGCATGTAACCTCATGGTGCGGAGTTCTTGTAACCATCTTTTGCCTATGAATTTCATTCTTAGAATAGTAGTCATCAAATTCATTGATGTAATATTCCCCTCCATTATCTAACCTAAGACATTTTAGCTTAAGACTTGTTTCATTCTCAACCAAGGCTTTCCATTTAACAAAAGTGTCAAATACATCATATTTGTTTCTAATACAATAAACCCAAACTTTCCTTGTTGCATAAATAATAAAAGTAACATAATAACTTGAATCCCCAAGAGATGATACCTGAGCCAGCCCCCACACATTAGAATGCACCAGCTCTAACTTACTCTTTTTTTTTGTAGGTCCAACCTTAAGAAACCTTACTCACTTATGTTTCCCATATATGCAGTCCTCACAGAACTCCAAACATGTTTCTGTATATCTAGGAAAATCCTTCTTTATGATCTCCATGCCCTTATGGCTCATATGACCGAGCCTATAGTGCCACAATGTTGTATCTACTTTTGAAGCCACAAGATTACAAATATTAGTGCTATAAGTGGTTAAATACAAGGTTTCAACCTTCTTACCTCTTGCCACCATAAGAGCACCCTTGGTAACCTTCCAAGAGTTTTCTATAAATATCAAAGTACAACCATCACTTCCCAACTGGCCCGCCGATATAAAATTTATTTTTAAAGTAGACACATGTCTAACATCCTTCAATAGCCATGTATTCCCATTCTGCATATTTACCCAAACAAAACCTTTTCTAACTATACTGAAAGGCTCATCATTAATAGGAAATAAATGCCCAAAATCTCCTTGAACATAATCAACAAAATAATGCCTATGTGGAGTAGCATGGAAAGAATCCCTCGAATCTAAAACCCAAGATTCAACAATATTGTGCAAAGAAAGAATCAAAGCATCCTGACATACATTACCCATTGTCACATTTTCTTCCTTATTTTCTTCCTGTTATTTCTTCTTATCCCGAAGCTTAAAAAAATCCTTCTTTGCATGTCCAGACTTTCCACAGTGCCGACATACTATCTTGCTTTTGGATTTTGACCTTTCATGATCTTTCGATTTTCCATGGCTTCCTCTATTCTTCTGTCTCCCTCTAGTTTCCACTTTCAAAGCATTCCCTGAAGTAGAAGATTCCCCAGAGATTTTTCTTCACATTTCCTCACTTCGAATCACCCCTACAACATCCTCAAACTTCAACTTTGAGTTAGTTGGAACTGAGTTGCTTACTGTCATTACCAGGCTATTCCAACTCTCAGGTAAAGAGCACAAAATTAATAAAGCCCTAACTTCTTCATCAAATTCTATTGTAACCAAAGCTAGAATATTTAGAACTGTATTAAAATCATTTAAATGATCTGCTACTAAACCATTCTTAGAAATCTTCATATTAAACAACTTTTTCATTAAAAATATCTTGTTAGAGGCAGAGGGTTTTTCATACAACTTACCTAATGCATCCATTAGTTCTTTTGTAGTCTTTTCCTTTGAAACATTAAACAATACCGAATATGTAAGACATAACCAGATTTTCCCAAGTGCCTTCTTATCCACCAAATCCCATTCCACATCCATCATGCTCGAGGGTTTGTTCACCTTCTCAGACAACAGAATATAAATATCCTTATGATAAAGGAAATCTTCCATCTGCATCTTCCAAAGACTGAAATTCTTCCCATTGAATTTATCAACCCTTGATCTTCCATCATGTGCCATAACTCCCACTCAAGCTAAAAATTTCCCTGTGATTCAACACTTTAGCAAACCAAACCAGGATCTGATACCAATTGTTAGGAAATAAGGGATAAAATATGTGGAACAATCCCTCACAGAATTGGAACAATAGGAACTAATATGCAGAAAATATTATAAATCTAAAATAAAAGTACATAATAAAAATAACACAACACAAAGAGACAATATTCAATGTGGTTCACCCAATTTGGGCTACGTCCACCAAGAATCAATTGATCAGATTTTATTACAAGCCACCACTCTCTCAATATAATACCCAGATCTATTTGGAGCTATGCTCAACAAACTCTACAGAATTCACACCCGAATTCAGACACATCTACAATGTTACATTATTTTCCTACCATATGCATAAAACCACATAAGTAGACAACTTCTTAAGTAGTTTTACAAAACCATGGGCCAAAACCATCCCATAAACCTATGGGTCAAAAATCCCACCCATATGAGAAAAGAACGTTTCTCGGTATATTGGGCACATTTTAAGGCCAATTTTTTTTCAGGAGCTGCACCCCGAACCCCCGCTACCAGGACCTACCACTCCCGGACCCCTGCTCAGGGCCCGGCCTGGCCCTGAACCTTGGTGAGACAACTGTGGAAAGTGTACAGTACTCTTACTGTACATTCTTTAACACTTTCACACATGAAAACAAGATCCACAACCTAACAGAGAGTATGATGCATGTTTCAAGACCTTTTTGTTTAAAATTTCTTATGACATCCACTAGATTCAACATGCACAATGGTTTTTTTTAGGCTTACTGAAACCTTTTTGAAGGGTGTTATCACACAAGATGTTCATAGACTCATGCGAGGGTTTAGAGGAAATAATGTACATAGAAGTGGTTAGAAGCATAGACAATGGAGTGAGCCCATTCCTTGAATCTTAGATAATAACCATGGCTTCTCATTTTGAAAATTTCTCTGCTAACTTAGCGTGTAATACTCATAGTGTATTGTGGTGTACAAATTGTGAAGTAGAAGGACACAAGAAGGATAGTTTTCCACGTAGGAGTGTGCACATGCTACTATCATCTTGCGAGATATGTCACAAGAACCACAATGTTTGAGACTGTCTACTGTTGTAGCATACCATAAAAAATAAGGTGTCAATGTATGTAAAAAATTGTGACATGGATACCCATGATGCAACAAACTTTTGAATAATTGACCATATCAATGAGGCTTGTGAGATAGGGTTGTGACAAGCTAGTACAAAAATTATCTCCCAAGGACGTGAATGAGACAATGAGAATACTAGAGTTGTACAAAATAATGGCATAGGAAATCATGGTAATGGGGGATACCGAGGAGGATATCACAACATAGGATGTGGCGGCCATGGAGGTAGATTTGGCTAAGGAACATATTACATATATGGGTCACTAGACTATTATCAACGTGAATGTCCGAAGAACCAGTCCTGCGCATACTGTGGTAAGGGATATAAGGTCAAGGATTGACCATATTTAGATGCACACATGTGCAAAAATAAGAAAGAGAAAGGCACAACAATGGTTCGATCTGAGCACATGCGGCAGGGATAATGAAAACCTAAGAATTTTTCAGATATAAAGAAATCAAAGTTGGTCACTACATGTGCCAAAGCTTCACGTGTGTGTGAGAAAGGGAGGAAAAATAACCTCATCAAAAGGGAATAAGTGTTTCCATCAACAAAATATCTAGATCCTGGGCACCAAAATGAGGTATATCAAGAGACAATGAGCATAATTAGGGAGCTTCAAGGAGAGACACAACATCTTAAGGAATAAGTGTGATAAAGAACACGCAAGGTATGGTGAGATACCTTAAAAGGATGTTGATGATGTCAAAGAAGTATGCAAGATGCTCAGACAAGAAAATATCATTATGCTATTGGGAGAATGGTTGATAGAAAATGTGTTGTGCCCTACTAAAGAAAGAGGGCGTTAGATCCCTCATGCCAATTTTCCACCTTTGGATCATGAGTATGATAAGGAGATTACCCTTGATGTGGTTATAGAAAAATGGTTGATAAGTAACGTTTTGATTTCTACAGATGTGGAAGTTAATGCCATAACACTCGATGCTTGGGATCGAATGAGAAGACCACCATTACAACCATCTTCAAGTGTGATGCATATGAGGAATAATGTAAGGGCCATGCTCACTATTGAAATATGCAAGAATCATGATTCAGGGAATAAAATTCATTAGATACTTTGAGGTATTGGAAGTTGTAGAAGCAGAAAAATTTCCTGTGTTACTTGGCTGACCATGGTGCTATGCAAATAATGCAAACTTATGTTTTAAGAAGCAAAATGTTAGTTTTGAGAACAAAGATGACCATGTAGTAATACATATATATGGAACTGTTATCCAAAATTCATCCCCAGGGTAATTTTGATAACATGCATCAGATTATTCAGTCCCGAGCAAGTAAGATTGATTCAAGGCCCAAAATCATGTTTTTCGGGCTCCCCTCGGCCTTTTTCTAATTCCCCCACCCAAGAAGAAATCCCAACAGGTTGAGAAAATGGAAGAAATGCAAAAAATAAGGTTGCAGGACTGTGTTAAGGCATTTCGGATCTGAAGGGTTCGGGTCGTACTGAGGTTCATTGTACCAAGATTGGGGCCAAAAAAATGAAGGAAATCAGCAAAGTCCTAGTCCAGGTAGTTTGCGGGATAGTTGGGACATCGAGATGCATGGGACACGAAAATCCGAATCAGCCGAAAGAGGGAAAAATTGCCTAAGTCTTTTGTTTCGCGCGGTTTGGGACAGCTGGGACAAAGGTACGCACGGGACGCAGATCGACCGGTTTGGCGCAAGTCGGTCCATTTCGGGTGGTTCGGAGACATTTTTCCTAGATAGTTTGGGACATCCGGGAAAAAAGTACGTGTGGGACATGAAAAGCCGAAAGAGCCACCAACGAATGGAATCTCGCCACGTGTCTTCACCTCAAATAGGAACAAGGAAGCCCGAATCGGCTGAAGCAGAAGATTTTCATTCGCGACATCTAGGCCAAAAGTACACGAGGGAGGCGTGGGACGTGAAAAGGTGAAATGGCTGAAAAGAGAAAAGGAGGCCTGCGGAGGAATCACTATGTGCCACATGTCAAAAGGTTGAAAAGTTGCTAAGTGTTTGGCGCAAGGTAAAAATGCGCCCCTCAGGCCCGAACCAAATAACTAGTGCCACGTGTCCAAAGTTTAAGGGCCTGAAAGGAATTTTTAGAGGATGAACCCGCGGATGAATCAGAGCCTGACACATGTCATCCAAGTGGCAGAGCACGGAAAAAATTCAAATATTTTCCCGCCGATCCGTTTTGGTTTGTTTTTGCCTTAAATCTTCAGATCGCCATAACTTTCGATCCAGAGCTCGCATTTTCGCGTTCTTTATATCAATGGAAAGCTGGTGAAATTATCTACATGATTTCAGGGTCAATCTTGCATTTTGGTTCAGTTTGGAGAGAGAAAATAAAGAAATGTCTCTTGCACATGGTAATGGCCAGAACTGACGTTTCAACAACCAGCTTTAATGCAAAATACAGTTCGCCGCTTTTGCTAGGGTTCTCACCCACCACCATAATGAGATGAATTAAATGCAACCTAGAAGTGGTTGGGGTAGATCTGGATTTCCTCTCTCTTCCCTCTCTCATTCTTCCTATAAATTGTAAGGAGGGGCTTCTTTCAAAAGGTCGAACATTCCTGTTTTGCCCCTCCCTTCTCTTTGGCAGGTGAATTTGTGGAGTTCGAACCTCCCATTTAAAACTATAATGTGACTTTGCCTCTTGGAATTTTGTAGTGTATTGTATCAATCTTTAGAGCCAGTAATGCATGTCTGTGGATGATTCTCAACCCTCTCTATGTTCATTTGGATCCTCTTGATCTTTCACTGCAAATTTTGTTATCTGTGCATGATCTTGCATCACATTTTAATGGCTTGTGTTTATTGGCAAGATAGGTGTTCTTCATTCCTCGGTGCATCACCTTTGTTAGTTTAGGTTTATTTTTATGCATCTTGTTACCTTATCTCCTTGGCAAGTTAGATTAGATTTTGAGTAAAACCTCTGCGTTTTCATGTGCATCTGAATAGAGGAATAGGAACCAACCTTCTCTGGAGATTCCTTTCTCATTTTTGCAAGTACCACACTTGGAGAAAGGATTCAATGTTGTGCAATCACACTGGATGCTTAAAATTCTCAAACTAGAAATTTTATCAACATCCATGGGTGCTGTGAATTCACACTAACAGTTTTGGCATGCCTGGTGGGACCTTAGAGGTCTCATTTTCATTGCAGCAAAGTTGATGTGCATCTGCTGCAATTTTATTGCTTAAAAGAGCTATAAATTACACATCTGGTGACTTCAAAGGGAAGAATCAGCTGGTTTTAGCAGTGTAGACCTGAAAACTCATGAGAAGAATCAACACAAGGTCAAGAGCTGGAGAAGAGGAGGTGTTATTTGAATATCTGCATTTATCTCCAAGAAGAAGGCAAAGAGGAAGAAGGATTCAAAGGTCTCCATCTCCACCAAATAGAACCTTGTCAACACCTCCACCTGGTAGGCCTTTCATCCAATCAAAAAGGGTTCTCAGGCCAATCAGAATGGCGCAACCACCAAATCCGTATGTTAATTTCACTAGCAGCAGCCCACTTGCTCTCAATGCACAACATCCAATCCCAATTGTAGCAGTGAAGTACATTCCATACTTCACTGGAGAGAACTAGACTACCCCTGGTGATCATGTTAAAGACATTTCCAACCTTTGTGCAATTCATGAAATCAATGAAATGTAAGTTGCTGTCAAATTGCTGGCATCCTCATTCAAGGGGAAAGCTTTGCAATGGTTTAGGAGCCTTGCCTCAGGTTCTATTTAAAACTGGAACCAGCTATGCATTGCTCTCCATGAGCAGTTTGGAGAGAAAGGAGACAACTTGTCCCTTTTGGAGTAGCTAACAACTATCAAAAGAGCTCCCAATGAGCAGCTGACCGAATTCAACTTCAGATTTCAAAGGACTTGGGAGAGGATTCCAGTGGCAGTAAGGCCAACAACAGAAGGTGCTTTCCTATATTACCTTAAAGCTTTAAATTTTGATATTTCTGTGTTGATTCATTCCATGGGAGGCATAACTATCCCTATGGCTTATAGCATTGCCATTAGGGCTAAAAATTGTTTGATCCAAGCTGGCAAACTAGCCCCTAGACCCCCCATGCCATTATATCTAAGTTTAGAGAGCCCAAGTACTATTCAAGTGCCTATCTTAGCTCCTTTTCCCACTCCTAGAAATCAGAGTTCAAATGAAGCTTCTACTTCATCTTTAGTGCCTCAAACAAACTTCAAGAAGTCATGAAGTAATTGCAAAATATAGGCAATGAGCTAGTACACTCAAGAGGTAGCAAGCCCAAAGTTTTAGACCTCCTTATCAACCTCGAGCTCAGCCTAACAGACAACCATATCAACCTCAAAGACCACCTAATCTAGCTACAAATCAGAATCAAGCAAGGCCTCCTGCCAACAGACCATTTCAGCCCAATAACCCCAATGTTACATCCACATCTAGAGCTTTAGTACCGGTGCAAAATAACATGGCCCAAGAATATGATTGGTGTTTCCCGTGTAGTCAGCCACATAACCAATCAATGTTCTTTAACAGTGCATTAAACCAGGCTCTGATGGTGCAAACCATTGGTGGGTCGCAAGAGTCCAGCCATGAAGAGGATTAGCAGCAAGAAGCACCTCAGCAAGGAACATCTCTGAACGAAACTACTCTTGTCAATTGGTAGGCTGAAGATTTATGTGGTATGAATCAAATACCCTCTGAAAGTGTTGCAGCCAACATAAGGTCAAAAAGGAGAAATTTGGGTGAAGAACAGCCATTGGCCCCAAGTAATCCATGACCTTTTGTCACTCCACAAGCTGTTGGCAAAAAAAATGTAGTCCTAAACATGCAAGGAGCACCCAAACCAGATCCTAAACCAACTCAAATGCCAGCTGATGCCGCTCATTCACAAGGAAGAAATGTTCAAGCTAGAGGACAACAGAGGGATGCTTCATCCCCATTCAACATCATTGATCAAATGAAGAAGACAAACGTAAACATATCAATGTGGGAATCACTATCCATCCCAGGCCAAAGAGATTTGCTAGAAGTTGCCATGAAGGATTGGTCAAATTCAAATCAACAGGTCCAAATGCAAGAGAAGGTACTCACAAATGCTGCCCAACCTGAAGGGAATCACAGAGGACAGCAAGGTAAAATGTTGAAGCCCACTCCTTTTTATGTCTCATTAATCATTAGAAACCAATTGATGCACAATTGCATGATTGATTCCGGGGAAAGTAGCTCAGTGATGCCCAAGCAAATAGCTGATCAGCTAGGACTTCAATATGAAACCATAGCCAAAGGGGTAGTGTAGTTGGATGTGACATCAATAATGACAATTGGGGTGATTAGAAACCTGAGTCTTACCTTGCATGCATGTACAAATGTTGTTGTTTTACAAGATGTATCAGTTATAGACCTTCCACCACTCTTTGCCCTATGTTTGTCAAGAGATTTCACAGCCAAGATTGGAGGATATTTGTCTGTTGATTGGTCACACATGTTGTTTATAACGAGGTATGGAACCAAAGCTACAATCAGGTCTGAACCTATTGCAAACTTCCGCATTGAGCCCTACACTCCAAGTCCGATCAATGCCAACTGTTCAGAATTTGATCAAGAAGATCACCCAAGCACTGATGAAGTTGACACCAAGGTTGGAAGCATCCCAGATCTAACTCTTGATGAATGGGCAAAACAAGGTGCATGCTTTTGATCCTTATCAAGAAGTAGAAGAATCTGAGACAGGAGTCTATTGCATACATGAAAAAGATCAGCCCATTCCTAGCATCACCAAGCCAAACCACAAGGATGAAAATGAGGTATGGCAGCTATTTTTTGATGGATCAAGGAGTATACAAGGTGCCAAAGGGGGAGCCATGCTGGTTTTGCCTCAAGGAGTAAAGTACTATTCAGCTTTTAGAATTCAGTTTGCATGCTCCAATAACACTGCTAAATATGAAGCCTTGGTGCAAGGGCTGCATTGGGCAATAAAAAAAGGGATAAAGAACTTGTAAGTCTTTGGTGACAGTGAATTGATTGTAAATCAGGTCAAAGGGCAGCATGCTACCAAGAATGATCTACTCAAGTGCTACAAGAACAGGGTATGGGACCTCATTGAAGATTTTGAGGGCTTTGGCATCAAATCAGTTCCTAGGAAAGAGAACCAAGTTGCTGATAGGCTTGCAGTAGTTAGGGCAGCCTTTGACATTGTGGAGAACATTCAAAAAGATAAGGTACAGCCAAACATCCATGTGGTTGTGAGGCCTTCAGTGCCAGATAACAATATAAATTGGCAAGTATTTGAGAATGACCAGAAAATCATCAATTTCTTACACGAAGAAGCTGAGTTCTCAGCTAAAAATCAAGAAAAATTAGAGCAAAAGTATGGTGACCAAGTGGTACAGCTGAGAACTAACAAGCTGCCCAAGGGACTTATCAATTTGGAGTCCATTTTCAATCCCAATGACCAGTTTAGGAAAGAGAAAGCAAACATTCAGGTCAAGAGAGAAGATTCAGTATCCATCTTGGTGGAAGAGAACAAACCATTGCAAATTGGAAAGATGACAACTAAACAAGAAAAGTATGAGTTCATATTAGCTGTGTCAAGAGTTCCCTGATGTGTTTTCTTGGAGCTACGAAGACTTGAAAGGTTTCAATCCTGAGTTAGCTCAACACACCATTGAGTTCGATCCAAATACTAAGCCCATCAGGTAGAAACAAAGGCCAGTCAATCCACACATGGAACCTCTCATGAGGAAGGAATTGAACAAATTGATTGAGTCAAGAATCATATTCCCAATCAAGCATTCTAGTTGGGTCACCAAATTAGTTCCAGTCAGAAAGAAGAGTGGAGAGATCAGATTGTGTGTTGAATGTTAGGATTAAATATTATTATCCTAATATTAATTATGCATAGTTTAAATTATTTAATTTTATTAATTAAATAATGATTGTTATTTGGTTATATGGTTAATCAACCATATTTGTCTTTTATTTTATGTTGTTATATTGTTGTAAACAATATATTTGTATCTTTTCATTTCTTGCTTCCCGGATGTTATTGGAAGCTTGTTTATTCTGGAATTTGGTTGAACCTGTGCAACTTATTCTCCCGGATGTATTTGGCTATGCAATATCTATAAATATTGCAGCCCATTCTTTGTAATTTTTTAGTTGATTGAGATTAATAAAATTGTACAGGCTTCCGTCCCTGTTTCTCAATCTACATTTGGTACTAGAGCGAGAATCTGGCCCAGTGAAGGTGTGGAAGAGAGAGCAGCAGAGAGAGAGGAGATTGGAGACATGTTTGCAGCATTTGAGAGCCTGTGCAGCCTCGTGCAAACTCCCAGCCCCATCCCTGCCTCCCCCACATCCTCCTGTTCCTTCCAGGTGCTTGGAAGGCAATTTTTTTTTGCACTGGTGCTGCTTGCACCAGGAAAAATTCGCTGCAGGCCTATATTTTAAAAAAAAAAGGAATTCCCCAACCAGGGGTTCTCCCTCTAATTCAGAGGTGCATCTAGTGACAGCTACAAGTAGCAGCTGTTGTAATTGGAGGTATGTGTGCAAAATTCATATCTATTTGATTGACATTGTTTTTATCGGCATATACTATGTCATGTAGCAGGGTATGTCTGAAACTCAGAGCCATGTGAAGGAGAAAATAGCTGGGGCATTTTTTTAACAGTAAGAAAACACAAAAAAAAAATGGAAATCCACTCTCCACGCATCTGCCTCCTGATGCCTCAGCCTGCAAACAGAGCAAAGAATAATAAAAAAAGGGGAAGGAGGCACCCACGCTGGGCCTGCACAAAATATACAGTGGAAGAAGAGTAAAAAACGCGGCCAAAGAAGAGGAAAAGCAGCCAAACCAGACTGAGATAAGTCCTCCATGTGTTTTTTTTGGACCCTGCGTGGCCTGCATCAAGAAAATGTCTTTTTTTAAGAAAAAACCGCGCCATTTGCTGCCTCGATCGACCTGCACAAAGAAATGCAGGGTTAGATAGTAATAACAACAAAAAATATAGTGGCCAAGGGAAAAAATGTGGCCAAAGGAGGAAATGCGGCTGTACAAGCAAACAACAGCAAAATCAGTGCGTGGCAAGCTAAAAAATGTGGCCTGAGCAAGGAAATGCGGCCATACAAAGGCAAACCAACAAAACAAAGCTTCAGATCCATTTTTAAGAAACTACAACCTAAATCCACCTTCACTAGCATGCGCCATGTGGCATCTTCTCAGCCAAGTCGCATTTTCAAGAGGTAAGTCAATTTACTTGTCAATATATACAAGTTCCTTCCTTTCATAGCTCAAGCGCCCTATGTGGGCAAGTTGGTTAGTGCATGCGCCTTGGGAGTGAGAGGTCTGAGGGTCAAATCCCACCAAAAACACTCAAAAACTCACCTTTTGCATCTGGCGGATTTTTTGGTGAAATTGCTAAATTTAGCAGACTTTTTTGAATTAGTTACAACTAACTAAATTAGCGAAGAAAGAACAGAACAAGCCATCCCTAATTTAGGGTAAAGCTTGCAATGGGTTAGGACCTTGACCTCAGGTTCTATGGAAAACTGGAACCGCTATCATTGCCTCCATGAGCAGTTTTTGAGAGAAGGAGACAACTGTCCCTTTTGGAGTGCTAACAACTATCAAAAGAGCCCCAATGCCAGCGGACCGACGTCAACTTCAGAGTTCAAGGCTTGGGAGAGGATTCCAGGGTGGCAGTAGGCCAACAACAGAAGGTGCTTTCCTATATTACCTTAACGCTTGAACTTGTGATAGTTCGTGGGGATGTCTTCCATGGGGAGGCATAACTATCCTATGGCTTAGAGCATTGCCATTAAGGGCTAAACATTTGTTTGATCGGCTGGCAAACTAAAAGCCCTAGACCCCACCCCCATGCCCTTATAATCTAAGGTTAGAAAGCCCAAAACTATTCAAGTGCTATCTAGGCTCCTTTTCCCACTCCTAGAATCAGAGTTCAAATGAAGCTTCTACTCATCTTTAGTGCCTCAAACAAAACTTCAAGAAGTCATGAAGTATTGCAAAATATAGCAATGAGCTAGTACACGCAAGAGGTAGCAAGCCCAAAGTTTTAGACCTCCTTATCAACCTCGAGCTCAGCCTAACATACACCATATCAACCTCAAAGACCACCTAATCTAGCTACAAATCAGAATCAAGCAAGGCCTCCTGCCAACAGACCATTTCAGCCCAATAACCCCAATGTTACATCCACATCTAGAGCTTTAGTACCGGTTGCAAAATAACATGGCCCAAGAATATGATTGGTGTTTCCCGTGTAGTCAGCCACATAACCAATCAATGTTCTTTAACAGTGCATTAACAACCAGGCTCTGATGGTGCAAAACCATTGGTGGGTCGCAAGAGTCCAGCCATGAAGAGGATTAGCAGCAAGAAGCACCTCAGCAAGGAACATCTCTGAACGGAAACTACTCTTGTCAATTGGTAGGCTGAAGATTTATGTGGTATGAATCAATACCCTCTGAAAGTGTTGCAGCCAACATAAGGTCAAAAAGGAGAAATTTGGGGTGAAGAACAGCCATGGCCCCAAGTAATCCATGACCTTTTGTCACTCCACAAGCTGTTGGCAAAAAAAATGTAGTCCTAAACATGCAGGAGCACCCCAAACCAGATCCTAAACCAACTCAAATGCCAGCTGATGCCGCTTCATTCACAAGGAAGAAATGTTCAAGCTAGAGGACAACAGAGGGATGCTTCATCCCCATTCAACATCATTGATCAAATGAAGAAGACAAACGTAAACATATCAATGTGGGAATCACTATCCATCCCAGGCCAAAGAGATTGCTAGAAGTTGCATGAAGGATTGGTCAAATTCAAATCAACAGGTCCAAATGCAAGAGAAGGTACTCACAAATGCTGCCCAACCTGAAGGGAATCACAGAGGACAGCAAGGTAAAATGTTGAAGCCCACTCCTTTTTATGTCTCATTAATCATTAGAAACCAATTGATGCACAATTGCATGATTGATTCCGGGGAAAGTAGCTCAGTGATGCCCAAGCAAATAGCTGATCAGCTAGGACTTCAATATGAAACCATAGCCAAAGGGGTAGTGTAGTTGGATGTGACATCAATAATGACAATTGGGGTGATTAGAAACCTGAGTCTTACCTTGCATGCATGTACAAATGTTGTTGTTTTACAAGATGTATCAGTTATAGACCTTCCACCACTCTTTGCCCTATGTTTGTCAAGAGATTTCACAGCCAAGATTGGAGGATATTTGTCTGTTGATTGGTCACACATTGTTGTTTATAACGAGGTATGGAACCAAAGCTACAATCAGGTCTGAACCTATTGCAAACTTCCGCATTGAGCCCTACACTCCAAGTCCGATCAATGCCAACTGTTCAGAATTTGATCAAGAAGATCACCCAAGCACTGATGAAGTTGACACCAAGGTTGGAAGCATCCCAGATCTAACTCTTGATGAATGGGCAAACAAGGTGCATGCTTTTGATCCTTATCAAGAAGTAGAAGAATCTGAGACAGGAGTCTATTGCATACATGAAAAAGATCAGCCCATTCCTAGCATCACCAAGCCAAACCACAAGGATGAAAATGAGGTATGGCAGCTATTTTTTGATGGATCAAGGAGTATACAAGGTGCCAAAGGGGGGAGCCATGCTGGTTTTGCCTCAAGGAGTAAAGTACTATTCAGCTTTTAGAATTCAGTTTGCATGCTCCAATAACACTGCTAATATGAAGCCTTGGTGCAGGGCTGCATTGGGCAATAAAAAAAGGGATAAAGAACTTGTAAGTCTTTGGTGACAGTGGAATTGATGTAAATCAGGTCAAAGGGCAGCATGCTACCCAAAGAATGATCTACTCAAGTGCTACAAGAACAGGGTATGGGACCTCATTGAAGATTTTGAGGGCTTTGGCATCAAATCAGTTCCTAGGAAAGAGAACCAAGTTGCTGATAGGCTTGCAGTAGTTAGGGCAGCCTTTGACATTGTGGAGAACATTCAAAAAGATAAGGTACAGCCAAACATCCATGTGGTTGTGAGGCCTTCAGTGCCAAGATAACAATATAAATTGGCAAGTATTTGAGAATGACCAGAAAATCATCAATTTCTTACACGAAGAAGCTGAGTTCTCAGCTAAAAAATCAAGAAAAATTAGAGCAAAAGTATGGTGACCCAAGTGGTACAGCTGAGAACTAACAAGCTGCCCCAAGGGAACTTATCAATTTGGAGTCCATTTTCAATCCCAATGACCAATTTAGGAAAGAGAAAGCAAACATTTAGGTCAAGAGAGAAGATTCAATATCCATCTTGGTGGAAGAGAACAAACAATTGCAAATTGGAAAGATGACAACTAAACAAGAAAAGTATGAGTTCATATAGTTGTGTCAAGAGTTCCCTGATGTGTTTTCTTGGAGCTACGAAAGCTTGAAAGGTTTCAATCCTGAGTTAGCTCAACACACCATTGAGTTCGATCCAAATACTAAGCCCATCAGGTAGAAACAAAGGCCAGTCAATCCACACATGGAACCTCTCATGAGGAAGGAATTGAACAAATTGATTGAGTCAAGAATCATATTCCCAATCAAGCATTCTAGTTGGGTCACCAAATTAGTTCCAGTCAGAAAGAAGAGTGGAGGATCAGATTGTGTGTTGAATGTTAGGATTAAATATTATTATCCTAATATTAATTATGCATAGTTTAAATTATTTAATTTTATTAATTAAATAATGATTGTTATTTGGTTATATGGTTAATCAACCATATTTGTCTTTTATTTTATGTGTTATATTGTTGTAAACAATATATTGTATCTTTTCATTTCTTGCTTCCCGGATGTTATTGGAAGCTTGTTTATTCTGGAATTTGGTTGAACCCTGTGCAACTTATTCTCCCGGATGTATTTGGCTATGCATATCTATAAATATTGCAGCCCATTTCTTTGTAATTTTTTAGTTGATTGAGATTAATAAAATTGTACAGGCTTCCGTCCCTGTTTCTCAATCTACATTTGGTACTAGAGCGAGAATCTGGCCCAGTGAAGGTGTGGAAGAGAGAGCAGCAGAGAGAGAGGAGATTGGAGACATGTTGCAGCATTTGAGAGCCTGTGCAGCCTCGTGCAAACTCCCAGCCCCATCCCTGCCTCCCCCACATCCTCCTGTTCCTTCCAGGTGCTTGGAAGGCAATTTTTTTTTGCACTGGTGCTGCTTGCACCAGGAAAAAATTCGCTGCAGGCCTATATTTTAAAAAAAAAAGGAATTCCCAACCAGGGGTTCTCCCTCTAATTCAGAGGTGCATCTAGTGACAGCTACAAGTAGCAGCTGTTGTAATTGGATGGTATGTGTGCAAAATTCATATCTATTTGCATTGACATTGTTTTATTCGGCATATACTATGTCATGTAGCAGGGTACGTCTGAAACTCAGAGCCATGTGAAGGAGAAAATGCTGGGGCATTTTTTTAACAGTAAGAAAACACAAAAAAAAATGGAAATCCACTCTCCACGCATCTGCCTCCTGAGCCTCAGCCTGCAAACAGAGCAAGAATAATAAAAAAAGGGAAGGAGGCACCCACGCTGGGCCTGCACAAAATACAGGTGAGAAGAGTAAAAACGCGGCCAAGAAGAGGAAAGCAGCCAAAACCAGACTGAGATAAGTCCTCCATGTGTTTTTTTTGGACCCTGCGTGGCCTGCATCAAGAAAATGTCTTTTTTTAAGAAAAAACCGCGCCATTTGCTGCCTCGATCGACCTGCACAAAGAAATGCAGGGTTAGATAGTAATAAACAACAAAAAATATAGTGGCCAAGGGAAAAAATGTGGCCAAAGGAGGAAATGCGGCCTGTACAAGCAAACAACAAGCAAAATCAGTGCGTGGCAAGCTAAAAAATGTGGCCTGAGCAAGGAAATGCGGCCATACAAAGGCAAACCAACAAAAACAAAGCTTCAGATCCATTTTTTAAGAAACTACAACCCTAAATCCACCTTCACTAGCATGCGCCATGTGGCATCTTCTCAGCCAAGTCGCATTTTCAAGAGGTAAGTCAATTTACTTGTCAATATATACAAGTTCCTTCCTTTCATAGCTCAAGCGCCCTATGTGGGCAAGTTGGTTAGTGCATGCGCCTTGGGAGTGAGAGGTCTGAGGGTCAAATCCCACCAAAAACACTCAAAAACTCACCTTTTGCATCTGGCGGATTTTTTGGTGAAATTGCTAAATTTAGCAGACTTTTTTGAATTTAGTTACAACTAACTAAATTTAGCGAAGAAATCCCTAATTTAGGGTAAAATTTTTTTTTCTCCCATCTGGTCTGTTTTTCTCATTCCAGACATTTTTTGCAAAAGGATACCCATCTAAAAATTGCATTTTCAGCTATTTTTTTGCAATTTTTAGCATTTTGGGTTGTATTGGGCTCAAGAGGCCACAGGACCCCAAAACTGAAATTTTTTGCCTGTCATTCAAATTGTACAGTATTTTGAATGTAAATTATATACTGCTGCATATTGTACTAATTTACAGGTTGCCATAGTCAACTGCAAAACTTTGTAACTGCTCAGAAACTGGCAAAATTGTAATAAAAAACAGTAAAATTGGTTCTGTAACACTCACGAGATCCTAGATCTCATTCGCAGTGTTCAGTATATACAGTGCCTCTGGGAAGTGCTTATGGGTAAAGCCGTTGCGACTACTACTGCACTTAACGCCTAATATAGCTACAACAACGTCGTCTAGGCATCGCCCCTATAAATCGATGGGGAGTAATAAGGTCACAGTGCACACACTATGAACCATCCCATCCATTTGTGAACGATTGCAAGACAAATCCGGATTGAGAAACTATCCGAGTATATAGCGAAGTTACGCGCGTGTATGAGGATATTTCTTTGAGTCGGTGTCAATAATCACACAGACCCCATCAGTATTGTCTTGGTACCACGTATTGAATTCTTTCACGTACGTTAACGCCTCTTTCACGTACCGCCGGGTATATAGAAAGGGCGAGCTTCTTCCACGTACTAACTGGTATATCGGAAGGGCGCGTATATAGAAAGGTTCGGTATATCGGACTGATGGTATATAGATTGGGAGACCTAATACCTGGAGTGATAAGAGCCAAACCCTGTCAGTGATCTCTGCAAAATGGGCACCAATGCCCCCAAATTTTTTTCTTCCAGATTCACAATTGCTCAGAGGAAGCAACTATGCTGCTTGGAAGACAAAAATCAAGACACATCTTGAGTTTGAAGAAATCTGGCCTGTTGTGACTGGTACTCTAACCAGATCACCAACTGATGCAACACAACAACGACAATTTGATAGAGTAGATTAGAAAGCAAATCTCATCATCTTGTTTGGAGTATCTGATGATGTGTAAGCCCACATTTGAGATGCCACATCAGCAAAAGAAGCTTGGGATAAGCTAAGCACAATATATGAGGCCAAGAACAAGAATGTCATACTCAATTTGCAGAGTCAGTTACATACATTGAAATTCAAACAGAATGAGAAAATTGAAGCCTTCCTAAGAAGAGTTGTAGAGTTGAGGGCTTCACTTCTAGCCCTAGGAGAAGAGGTCAAAGATGAATCTCTCATTCCCATTATTCTGAGAGCTCTCCCTTCTTCTTACCGCATTTTTGTCACAACTCTAAACTTGTCAGATACGACAATTAGTTTTGACAAGCTAGTAAACCTACTGCAACAAGAGGAAGCAATGCACAACAAGGATGATGAAGAGGAGCAGGCACTGTCTTCACATCAAAAATGGAAAGGAAAAGGTAAAGGAAAACCTAAATCCTATCAGAAGTCCCCACATCAAAATCAGTATCATGGGGACAATCAACAGAAGAAGCGATGTCCAATCTGCAAAAGA
This sequence comes from Taxus chinensis, assembly GCA_019776745.2. NCBI lineage: Eukaryota > Viridiplantae > Streptophyta > Pinopsida > Cupressales > Taxaceae > Taxus > Taxus chinensis. The sequence goes on along the minus strand of CM034148.1, from coordinate 229,806,292 downwards.
GGACATGACTTGCAAGAATGTTGGTTTAACACTTATAAGAAAGGTTCATCAAGTAATTCTGGACCACAACAACAACAATCTTACAAGGGACATTCAAATAACTATCATGGGTAGAAAAAGGGGAACTGGAAAAGAAGACCCCACCAGCAAGGTAATATTGCTGAACAACAAGAACAGTCAGACAATGAAGACTTCTTGTTCACTGCTCGATCAAGTGAACCATCCACGTCATCTAGTGACGTCTGGTATGTTGATTCGGGAGCCACTCGACACATGACCAACCACAGAGACTGGTTTATTTCAATGAGGGACACGCCATCGAAAAATCATGTTTCGTTGGGATATGATTCTTCATATACAGTTCAGGGGATTGGAAACATTTCTCTACCCCTTGGTTCACGCAAATGCAGACTATCAGATGTTCTATATGTCCCTAGGTTGACAAAGAATCTTCTTTCAGTCAGTCAACTCCTAGATCAAAAACTGAAAATTGACTTTGATAGTCAATCCGGCAAGAAAATGTGTTTGATTTGAGATAAATCCAGAGGCTCGAAAATAATTGCAAAAGCCTCAAATGTGGGACGAATGTTTCAACTTGATTTCATTCACAAAAATGATCAAGCACTTGTGGCTAAAAACTCCACCTCAGCCCAGTTGTGGCATCGGAGATTTGGTCATGTAAGTTTCAAATATCTCGAAACACTTCGCCGGTGTTAATATGGTACATGGGCTACCATCTCTTCAGAAGGATACAGACAAGTGTCCTCACTGCTTAGCAGGAAAACAACACAGAGTTTCATTCCAAAAGAGTACTTTTTGAGCTCATGGTAAACTTGACCTGGTTCATACCGATCTGTGCGGTCCGATGCAGCTAAGTCATTCAGGGTTCCAGTACTTCATGCTCTGTGTTGACGACTATTCACGAAAAATGTGGATTTTTTGTCTTCGCAAGAAAAGTGAAGCCTTTGAAACATTCAAAAATTTCAAAGTGGCAGTTGAGAAAGAAACTGGTCATCACATCAGAACTCTCTGCTCAGATCGAGGTGGGGAATTCACTAGTGATGAGTTCAGAGACTACCTACAAACTCACCGGATTCGTCGACAAATGCCTCCTCCACACACACCACAGCAAAATGGTGTTGTCAAGAGAAGAAATCATACTATCATGGAAATGGTGCGATGCATGATCGATGATTCCGGACTTGCAAAGACATTTTGGGCAGAAGCAGCAAAAACAGCAGTGTATTTGTTAAACAGAGCGCCCACAACTTGTCTTGATGGAATTACACCACAAGAAGCATGGTCAAAAAGGAAACCGTCCATTGCATACCTCAAAGTATTCGGGTGCAAAGCCAGCATGCACATACCCAAACAGAACAGAAAGAAATTGGACATGAAGTCACAAAATCTCATCTTCATTGGATACAGTGAAGAGACTCTTGGGTATAGATTGATGGATCCTAAGACCAGAAAAGTCTACACAAGCAGAGATGTTGAATTTTTCAAGAAGAAGGAAGCAGAGACTCCTCCTCCAGAGTCGCAAGATGTAGGTTTTTCACCTACTGTAAAAATTGAAGCTAATGTTCCCTCAGAAGATGAAAGTGATGATGGGGATGATGGTGTTGATCAGATAGAACCACAACCCATGGGAACAGGTCAACGTATGCCTAAATGGTGTACAAGTACATTATGAGATGTAAGATTGGATGCTCCACCGGATACATCCACCCCTGGACCACGGACTCGCAGTAAAGCAAGAGAAGAAGTTAACTTTGCTTTGATGAGTAGAGTTATTGAATCAGATGAGCCCTCTATAGTCCAGGAAGCCCTACAGTCAAAAGCTTGGAAAGATGCCATGGATTATAAATATAAATCAGTGATGAAGAATAACACTTGGTAGCTTGTTGATCTTCCACCAGGGAAGAAACCCATTGGTTACAGATGGATATTCAAAACTAAGTACAAAGCAGATGGGATAGTGGACAATTGCAAAGCAAGACTTGTAGCAAAGGGGTACGCACAGAAAGAAGGCATTGACTATGAGGAGACATTTGCTCCCACAGCTAAGATCAAAATGATCAGGATGATCTTTGCTCTAGCTACTCAGTTTGGATGGAAAGTTCACCAAATGGACGTAAAAAGTGTCTTCCTGAATGGAGATTTACAAGAAGAAGTCTACATGACTCAACCTGAGGGATATGTTGTACCTGGGCAAGAAGAAAAGGTATGCAGACTCAGGAAATCTTTTTATGGCCTCAAACAGGCACCCTGGGCATGGTACATCAAGATTGATGAGCATCTCGTACAACATGGATTCGTCAGAAATCCATACGATCCCAATCTCTACCTCAAAAATCAAGGGGGGGAGATGGTGATTGTTGTAGTTTATGTCGATGATCTAGTCATCACTGGCAGTTCAGTGAAGATGATTGATGAAACGAAGACAGATCTTAAGCGATCATTCGACATGACAGATCTTGGGCTTATGCACTACTGTCTTGGACTAGAAGTATGGCAGAAAGAGAATCATATCTTTGTTTCTCAGATGAAATATACCAAGACAACACTTGAGAAGTTTAGGATGATGGATTGCACACCAATTGCTACACCTATGGAGAACATATTACAGTTATCTCGTTCAGATCCATCTCCTGAGGTAAGTGCCACTCTCTATCGGCAGCTGATTGGGAGTCTCATTTACCTAGCCTACACTAGACCAGATATCATCTTTGCAGTGAGCTATCTATCCAGGTTCATGCAGGAACCCAAAATTTGTCATTGGAAAGCAGTAAAACGCATTTTGAGATATCTCAAAGGATTAGTGGATCTTGGTCTAGAATATAAGAAGAATGAAAACTTCTTCTTGACTGGATATTCGGATTCAGATCATGTAGGTAACATTGATGATAGAAAATCCACTTCTGGATTTGTATTCTTTATGGGATCTAGACCAATATCATGGGGAAGTAAGAAACAACACTTTGTTTCTCGCTCTTCCACAGAAGCCGAGTATCGTTCTACAGGAGAAGCTGTCTGTGAAGTGATTTGGCTACGTTGCATACTGGAAGGATTTGGAATACCACAGGACAAACCGACCACCATGTATGTTGACAATGAAGGTGTTCTCAAACTTGTTCGCAATCCAGTTTTTCATGAGAGAACAAAGCACATTGAAGTTCAGGTTCATTTCATACGTGAACATGTGTTGAAGCACAACATCCAACTTCAGTTTTGTCCAACGGCTAAACAACGAGTAGATATTTTCACAAAGTCACTTGCACGTGACAAGTTTGAGTTGTTCAAAGCATTTCTCTCCTCATCTCTTCAGACAATGCACAATTAAGGGGGGGAATGTTAGGATTAAATATTATTATCCTAATATTAATTATGCATAGTTTAAATTATTTAATTTTATTAATTAAATAATGATTGTTATTTGGTTATATGGTTAATCAACCATATTTGTCTTTTATTTCATGTTTTTATATTGTTGTAAACAATATATTTGTATCTTTTCATTTCCTGCTTCCTGGATGTTATTGGAAGCTTGTTTATTCTGGAATTTGGTTGCACCTGTGCAACTTATTCTCCTGGATGTATTTGGCTGTGCAATATCTATAAATATTGCAGCCCATTCTCTGTAATTTTTTAGTTGATTGAGAATAATAAAATTGTACAGGCTTCCGTCCCTCTTTCTCAATCTACATTGAATTCAGAGACTTGAATAGAGCATCTCTCAAGGACCATTACCCACACCCTTCTATGGAGAAAATTTTACTGGTGGTGGCTGGCTCTGAGAGGTTTTCACTACTTGATGGCTACTCAAGCTACAATCAGATTATGGTGAAGGAAGAAGATCAATTCAAGACAACCTTCACAACCAAATGGGGAACTTATGCATACAGGAAAATGCCATTTGGGCTGTCCAACACTGGAGCTACCTTCCAAAGAGCAATGGACATGGCGTTCAAAGGTTTGATCAACAACGTGGTGCTGATATACCTTGATGATATCACTGTTTTTTCAAAGAATGCAGCAGACCACCTCTCTCATTTGAGACAAGTCTTCCAAAGGTGCAGGAGATTTGGAGTGTCTTTGAATCCTAAGAAGTGTATCTTCCTAGCACATGAAGGAAAGCTCCTTGGCCATATTATCTCCAAAGAAGGATTAGCAATTGATCCAGAGAGGGTTGAAGCCATAAGAGCACTACCATTTCCAAGCCACAAGAAGGCCCTTCAGAGTTTCTTGGGGAGAATAAACTTTGCTCGGAGGTTTGTCCCAGATTTTGCAGACCTTGTCAAACCTATCACCAAAATATTAAAGAAAAGCATGGCTTTCAAGTGGATAACAGAAGGCAAGGAGAGTTTTGAATCAATCGAAGAGGTCATCTCCCAAGCACTAACTCTCATCAACCTGTATTTCTCCAAGGATTTCATCCTCTATGCATTTGGGGGTGATGATACTATCTCTGTAATTTTGGTACAACAGAATAAAGACAATGATGAGTAGCCAATTGCTTTCTTCAGCCAGAGCCTGGAGGACTATGAGGTGAGGTATTCTTTTATTGAGAAGCACATTATTGCAGTAATCAGAAGCTTCAAGAAATTCAAGCATTTAGTCTCAAACAACAAGGTCCAGTTGTTGGTCTCTCATGCGGGAGTTAAAGACTTCCTCCTTAACAAGGATTTGAATGAGAAAAGATCAGGTTGGATCACTCGTGTCATGGAGTATGACATTGAGATCAAGGTCACCAAGCTGGTAAGAGGAAAAGGATTGTGTGAGAAACTGATTCTGGGAAAGCAAAAGGGATTATGCAATGAGGAAGAGGTTGTTTTGACAGTTCAATATAGCGGTGTGCAAGGTAGCACTCAAGAAGAGGATAATGCTATCCCCACTCCTTTCTGGACCAAAGGTATAATGCACTTCCTAAGCACAGGCCTATGCCCTCCAGAGATGAACAAAACCCAAAGAAGACACTTCAGATTGTAGGCTGTCCCGTATGCCATAGTAGATGGTGTTTTTTTCAAGAAATATGTGAATGGAGTGCTGTTGAGATGCATTAACACAAATCAGATTCATAGGGTGTTGGAAGATTTTCATGGTGGACCAGCTGCTGGTCATTTTACACTAAGAGTGATAGCCCTAAAAATCATGAAGGCTGGTTATTATTGGCCGAAGATTTTCAGTGATTGCTTCGCATGGATCAAAAGGTGCAAGATTTGTGCATTCTTCACATGTAAAGAGAGACTTGCTGCCCTCCCATTGCATCCAATTTCAGTTGACCATCCATTCATGCAATGGGGTTTAGACTTCATTGGAGTCATTAATCCCAATTCAAGCCAAGGGCAATTGGATTTTGACAGCCACAGACTACTTCACCAAATGGACTGAAGCAGTAGCACTCAAGGAAGCAAATGAGTCTAGCATCTTAGACTTCTATGAGGGGATAGTAACCAGATTCGGCATACCTGCTACAATAATCTCAGATAATGCATTAGCATTCATTGGATCCAAGGTGACTGAATGGGCTGTCAAGAACGGGATCTACCTAAGTACTTCATCAAACTACTACCCTCAGGGTAACAGCCAGGCTGAATCTACAAACAAGAACTTGTTGAGGATCATTAGGAGGACTCTTGATGAGAATCAGAGGTCTTGGCATACCAAACTGAAATCAGCCTTATGGGCTGATAGGATAACTCCCAAGAGATCCACAGGTAATTCTCCATTCAGGCTTGTTTATGGAAGAGAGGCAATCTTGCCCATGTCACTTGAGTTTCCAACATTAGAACTCATGAAGCAATCAGAGTTGCTAGAGTTTGGGCCCATGGAGGTGAGATACGCAGAGTTAATGGAGCTCCAAGAGATCAGAGATCAGGCATCCCAAGCAATGGAAAAGGATCAAGCTTTGATCAAGAAGACCTTTGATAGGAAGGCCAAGAGTAGATCTTTCCAAGTTGGAGATCTAGTGTTAAAATGGGATGCAGATAGAGCAAAACTGGGAAGGCATTCAAAATTTGATGCCATTTGGAGTGGCCCATATATGGTCACAAAGTGTAAGGACAACAATGCCTTCTAATTGTCTTCATTGGATGGTGAAGAACTACAGATTCTAGTCAATGGAATCTATCTACAGAATTGCTACTAAAGGGAAATTCTCCATCTTGTAAATATTAGCTTAGGTTTTCATTCCTCCAAGTGCTTGTGCACACTGCTTTGCTGTAGGTTGTTTTGCTTTCCCTAAGTGCTTTGGCATAGGCTCACTGTCCCTGGAGATGTTTGTAGCTCTTGCTCCATCAGGTGATATTCCATGATCCTCTTTGCAATGTTCTAGTCAGTTGGGGTATTAAACAGAGAATCAAGTGACTCCATGCCCAATGGATGCTTTAGGAAACTGGTAACTTCATCTAGTAGGTAGATGAGCCCATTGAGTCACCAAATTGTTATCCAAAATTCACCCCCCAGGGTAATTTTGATAACATGCATCAGATTATTCAATCCCGTGAAAGTAAGATTGATTCAAGGCCCAAAATCATGTTTTTCGGGGTCCCCTCAGCCTTTTTCTAACTTCCCCACCCAAGAAGAAATCCCAACAGGTTAAGAAAGTGGAAGAAATGCAAAAAATAAGGTTGCAGGACTGTGTTAAGGCATTTCAGGTCTGAAGGGTTCGGGTCGTACTAAGGTTCGTTGTACCAAGCTTGGGGCCGAAAAAATGAAGGAAATCAGCTAAGTCCTAGTCTAGGCAGTTTGCGGGATAGTTGGGACGTCGGGACGCATGGGACGTGAAAAGCCGAATCGGCCGAAAGAGGGAAAAAATTGCCTAAGTCTTTTGTTTCGCGCGGTTTGGGACAACTGGGACAAAGGTACGCTTGGGATGCGAATCGACCGGTTTGGCGCAAGTTGGTCCATTTCGGGCGGTTCTGAGATATTTGTCCTAGACAGTTTGGGACATCCGGGAAAAAAGTACACGTGGGACGTGAAAAGCCGAAAGAGCCACCAACGAATGGAATCTCACCACGTGTCTTCACCTCAAACAGGAACAAGGAAGCCCAAATCGGCCAAAGCAGGAGATTTTCGTCTGGGACATCTAGGCCAAAAGTACACAAGGGACACATGGGATGCAAAAAGGTGAAATGGCTGAAAAGAGACAAGGAGGACCGTGGACGAATCACTACATGCCATGTGTCAGAAGGTTGAAAAGTTGCTAAGTGTTTGGCTCAAGGTAAAAATGTGCCCCTCAGGCCCGAACCAAATAACTAGTGCCACGTGTCCAAAGTTTAAGGGCCTGAAAGGAATTTTTAGAGGATGAACCCGTAGATGAATCAGAGCCTGACACGTGTCATCCAAGTGGCAGAGCGTGGAAAAAATTCAAATATTTTCCCGCCGATCCGTTTTGGTCTGTTTTTGCCCTAAATCTTCAGATTGCCATAACTTTCGATCCAGAGCTCAGATTTTCACGTTCTTTATATCAATGGAAAGATGGTGAAATTCTATACATGATTCTAGGGTCAATATTTCATTTTGGTTCAGTTTGAAGAGAGAAAATTAGAAGCATCTCTGACACGTGGTAATGGCCAGAACTGACGTTTCAACAACTAGCTTTAATGCAAAATACAGTTCACCACTTTTGGTAGGGTTCTCACCCATTGCCATAATGAGATGAATTAAATGCAACCTAGAAGTCGTTGGGGTAGATCTAGATTTCCTCTCTCTTCCCTCTCTCATTCTTCCTATAAATTGTAAGGAGGGGCTTCTTTCAAAAGGTCGAACATTCCTGTTTTGCCCCTCCCTTCTCTTTGGCAGGTGAATTTGTGGAGTTCGAACCTCCCATTTAAAACTGTAATGCGACTTTGCCTCTTGGAATTTTGTAGTGTATTGTATCAATCTTTGGAGCAAGTAATGCATGTCTGTGGATGATTCTCAACCCTCTCTGTGTTCATTTGGATCCTCCTGATCTTTCACTGCAAATTTTGTTATCTGTGCATGATCTTGCATCACATTTTAATGGCTTGTGTTTATTGGCAAGATAGGTGTTCTTCGTTCCTCGGTGCATCACCTTTGTTAGTTTAGGTTTATTTTTACGCATCTTCTTACGATGTCTCCTTGGCAAGTTAGATTAGATTTTGAGTAAATCCTCTTCATTTTCGTGTGCATCTGAACAGAGGAATAGGAACCAACCTTCTCTGGAGATTCCTTTCTCATTTTTGCAAGTCCCACACTTGGAGAAAGGATTCAATGTTGTGTAATCACACTGGATGCTTAGAATGATCAAACTAGAAATCTGATCAACATCCAGGGGTGCTGTGAATTCACACTAATGGGAACTAAGGTTGTGCCCTACATCAAGCCAATAAGTGAAGAAGACATTAACTAGATATATGCACATACGGTGTGCCACACAGATAATGTTGAGCCATCAAAGGAAGGTGTTCTTTAGTGGGGATACATAAATTCCATTAGCAATAATACCCATGTGGCTTGTGACAATTAGGCTCATGGTACTTATGGGATGTTTGGTTATGAGATTGGGTAAGAGTAACAAGGATGATAAGACCGCGACCAATTAGGTGGTTAGGAAAGGTCAGTTTTACAAAATACACCAGAGAATAAAAGCTGAATCATTCTTGTGTGAAATGGAGGAAAAATTACACAATAAGGGTAATAGAAGGAATATTTTGGTGTACTTGTTAAGCATTACAAAAACATGCTGGTCGTCTATACATAGGGACAACTTTCTTGGTTGGAGTAAGATAAGAGTGGATTTCTTGAAAAGGTTTTTCAGGAATAACCTTCCTTCACAGGTACTAGAATATGATGGGAAGAAACTTCCCATGGCTCACATTCAAAAATGTGAAAGGAATTGGACAAAAGGGAAAGATGCTCTACCACCATCATTTTGGTTACACAAGTTCTAGTCTACCTTGTGCAGATGCATGAGTACATGGTATATACATGTTGAGTTAAGGAAAGAGACCGTGAAGTGGCGTGACTTGAATTTAGGTATAGTACACACTATTCATTATTTTTCTACTAAACCCTTTGTTAATGAAGCTCTGTAGATAATGAAGAACACCACTCTAGGAAATGACGCAAAGGCTAAAGATATTATAACTCAGTTGCAAGGTGATTATCCTCTGGCTGAGCATGTGAATGCTTGTGACTGGATGCCTTTTGATGAACAAGTCATGGGGTGCACATGAAAGGAAAAGGAGAAGGGAAAGCTCATATATCTCATTGTTGATGAAGACGTTTAGGATACTAACATAGAATATATCAAAAGGTGAGAAAAATGTTTTAAACAATGAAGATGAACAGCCACATGCATACCATGTGCCCCTAAAAACAAAGCAAGTTAACATTGGGACTAAAGATGCACCAAAAGAGGTGATAATTAGTAACTATTGGTCTAAACTTGAAGTTATAAAAATAAATGAACTGTGTTTCATGACTTCCAAGATCTATTTCCAAGAGGATTTCATGAGTTAAAGGGTGTTCACCCATCTTTAGGTGAGATGAAGATCAAGCTAAAGGATGGCATGACCGGTTTGTAAGAGGCCTTACCAGATGAGTCCTAATCTAGACGTCAAAGTGAAGGATGAAATCGATAAAATGTTGAAGGCATGCATTATTGAGCCCATTGAAGAATCAAAATGGATAAACCCAATGGTCATCAACATTAAAAGGATAGAAGGATAAAGATTTTTTCTAACTATAGAGTTTTGAATGACTCATGTGTCATCGATCCTTTTCCCACACCATTCACTAAGGAAATCCTAGAATGTGTTGTGGGGTGTTAGATATATTCTTTCAGTGATGGATTTTTAGGCTACCATCAGGTAAGGATCGCACATGAAGACTAGGAGAAAACAATGTTTTCAACTAAATGGGGATGCTTTACTTACATAGTTTCTTGCACATTATTGTTCAAGCATTTCAAGACTTCATTCACAAATTTATTCAGGTATATTTAGATGATTTGATTATTAATGGGCTAGTTAAAGACCACTGTGATTGTTTAAAGTTTATGTTCGATAGGTGTAGACAACTTAACATATCCTTAAACATTAAAAATTGTATTTTTGTGACACTATTTGGTACTTTTCTTGGACACATCATTTGTAAACAAGGTTTGTTGATAGATCCTCCCAAGATTATAGTTATTTTGGGGTTGGAAGAACCAAATAATTAGAGCAAGGTACACGGATTCCTTAGACATTGTAGTTATTACTGCAAATTCATTAAGGAGTATGCCAAGATTTTTGTGCCCCTAGAGGAATTATTGAAGGCAAAAGGAAAATTTTATTGGAATGATGTGCAACAAGTAAGCATTTGAGACTTTAAAGGAGAAGCTAACCACCATGCCTATCTTATGATTCCCCTCTTAGAGTAAGCCATTCCATGTTCATGTAGATGATTCTGGCACAACCATTGGTGTGGTATTAGTCCAACCTAAGGAAGGTAATGTGGACCATCCTAGTTGTTTTGTGATCAGGAAGCTGACGCTGAGTGAGAAGAATTACACAACCATAGAGTGTAAAGCATAGCCAATGGTTTATGTGATTCAAAATTTTAGACAGTATCTTCTAACAACACCATTTATCTTTTACATTGATCACATGACACTTAAATATCTAGTTAACAAACTAGTCTCATAAGGGCACATTTGTCGTTGGATCCTTTTATCCTAGGAGTTTGAGTTTTCAGTCATAGTAAATCCTAGTAAAATAAAATTGGGACTAGATGAATTTTCAAGGATAAAATATGGTAAGGATGCATAAAGCATATAATACACTTTTCCAAATGCTTAGTTATTTAAACTACACTGTGTGTTAGCTGATTTTGAAGACATTGCAAAATTCTTGCACACATGAGTTGCGCCTGAAGGAATGAAGACAATAGACAAGAAACAACTCACCATTCACACTACACCCTTCCAGTTGGTTAGAGGAGACTTATACAAGATGGGTAGAGATGAAATCTTGTACAATTGTGTGTTGGATCATGAACATGAAGCCATAATGGAAGAAACACATGGTGGGATTGCTAGAGGTCACTATGCCAGTGAAGCAACAATACATAAGATATTACTTACTAGATTATTATGGGGGACACTCTATAAGGATACTAAGGATTTTTTTAAGGTATGTGATCATTTTTAATGACTAGGAAAGCCAAGGAAATGGGATGAAATTCCATTGTAACCTATAACAAGCAAAAATTCTTTTGAGAAATGGGCAATAGAATTTGTAGGCCCAATCTCACGAGCTACGTGGATGACATGCACATGTTACATTATCATATGCACAATTTCTTGACCAAGGTGGGAGATAAGAAACACCTACAAAGGATTGCACTGTAGCTACAACAATAAGATTCTTATGTGAGAACATAATTAGGAGATATGGTTTCCTATTGAGAATTACCAGTGATAGGGGAACTTATTTTCTGAATGAGACAATTAGAATACTATTGGAAACAATTATAGTATCCCATCATAAGATTTCCCCTATCACCCATAAGAAAATGGTACTACCAAGGCTTTTAATAAGATCTTAGGATAAACATTGGAAAAGATCTATGATGTAGGTAAAAAGGATTGGGATGACAAAGTCTCAACTGTGTTATAGGAATATAGAACTACATATAAGATGTTGAATAAGGCAACACCATTTCAATTAGTGTTTGACATAGAGGTAATTTTACCTATTGATTTCATGTTACCCTCCCTATTTATTGCATGTGTAGGCAGAATTTCTGATGAGAAAGCAATGGATGAGTGCATTGATAAACTAATGTAGCTGGATGAGTGATGCACCATTGCTGATGGAGTCAAAAGAAGAAAAATCAAGACAAAGAAGGCTTGACATGATAGGCATATTAGGAATACATCTTTCACTATGGTAAATATGGTTCTATTGTATGAATCAAAGTTTTCATGCCATCCTAGGAATCTCAAATTTCATTTGTCGGAACCATTTAAAGTAACAAGGATACTAGAATCAGGTGCATGTCAATTACAAGCACTGGATGGCACCATGTTTCCTAGTTACTTAAATGATAATAGGATAAATACCTACTATAAATAATATTCTTTATTTATTTTGTAATAAGGAAGTATTTCCATTTAGCTTAGGTTTCCATTTATGATTTGTTTGTTGTGTTATTTTAATAAGTGCTTCACGTGCAGTCGTTGATCAATCTATTTTAGACTAATGCAAAGAGGACTCACATGATTTTAGTGTGGGATAAGAAGGTATAGGTGCGAGATGTAAAAAATGGGAGGATAATAATTTATGGGAGGCTAGTAAATATGTGTATGGGGTGAGATAATGGTGCACGATGGAAAAATTTTATGGTGCGTGAAAGAAAGTGTCCTGGTTGATACAATATGAATGTGCTTAAAGTTGATGGAATTTCTCACATACAAACCACATGAATGAAGAGGTGCACAGTGTAATATGAGGGAGGAAACATAAAAGTAAACTATTTGGAAAGTGACACAAAAGGATATGTGTGGTGAAAAGAAGATGTGCAAGAGGGTCTGCAACATAGGAAGTAGTAGCATGCCACAAGGTTAAGGACTTCCACACGTGAGAGATGTCATTTGAGCTAGAGAAAGGAGGATAAAATGCGGGAAAGTATAAAAATCCACATTAAAGCTAGGGAATGATGGTAGGTGAGTACAATTAATGTGGTTAGAAATTATAATATCTATAAAGGCACAAAGAGTGGAATTCATTCTTACCTTTCTTTGAAGAACTAGTGCATGAAAGAAATCGATTGCAAAAAGTGAAAAGTGTGAAGAGAGAACCAGAGATAAAATATGAATGAAGTGTGAACTAGAGCTAATTGAAGTGAAGAGAGAACGAGCATAAAACCTTGATGATAGAGAGATCCTTTTGAAGTGGAAGCTAGGTGATGAAGGGTTTGAATTTAAGGAAACGAGCTAGGGTTTGAAGGAGAAAATAAGAGTTAGGGCACAATAATTTACAGATGGAGTTAGGGCATGTAGTTGGATTGAATGAGAGCTAATGATTAAAGCATCATAGGCATGATTTGAGAAAATAAGGGTTTGATTTTCAGCACTTAGGGCACAAAAATGACAGGTTCAAGTGTGATATTGAAGATACAATGGCACCAAAGAGAGAACCAAAAAAAAAAAATCCCATAGAGGAATCACCTGAAGAGTGGTTCTCTAAATGAAATACCCCTAGGAAGTGATTATAGGGTAGCCATGGGAGTCAAAAATCTACAAATGTAAGATTAGTGAGTATAACCACCACATGCAAGGTCATGAGATAGACATTAGAAATGATGTGGTGCATGAATTGAGCCAAAGGACTACTGAGGGATAGGTAGTTCTGAATGAAAAGGTGCACAAGGCCTTGGAAACTGCGGGAGTATTGTAGTTGTTTGAGTTACATTACTTTGGAAATCTTGTACACATGTACCAGTGGCTTATGTCTAGGGTACATGAAGATTATTTCTATTTCACTGGGAGGAGGATGCATTTGACTACACAACTCATTCATAAGGTAACTAGGTTACATGGTAGTGGTGAAGAGATATATTTAGACTTGTGTGATGAGGCGGCCATAGAAGCCACAACAATGAAGTTATAATATTAGAAGGGGAGTTACACATTCAACATTATTAATATAACTTACCCAACAACCACAGTAACTACACACATGGTAAGTTATAAATTAAGTGCCAATGAAAGATGGATAAAGGTGAACAAGAAGTTTTTTCATATCGCACATAACATGGCGTAGAAGACTCAATACAACATTGCCTTGTACATTTTTGAAGGCATCATAGAGGAGGGAAAGGTTCAAGTGAACAAGAGAGAGAATATTACTTGGGGTTCTATTCTTTTACTGATAGTATTTGGGGAAATAGGTGTACCAGACAGTCCTAAGGATGACATGTGGGAGCACCCCATTGAAAAGAATTCACCAGCAAAGCAGTTCTCCAAGTATACCTGTGAGGGAGAATATCCAATCCCTACAAGGCGTGCACTAGAAAAATGGTATAAAATAATGTGTGATTCCTTTGAATGAATGGTGTGCCGAAGGGAGTTTCCATCAGATTTTTGGTCAGGCATAATTTTCCATGTTGTAAGTTATGCCTTGGAAATTTCTTGTTAAATAATGGAGAGATGGGGCCATGGTGTAAACTTCCATTTTCTTTCATGACAAGATAATTTAAGAGTGCAGTGAATAAGATACTAGATAGGAAACCATTGAAATTTAACATAGGTAAGGTAGACTCAAACTACCATAAATTATGCAAAGAAGTATGGTTATAAATCCAAGGCGGTGTATGTTGAGACAATAGAAACATATATAATGGAACCTAACCCCATTGTAACCTCAGAAATATGAAAATAAGTGTACAGGGAGTACATTTATATATGGCCAAAGTTGAAGGATGGGAAGATCATTGAGGTGCGCAACCTTAAAATTCCACAAACACCTAGGGTAAAGGTAAAGATACCTAAGTGATAGAGCGAGCACACTTTGAAAGAGGAGGATGAATATTTAACGAAGGGGTAGTTATATCATAGAAAGAGGAAGAAGATGAGAGTAGAGTGTCAGGAAGAAAGTGCCTCACACACACATAAAGAACCCCCAAATGAAGAAGAGGGTAAGTCGAGACTGAAAAAAGGAAGACAACCCCACATTGTTCATAATCTGGATGAGGAAGATGGAGAGAAGCCAATATAGGAGGGACCGCACGTGTGGAGTTGGGGTAAGGAAGAAGAGGTGAAGGAACATGATGAATTCCCTCATGACAAATAAGTCTATGAGGAAGAACATAAAGAAGAGCCATTGCAATAAGAAGAGGCTGAAGAATAAGCAGAGCTTGTGTAAGAAGAGGAATAAGGGTGTAAGGAAAATGAAAAGTGTGAAGAGTAAGAACACGAGGAAGAACATGAAAAGGAATAAGGGATTGGGGAAGGCCAAGGTACTGATGAGGAGACAAGCCACACATAGTTCAACGTTGTGTAAGAGACCCCATGGAAGTAGTGCGTAGGAGGAAGAAAGTGAAGAGTTCCTTAGGCACCCCAACTGTCCTACCTCAATGACCCAAAAAAGCTCCTAAGGGCCAGATTCTTCAGTACCCACAAAATACCTCTTCTATTGGGAAATGTTTGATAAGGATGAATCCCTTTCATACACAAGGAAAATTCTCTCTTGGAGCATGTAAAATCATATGGAGGAACCCAAGTTCAAGGTAAGTAAAGAGTCACTTTCAGAGATGAAGTTGAAGAAGGAACCATGAACGGTGTTTCCTATAATTGACTCCACCAAAATCTTAGATGAGAAAGTGAGAAATGCTATAAACAAGATGGCTACCAAAGTTAGGAGGAATGTTGATAAAAGGGCCACAATCAAAATAATGCAAAAGGATATAGAGCGCAAGGGTCTAATAAATCATTAGGAGCTCACCAAGGAGTTAATTAATGAAAAGAAGAAGGATTGTTTCTGTATATAATAAGGTAGATGATATTGTAAATAATATCACGTCCACATGCCCATATTTGGTAGCATAGGAAAAACCAGACCATAATACACAAATGGAGTATTTGGAGGAGTTGGTACACTTATTACTGATCAAAGTGAATAACAAGTCAAGGCCTACAATAGAAGAGATGGAAAAGATGAATAAGGAGAAGGTAGAGAAGAAGATTTAAGAGTATGTGACACTTAGCATAGAGATAAAGGAGGTCGCGCAAAAGGCCGAGAAGATTTTTGATAACTGTTAAGATTTTGCAATGATCCTAAACACATGCCATCAGATGATGAGGTGAAGTTAAGGAAATTTTAGGCCAAAATAAAGAAAAATAAGGCCGAGCATGAGAAGGTGATGCAACAAGTTGTAATGATGAAGGCCAAACATGACATAATTGAGGAAAGGATAAAGGAGGAACCTATGGTGATGAGAAGGATGGATATTTTGGAGGGTCTCGCTTAAGACTGGGATATCATGATAAAAGAGCTGTAGGAAAAGATTGAGGAGATGACTCTAGAGAAGATTCTATACATCATTGAAAAAACACCAGAAAAGGGAAGCTAAGGAGCTCAAAGGGTGGAAGCAGTTAGAAAACATTATAACATAAGAGTTCCTTGAACTCCTACCATCATCACAAAATTGAATTTTAGATGCACACGAAGGGAACATATTCTTTATTCTTTGATTCATTGGGAGTTTTCCCATTATTATTTCATTCTTCAAGTATCCTTTCAAAGTTATTACTTGATTCTTTATATAACCGAGGATGGATAATACTCCTAGTGTGGGGTAATGTTGAATAGAGAAAGTGGATAAGTACAAGCCACATGTGGAGGCTATGGACTATGTGCAAGAGAGCACACATAAACTACAAAGAGGCATTAAGAGGAAATAATGCAAGAGCAAGTTATTGCATGAAGGAGAGTGTAAGGAGTAAAGAAACATTAGGGTGTGAAGGATACACCTAGATAGAAACATGTTCCAGGAGTTAGCTGAATTTCCAGAATGGGCTAAAAATAGGAAAAAGGGGAATTGGTGTGATTGGCACGATAACTCCAGAAATAGACTTGGAAAGGAAAAAAAACCGACCAAGGATAAAAGAACATGCAAGATAAAAAAAAATTATGCATAGATAGCCCTAAATATAGGACACAAACATGGATGAGATAGAGCTATTTATAGCACTAGTTGGAATTAAAGTAAGAGTCCAAGGGCATGCAACTTGTATTTAGGATGTTTATTATTATGATTAAAGCATTTAACGGTGAAGGAAAAGTTCCCACTGTGTATAAATATGTGTTGTGTTTCTTTGTAATATATATACAAAAATATACATGGATAGAGTGATAGATGGAGAGTCCTAGATAGAGTTTTGATCCTAGTATTGTATGAGTCATGCATAGTCTATCATGTGCACATGGGTTGTATTTGATTGTAAGTATGTTTTGAAGTTTGTAATAGAATTGATTATGTGATATAATGGACAACTGTGTATGGATTGCCAAGTTTAGTAGAGATGTGCATGGTATAATGGGAATCCAGATTATATTGCTAATTGTTTATCTTAATGAATAATCAAATTTTTTGTTACATGTTACCTTTTTTATATTGTGTTGTTATCTTTCATCTGTGGTAATGGTTAAGTACATAACCCATGTCTTGACAAGTGAGGAAGAGAAGGAACTCGGTAGGTCCTGTTCGCTTTGGGTGTGTGTTTAGACATTTGTCTAAGTGAAGTGCCAATGTGACCAACTTAGTAAGGTATTGCCAACTAGAATACAACATAGATAATCACGTCCAAGAATATAGAACTACCTACCTATATTATTCAACAAGACACAACTACTTCCACTTTTTGTGGAAGAAAATTATTTTTAACTTCTATTTGAACACTGCAACTCATCTCAATAGATTAGGAGCAACTTGGGAAGAACTTGACTACTTCTTTTACTTGCCAAAGAGTCAATCATGAAATATATTTATTCTTAGCTACCACAACTCATCCCATTAGACTAGGAGAACAACATGGGAGAGTGTAACTTGAAAAATTCTTCCAATTTCTAAGGAGCCAAACATGGAAGACATTTATACTTAACTACCTATTATCATGCTAGTAGTCATTCATAATAATCATAAAAGTAAGAGAATGTACAAGTGTGGATTTGACTATTTTCTCTTCATAAGGAATTTTAATTCCATTTTTAATATTTTTCTCAAAATCAATATACCAAAAACATAGATTTATTCTTGTATCTTAGAACACCATGTAGTTGCTAAAAAACATGCTTGTAGCTGGTTCTATAGTTTGGATTTACCACATACTAATTTAGAGTTTCCCCATGAAGTTTGGAGTCACCAAAAAATAGTTTAGTACTTCTACAATATAGTTTGTAGCTTGTGGGTTTGAGTCCAAAGCTAGGAGGTATGAGTCCTATGTTTTTTGTGGAAGTGTTGCACTTTTCCATGTTAGACTTGTATATAATTTTTAGAGTTAAGGACTGTCTGGAGAAGAGTCCAAAGAGCTCCAAAGTGATCTATCCTCCAATTTCTCTAACCTTGAATATCTTTAAATGGCCTGTTTATACACAATACTATACTCCAAATTGAAGAAATATTAGGAAATGATAAATTTAGATTGCAATGGGATTATAAGAAATAGAAAAGATATATTTTGTTATCTATCCTAAATAATCTATTTAGTTCTTAAAACTACATCTAAGTCCACTTTAATATTAATTTACATGAGAGGAAATATTATTAAATTGTGCATTAGATGAGACCCATTTTGGTCTCATCACTCCCCCACACATAACTTCATGCATGTCTGTAGACACCTATTTTTGAGTGTAACCCCTCTCCGTCATCCCACATTTACATCTCCTCTCGCTTTTATTTTGTTCTAAATCCCATCCTTCTACATTTTAACTAATTCATGGTTTTAATTAATTAATGGGTTCTATATAACCCATTTAATAGTCTAAATATCTTCATATCTCAATAATAATGCAAAACATGGGCAATATTGCACCCATCCAACATCCCACTCTTAAAATTCAAAAAGAGAATACATTATTTCACCTAATACCCCCACCTCATATCACATCCATCTCATAAGTCAAATTGTGAGCCCCTCTGAATCACATCACCTCTTTTAATCAGGGTTGCTTTACTCAACCCTGAGTCTCTTTTAACCTATAGTCTAACCTAACCATTAGGCTATAAATATGGGCTTTATCCCCTTTGGAAAGTTAACTGAGAAAATTTGGGAAAATTTTGTTTTGAATTCTAATATTCTTTTATCATTTATATCCTCATGATGTCCTGGTAATGATATTATAATCCCCACAATACTCTACCCATGGTTTTTTGGTTCACATAGCGTGGTTCTTGTTACACGTTGTGTTTGAATAAGATCAATAACACCATCTACATACCTGCAATGTCAAGTTCCTTTGTTTATCAACTTTCATGTTGTTTGTTTATCTTGTATTTTATCATTATTTCTTATCACACGGGGGTTGACAGTGACTGAGGAAGTTAATGCTTCCCGTATCTGATTTGTTAGAAAGCCCAAACATAAAATCTCTAATCAATCTTTCTCTAATGTATGTGAGCTGCAGGTTTTGCTGGGATCACATCGAAGAGTTCGACATCAACTTTGCTCGCGTATCATCCATCACCATCTCCAAGGTACTAAGCCCTTGCATACTCAACATTGTTTAGTGTTTGTTGATTTCTCGTACAATAATCTGGATAGGAAGCAAGAAAATTTGATCAAAATTTGGCACACCCAGTGGGACCAGACTTTAGATCTAGTCATTTTTTGTTATGTTACTTGTCTTGTCTAACTTGCTTGTTAGCAGAATCTTAGTATTCGTTGATTTCAGTTTAGTACGATCACTCGTTGAAATCACCAGGAGGTACTTGATCTTCTTTTTTTCTTGCTAGAATCTACCCACATTGGATATGAATCCAAAAATTAACCTTGTTCTTCTAGTTTTCATCACATATGTATTTTGCATCTTTCATTTTTTTGACTCACCTGTTCACGAGATTTAGTATTATCTTTGTCTATTTGGTGTGTCACTTACATTTTGTAATTTTTCTCCACCTTGAGGTAAGTAGTTTTATCATTTTTTTTCAACAACATAAAAATTGAAGTTTTGTTTTTGGTTTTACAAGTAGTATAGAGTTAATTTTTACTATTTAAATAATTAAAAAAGAGACAATTAATAATAATAATAATAATAATAATAATAATAAATATACATATGTATATTGGTATTCTCCTAAATTGCTCCATCTTATCTATCCCGTCATTCCCCTATTTTGACCATCTTGGCCATCCCACCTCACTCCATCCGAGCTCCCTATCTCCCTTCCACCTCGCTTCCTCACTTTATTTCCCAACCGAATATCCACCTAACTCACTGCTCACTCATCTCTCCCTCACCGAGTTCCCATCCTCACCCAAATCCCCATAGACCCGAGCCATACTTCCCTTCTCTTCACTCAACCACCTACCTATCCATCCATTAACTCACTACTTCACCACACCCATCTTTCTCAATTCCTTATCCACCTAATCCTCAACACGTCTCCACTCAGCCACTCCCACTGACTTAACTCACCATCCACCTTGCTCCACTGTATCCCCATGTAGTCCGACTCAGCTATCCATGTATCTTCCCCTCCCACATCCACACATCTCCCTATCAATCAAAAACCCATCCTCATCACATCACTCTTGCAGACCCCTTCATCTTCTTGCTTCCCACTTGATCTTCATTCCAACTATCCACCACTTCTCTCCACTCCTCTCAGCTTCCACCCATCTACCACCTCCCTCTCATCCATGAGTCGCAAAGAGAATTCCAGCTCTGTTTCAAACTCACGCATGTTTTGGGGGCAGTGAATTATTTTGAACACATTTATCAATAGTTCTTATCATGCCATAGCCACTCATCTATTTTTTCATTTAGAGTTTATGTGATGCTAATGGTTTCATCATACATGTTACGACCTATGTTTGTATAGCCTACCACGTCCCCAGTTGACCCCAATTTACCATATAAATAACGTGAGTATCCACGCATATTCTAGATTCCAACGCTTATCACTTCCCACTATTCCCGTCTCAGTTTCATACTCACTGTAACTCTTTTTCTACCAGTTGGTGTATAATTCCCTACACTAAATTTTAACTTCCAACTCCATTGCAGAAACACACAAGCTCGGGGATAGAGACTGGGAAGTTTCTTTACCACAAATCATCATTACAGTTCTTTGCTACCAATTTATAGAGAGTTCTCGTAACACCGTCACCACCCATGCAAAACTCCCATCCATCTCTCCCCCAACCGCTTCCTTCCTCTTCACTAAGCCATTTTCTTCCTATCCTCACTGAGAAATCCCCTTTTCTCTCCCACACCTCAGAGTATCCTACATAGTTTCCTTTCTTACTTCTACGCTTCATCCCTCTTCACAGCCTATAGAATTCCTTCACTTTGAGCTTCTATCGATTTCCCATACCTATCTCTGGCCTCTCACGTTTCAATCCACAGTGTATCTCCTTTCACATCTCCCTTTGACATGCACCAACCTACGTGAATTCCACAAAGCTCGACCACACACCACACATCATTGAATTTCGACACAAACACCATCTTTCTGACACATCACATCCATTTATTGTGTTATTAGTTATTTAGCTAGACTTTTTATAGGTGATAATTTAAAGATAATTGTTTATTGGTAGTTAAATATTTACAATTTGTTAGTTAGATTTCATAGGATAATAATTTTATTTACTAAGTTTATTAGTTACACTTTGTTCCTTACAACTACTAGGATGATTGTTTTATTACAAGTTCATTAGTTACGAATTGTTAATTAGAATTCATAAGCTAATTAGATGAGGCTAACTTATTAGTTTAATTAAGCTTTGTTACTTAAAATTTCTAGGTGGTACAATTATATTAGGATAATTATTTTGTTATTCTTTATTTTTGTTATGGATGTTAACTAGAATAATTGTTTGTTATTATTTCCATCAGCAAACTTTGTTGTTAACATCTAAATGACAAGGCTTAAAATTTGCTTTTTTTTTTCAACTACGTCCGATGATTATTTTCTTCGCTTCTACAGGTACATAATAATGTTCTCAAAGAAAATTACTAAACTAATTAAACATGCCTGAAATCTCATCCGCCGATCTCAATCGAAATTGTGTATGGTGTAATTCAAGGGTACCCAGACGTTCCTTGGCCACTGATTAGCGAGTGCTTCCAAAACCTATAATTATCAACATACACCTTGTTTGCCTCAACTTGCTGTCAGATAAAAAGGAAAAGTGATATACAAGTATTCTCCAGTTTTCCCTATTTCCTCTTTTCTACATGGTATTGTCATATTTTGGGTGATTCTCAGCATCAAGTTTCATATTTCAAATTTGGAGTAAAATGAACCCCGTGCATTCTGCTTGCTCACATAGTGTAACTAGGGGTTTAACTTTTTGCATTACACCTATCATCACACACTGCCTGAAACTCCATGAACTAATCAACACACCGAAACATTCCTTGCACCTGGTTCATTGATTGGGATTTGATCACCCAACAGAAAACTGTTTCAGACATTTCCCAGCCATAACTTACCCGAAACCAAACATAGTTCATCTCCTTCTAGGTCCTCTTGCAACCATTTTTCTTTTTTCTTTTTAATCATAATACAAAAAAAAAAAAATTGTTGTGTGCCTCACTTGTTTGGTTCATATAATAACAAATTTCTTTTCATGCCTGTAAACACTCAATCTAATACGATGAAAATGGAACACAACCCCACTTCACATAATGCTTCATCTCAGCTGATAAATCATCCCAATGGCTTCATCATCCATGTCTCTCTCCACGGCCCCCATAAATACCCATTCTCTTACCAATATATCTCACTAGATATTCGGTCAGTCACACTTCGATGTTAGACCAATCCATCCCATCTAGGCCTGCTACTCTGCCCTCTGTCAGATCAGAGCCTAGTGGTACTTCCGTCTTCCCTCTTGGGGACCTAGAATTCAGAAAAATTCTTGACGCCAACCCTATGGAACTTCAAGATTATCTCTTGAGAAGATATATACACCTTCCTCTAGATGACCCACCACTTCAGTAGGTCTAACCTTATAGTACTAGTTCTGAAATTCCTCAGTCCGTGGCCTTACATGATTTTGCTTCATCCTCCACCAACCCATCAACACACTAGACCACCCAGGTAGTCACGCCCATTCCACCCAATCTTCCTCACATCAACACGACTATCGTGACTGCCATCCCTATCACTACGACAACCCCAATTGTCACTGGTACCAATGTCATTCAACCATCCCCACGTGTCAAATCCCTTATCTGAATAGAAAATTCCTTTTACATCACAAGTTTATACCCTTACTTCTCAATTTCCTCCAATGATACCTTTGCAACATGTAGTGTCATTTCCAGTCTATCAACCCATCTATATCCATATACCCACTCAATAGTTACCTCAACAACCTGCACAATCTCAACAATCATACCATGCCCCTGTTTCTCACCAACACACATTCTATCAACCTCCACCTCAACCACAACCCATAATTTACACTCACCCATACCAAGTTCCTTAGACACCCACCCATTCACAAATTCAACCACCACCTCTCATTTCTCAACAGGTGCTTCCTAATGATCCCATGCAAATATTGATAGGTTGGTTAGCCAACCTAGAGGCTGCTACGTTAGGGTCCAAAGTTACATTTTCTTATCGAAAAAATATGTAACGAACCCATTCATCCATCTGTGCCCATGAAACCATATCCTCCACACTGGGAATTGCCAAAGTTCACCAAATTTAACAATAAGGAGGACCCTCAACAACATCTCCGAGCATTCAAACATGTGTGTTATCTCATCACGCATGACCAAGATTTGATGCTCTGTACATTCCCCATGTCTTTGGCTAGCCCTGCTTTAGATTGGTATAATAATATTCTCAATAATCCATATTTTCTTTCTCTCAACTTATGAAATGAGAATTTCTCAATAAATATTATACGTAACGTAACCATCAAAAATATGTATACCATTCACCAATTCAAAGATGAATCCATCACATATTTCATCGCACAATATCACAATATTATAAACCAATTGTCTTTTCCTCTTCCTTAAACCGACCTCATCGAGCTCTACGCACTCTCTTGTGTGAAGCATATTTCATCAAATTTACAAATCCAATCATTTTTCAATTTTGAAGAATCTTTCACCATGGCTTGTAAGCTTGAGACACATGCCCTATAAATAGGGGCATTTAAAACTAAATTCAAAAAATCCCAAAACATAATTTGTCATGACCATCCAAATGAAATGATAAGTCAAAGACACCTATCAATGCTGTCATTATCAAATCATCTCCTACCATCTACATCTACTACAATAGCCCAACAATGGTTCACATGACCAATTCCCGCTTACACTCCTCTTAGGAGAACCATACAACACCATATTTGAAAAATTAATGACAACACATTTGATCAAGTTGCCACCTATCCAGCCAGTTGATGAATCTAGACCAAAACCTATGTGGTACTGTGAGGACCATTATTACAAGTACCATCAATTTCGAGGACATGACATAGAGAGATGTCAGACGTTTAAGGATTCGGTCCAAAGACTCATTGATCAGGGAGAACTTTAGGTGGATAACCCAAATGCTTCACCCAATCAAAGATTAGATATTTTTAAACAACCATTTCCAAATCATACACACACGTCAACAAAACAGACTACCTCTACTTCTATATCTCAAACCCCCAGTACCCACACCATAAACACTATCCATGTTGGTGTTAAGAATCTAGTTTCCTCCATAACGTTACCATCTTCATCAACCATTACACCAGTCCCCTTTAACGCACTCCCTACATCCACAAAATAATCAACATTCATTTCCACACCAACATTAGTCACATCCATGCCCACTTCGGCACCCCTTCCTACACCTATGCCTATTTCCAAAACCTACCACCCCTTCTTTATGTACAAATATTATTTCTATTTCATCACCTCTTACACCTACTCCATCAAATCCAATTAACTTACCAGAAATTTTCCCACC
The DNA here is from genome assembly GCA_019776745.2 of Taxus chinensis. Lineage (NCBI taxonomy): Eukaryota > Viridiplantae > Streptophyta > Pinopsida > Cupressales > Taxaceae > Taxus > Taxus chinensis. Next base: position 229,781,626 of record CM034148.1, on the reverse strand, counting down.
TCTACCTGTTATCCCATCCTTAGGCTCACTTCCAATCCCTCTTTCCGTATTTTTACCAACACCTACTACATCTAGTATTATAAATTCATCTATCTCACCTCCCTCTTCCATGACCAAGTCATTACTTGATGATTTCTGGCAAACATTCCATCTTTCCTTGACTTTGAATTATCATCCCATTTCCTCTATACCATTAGATACTCACACATCCAATCAATCCACTCACATATATCCAATTCAATATCATCTTCAGTTCCTCCTGTATAGATTATTTTCATTCCTTCTAACATTCCCCATTCACATACAAGATCTAGGCCCCCATTTCCCAAGCGTCCTCCTTCACATCCTCATCGAAAAGTGGACCTCATTGTTCCCAATACTAGTTCCCTTGAGACCACACCATCTCTTTCTATTTGAGGACCACACCCCTTATCAACCTCTTCCATTCTAGGAGCCTTCCATTGATTAATAACCCATACAACTACTAGAACAACCCAACCACCCCTTTCTAACCAATATCTTAAAACAGATTCAAAGGCATCTGTGTTTTCCACCAATATCCTGCATCAAACACATTCATCTCCCCTTCCCAAATCTAAAACAATTTCCAAAACCATTATTACATCACCACCTTCCCAGACATCATTACAACGTCCTCCATCGATAACATCAAGATATTATACCACCATGTTTCACCATCTACTCCAAGCCTCAACCATCACCTTACCACCAATTAAATCTTTCGATCCAAGCACACCAAGGCCTTTATGGTTTGATTATAATTTTGTCTGTGCATTTCACCATGCCCCTAGACATGACACTGAAAATTGCAAAGCTCTCCAAGCCATTGTGCATCATTTTGTCAATGAAAATCTTCACGTTGAAAAACCAACTCTATCACCTCCCCCACCAACTTCCGCATACCAACATGCGTATGTCAAAACATCTCAACCACCCCTTTCATTGAGAAATTCTATCAGTACTCCACTACCAAATAAAGATACAACCAATGATACCACAAACACACTCCCAAGAGAGGATGATCCTAAGGATCGTCCTCCTCTTTTAATCAACATTGTTTGGATAATCACATGTTCAAGACCATATAACCTTGACTCTACCTCACCATCAACCCCTAAGACTTTTGTCGCTATCCCTCCTCCTAAGGAAATTTCTACCTCCACACCTCCATCACAGCTAAAGGTTGTCATCGTTGCCCCTACCAATCATCCCACATCAACATCTTCATCTTCTTCTAAAGCCAAGGTATTTGTTCTGGCCGCCACAAATCCTTCTTCCATCAAACACACCATTATTAAACAACTTCATCAGGACCCTTATCAAAATGTCACTATATGTGATTATCCAAAGCTCTCTATACCATAAACAAGCTCTTATGGAAGTCTTACAACACATCCCGGTATCGTCCGATGAGCCCCAACCTTTTACGGCTTTAGCTCATGCCTTTGCAACATCCGCTACCATATCATTTAAAAGTTCAACAATCCCTAGAATACCACAAGAAGAACATGATCTACCATTGTTCATCACATTCCACATCAATGACAGCCTACATCCACCAAACCATGATTGACAACGATGCTAGTATCATTATCATTTCTTCTCATACCTTCAATCAGCTCAAATTACCTAATACCATTGTTTCCAAGTCTCCTACTTTTCTTTACGTGGCTTTAACAATGCTATCACTCCCCCATTAGGAACAATTGTTCTTCTCATCTGTGTTGACCATAAACTCCTCCATGAGACTTTTCTACATCATTGAAGGAGAATTCCAATATAATCTCTTACTTATGCGTCCTTGGATTCACAGCATGCATTGTGTCCCATCTACTCTTCATCGTTGTATCAAATATGAACATGAAGGGACCACTTATGCTCTTCCATCTGAGGTCCCTCCTTCCAAGACATGTCGCATGGTCTACAGACCTAAGGATGTCTGATGAGACCAAAATATGTCTCATTATATCACCAAATAACATTCTTATTCTCTCTCTCAAAATAAAGATTTCAAGTGAATTTAGATGTAGTTTTAATAACGGATATCATATTTAAGGTAGAATATAGGATTTATCTTATCCTCTCTTTAGAAATCTATTTGCAATCTAATTGTTGTTTTTTTTTATATTTCTTCTAAATTTGGAATGCAATAGTGTGTAGAAAATAGGTCATAAACAACTGTACTCCAAGTTCGTAGATTGCAGCTACAGAAATTCTTCACACAACTATGGAAATGCCCAGCTATGGAAATTCTTCACATAACTACAGAAATGCCCATCTACAGAAATTCTTCACGCAGCTATGGAAACACCCAGCTAGTGAAAATATTTTGGTTTGTTTCAAAATAATGTAAAGGAGCACCGAACTATTCAGCCTACTCTTTTCTTCTACGTCATCAACCAAGAATATAGATCCAAACATGTGGCAATCCAAAGTCATGAATGCATGTGGCATTCCAAGAAGAATTCAAATTCATGGACTTAGCACTCCTTTTTCTCTCCATGTTTCAAGGATGAGCAAATGGTGGAATAGTATTAGGAATGTTGAATAAGTACTCTCCCACTTTGTGTTCCTAGATTAAAGGGATGAGTTGTAGAAATATTCTCCACGATAAGTGGGTTGTTGTAGTCAAGTTTGTTTAGTATTTATTGCTTTGAATAAATCTGTCCAAGAATAGGTAGTTATTTCTTGGAGTGTGGACCAAGTAAACTATGAGTAATGTCTATAAATACCTCTTCCATATATTTGGAAAAGGGGGCATATTTTGTAAATCATTTTTGAATCAATACAAGTGCAATTTTATAAGTTAATTGTAGTTTCTCCAAATCTAAATGGAAGAGAATTTCAATATGATATTATAGATTGTTGATAAGACAGACTACCTTAATCAACATATGAATGAAAAATTCATAATAGAAATATGTATTATCATCAAATAAAACCCGTACCTAGTTCTATTTCCTATATGCACAACAATTACAGTGGCTAGTTACCCGCGTATTTTGGTGTGATGGAATGGATACAATAGGAATTTGATGATAAGTTTTCTTAAATCTTTATAAAAATTGTAACATAATATATTTCTGTAGGGTCTAAATTGATTTGGGTTTCCTATTTTGAAATATTTCTTTTTTACATGTATTAGATTCAATACCAGTTCATACATGTAAGAAACATAAAAAAGAAAAAAAAAACTAACTTTGTGCAGGTTAGCCGAGACAAAGATTTCTGTGGAATATTTGTGTAAATAGATTGAGAGTTGAAGGAAAAGTTGAGTTTCTTCTATCACAAAAGAAGGAAACATCATGTTGAAGAAAAAAAACATCCATCTCTGCAACTCAAATTCCTGCAATCAAAAATGAATCTACAACAATAATGAAACTTATTAGAACATGGTAGACAAATACAAAAAGGTATTCATTATTCTCTCATATAACAACTCGTTTGGTTGAAAAGTTCAAGAATGCAACAAGAGAATTATATTTTTAACTCTTACATTTAATGAAGTAAGACATTCCTTTTTGCATGCAATGACTCATGTGATTGTTAGAAAAATCAAATAACATGCATTCCTATTTTATCTCTTTTATTTAATGAATTAGTCAAATTTTGTTAAGATATTCCTTACATGTCGACTTAATTGATTTAGAAATAAATTTGCATGCAATGAATGCTACAGATTGCATATCTTTTAATCAATTAAGTCTCATGCAAAGAGTGCTCCTAAATTGACTCTATTTATTTAATGAGAGAGACTTGTTCTAAATTATTTTCAATAATTATTGGAGATTTGAATTTGAAGGATCTAATTGTTGCAAGCATTTATTTTATAGATGACATAATTACTATAGGAAATTACAAAATCAACATACATGGTGCATTAAAGATGAGGTCAAAGGAAAAAGAATCATCTGGTATGGAAATCGTGCATGAAAATAGCCTCATTTTCTGATGTAAACTGCTCACAGTTCATAAAGAAATAGATCAAACAATTTCTATGTTTTTTTCTACATGAAATGAGCTATCCAGATCAGTTTAAATCGCTCATTTTCATTTAGAAATGACCAAGATATCGCAGTTTGAATGTATGCTGCTCAAAAGAAATAACATGTTGTAGACTGTTTTGATAACAATGTTTTGTGATCCAAACTGCTCACAGCTCGTAAAGAAATTGCTCAAACTATTTCTGGGTCTTTTTCTACACGATCTAATATTTCTAGATCATTTTTAACTTCTCATTTTTGTTGATAAACGACCAAGATATCACATTTTGAATGCATGCTGCTAAAAAATAACATGCTAAAGATTTATTTTTTTTATATATATATATATATATATATATATCTTATGATGCATGTAAATATCCTGCTAGTACTCCTCATTTTCAGTACCTGATTCGTTCCATGCTACCCTCTTTGTCTCATTTTTTGTGAAAAATTCATTTTCCCAACTTTTGAAAATACCAAAAATTCCTCCGATATGCAATAGTCAATGTTAATCTTCTAATAAAAAAAAAACAATGGGGAAAGTTGAAAACCAGCAAATGGCTGCTTTTCCCAAACCAAAAAAAATAAAAAAAAATTGCACTTCAAAGTCTTTCTTGGATTCATATGACTGCTTCTCTTATGCCAACTTGGTTGATGAAATCATTTTCTACTAAAAAGTTCTATGTCGCAGTGGCCTTAACTTCATATCTATTTGTTTTTTTAGCTGTAGATGGAAATCATGGTTATACAACATGATGAAAGCAAGGATAACTAGTAAGTATGGTATGGTAACTTATATTTTTCTATTCTTAAATATTGTTATTTATTGTTTTAATTACAAATAGATTCACTTCTCGAAAGCATAAAAAAAAAGAATTTTTTTTCAAAATATCCATGTGTTGCTCAAGTCAAGTAACAAAGAAAATGATGTAGATGAAGTCTTTTCAGTTTACAGCAATTGAGATCTATAAGTTGTTGAATTTAAAAAAAAAAAAAGTTTGCATGAGGGCATGCACAAAGCTAAGTGTGGGGGAGACTCACTCTCTTCCAAATATTTTGAAGAATGCATGAGGAAACAAAGAGTTAAGTGTGGGAAAAATATCTCTACATTATCTATGGAAAACCTCATGAGAGCATGAATAAAAAAGAAGTAAAAATTTTATTTCTAAAATCTTAGTTTTCTACTATCATGAAAAAAGGACAAAACAATTTGAAAGATGCAGAAGTATTGACAAAATCAGATTCTACAGGAAGATCGATAGCTTCCATGAGGGCATGCAAGAAGTTAAGTGTGGGGGGAATGATGACACCAAAATATGTCTCATTATATCACCAAATAACATTCTTATTCTCTCTCTCAAAATAAAGCTTTCAAGTGAATTTAGATGTAGTTTTAATAACGGATATCATATTTAAGGTAGAATATAGGATTTATCTTATCATCTCTTTATAAATCTATTTGCAATCTAATTTTTGTTATTTCTTTACATTTCTTCTAAAGTTGGAATGTAATAGTGTGTAGAAAATGGGTCATAAACAACTGTACTCCAAGTTCATAGATTGCAGAGCTGCTATGGAAATTCTTCACGCAGCTATGGAAATTCTACACACAGCTACGGAAATGCCCAGCTACGGAAATTCTTCACGAAGCTACGAAAAACACCCAACTAGTGAAAGTATTTTGGTTTGTTCCAAAATAATGTAAAGGAGCACCGAACTATTCAGCCTAGTCTTTGCTTCTATGTCATAAACCAAGAATATAGATCCAAACATGTGGCAATTCAAAGTCATGAATGCATGTGGCATTCCAAGAAGAATTCAAAGTCATGGACTTAGCACTCCTCCTTTTTCTCTCCATGTTTCAAGGATGAAAAAATGGTGGAATAGTATTAGGAACATTGAATAAGTAGTCTCCCACTTTGTGTTCCTAGATTAAAGGGATGAGTTGTAGAAATATTCTCCATGATAAGTGGGTTGTTGTAGTCAAGTTTGTTTAGTATTTATTGCTTTGAATAAATCTGTCCAAGAATAGGTAGTTAGTTCTTGGAGTGTGGACCAAGTAAACTAGGAGTAATGTCTATAAATACCTCTTCCATATATTTGGAAAAGGGGGCATATTTTGTAAATCAGTTTTGAATCAATACAAATGTAGTTTTAACAGTTAATTGTAGTTTCTCCAAATCCAAAAGGAAGAGAATGGCCAAAATCCGCTCTTCCCCAAGGAGGAGGATTTTTCTATTATTTCTTAGCATAGTTTATTTACTACAGATTTATTTTAGTAGTTTAGTTGTTGTGTGTTTTTTTTTCATGCATGTTTAATGTATGTATGTTTTCTTAGGAAGAATTATTGTTTAATAAGATTTTCCTTTCTCCTTTTGCATACAGCTTTAGACACCGCCTTAGTTATAATGACACCAACTTGTCTATGAGTTGGTTAAATGACTGGTAATACAATGACCCATCAATGTCCTTGTTCCTAAAACTAATTTTTCTTCTGATTCATCCACCAATTCTTTTGTACCTCCATCTATGTTACCTCATATGGACTCTTCTAATACTATAATGCAAAATCTTACTTTAGGGGAGTATTAACTCCTAACTCTCAATACCCTTCCTTCTCCTAACCACCTTGGCCACCCTGATAAGGCCCCTGTGTATCAATCAAATGTTGGGGAAATTGTCTCGTTTGGCCCTTCTTCCCTCAAAACTAATTTAGTCTATGGTGGCCTTGATCAGCCTTCTTCTCATACCGAGAATTTACTTCACGCCAAATGATATACTGGAAATTTCAGATTTCTTAGTAAACCATCTTTCGCTCACACATACCTCTATCATTGTGCATGGAAGGGGTTTGGCTTGGGGCGCTATGAACAAGACCCTCACGGTAATATATTTCACTAACCCATGAATCATGCCAAAAATTTGGTTTGGGATATAACGATTCCATCATACACCCTTCTGACACATCTGCATCTTCTTCCATTCATTTTGATTCATCCACTTCTTCTCCATCTGGATATACTACCAATTCAGAAGACACTTCTTCTCCATATGACTATCCTATTTATTCAAATAATATCTCATCTCCATCCAACTCTCCTTCCAGTTCAGATAATGATTTTTCTCCATCTAATTATCTCACGGATCCATATCGAGATGATACAGTTCATATTCC
>CM034148.1:227721980-227973944 GCA_019776745.2 Taxus chinensis | reverse complement strand
CCCCCTTACTTTTAAGGGTATATTTGTTACATATAAAATAATCCGTTTATAACCACCGCTAAATGAATCCCCCTTCTATGATTTTTTTGAATGGCCCAATCTATTTTTTATATCTGAATGGAGTGTGGGTATTTTGTCATTCGTTTCCATTCTAATATTGCATAATCTACACAATGTTATACTTTATATATATTATGGCACGATAATACATTTTAATGTGGACGCATACGTGCTTTAGATTATAATTACCTATTTTATTTTCCGTTGTATAATGATTTCAAATCTATCCTCAAAAAATTTGTGACCAATTTTTATGTTGTTCGTCAGATGATATAATTTCTTTGAAGTATTAAATTGGCATATATATATAATCTTGAAGTGATAACCCATGTGATCCAGGCTCCACTATTTAAATCATGATCTATTCAGCATTTACTTCTCATAGCTTGTGTTTTGATATGTTATTACCTTTTATTTTATGATTATCCCACTGCATAAGGTTCCCTCTTCATATTTCTACAACCTATGCCACCATGAAGCATCCATTCAATAATTAAGGTTTTTTGGTAAATAGGGGGCTCAAGACCTAGAGTGATAACAATTTTCCCCCTTTTCATGACTCAAATGCTTGGGTTCTTTCCTAGTTCTGATGAAAAGGTTCCTTCTTCCATGATTTGGTGTCAGTGCTACAATTCTAAACCATAATTATTCAAAATATTATAATTTTGTGAGCCCTTAAGAATCCCCTATATTTTTGAGGTTTTTGGTAATCTTATAATTCCCCCATGACTTGGATCTTATGAGGGATGGCTACTTTGGCACCTTCATCGGAAAACGATGAACCAGTATTCTAACTCCTTTACTCTAAAAGCAAGTTTGAGACATAAAGGTGTTTTTTGTTCAATATTTTTCCAAACCTTTTATGTTGCATATGTAGTTCCTCATAGGTCTGTTGTTTTTATATTAAATCTATCATGAATACTCTAAGGAAAATTCTTACAATGTCCAAAATATTGAATTCATCAAACTTAGGAAAGTAGATGTACTTTGATAGGCCAAAACAATCATTACTAGAATTCATAGTGCCTTCATGTTTCCTAAATGTTTGTTTATGACAGTTTATCACAATTCTGATTTGATGATATACATAAAGATCTAAGTTTGGTAAAATAACAACAACATGTACTCAGACAAAAAATATTCAATGGACACTTATAGAAATTATCTTTCACTATTTTATTGGTTGAGCGCTTTGTAGTCGAACACATGCACTAACCTTCATCCTTATTTTTGTACCATCACCATGGATAGGATAGAAATCTAACGAGCGAAGAAAGCTTTCTAATATATCCTAAATAATATTTTTGAAATCTCACTCTTCTATCGATAAGGATTTGATTGTATACAGAGAAAATTTGAACAAGAAAGTAAACAGATAATATGAAGTAAACCTTCCAAACAAACCCTGCACCCTCATATTGGACCCAGATTTAAGAGTGGGTCGAGTGACATTCTTGTTGGATCCTAATGAGATTATTTATTTATTTTGATTTTTTATTTCTCCAAGATATTCTGAATGAGTTTGAAGCCAGCTACGAGCATGGAAGTACTAATTTGAGTGGTTGTATATTGGTGCTTAAGTTAGACACACATAATGGTATAAAGAAGTGATTTTCTAATGGAATTTGCAAGTAACACTACAGATTCCTCAAGTTTCTAAGGATGATGATCTGAAGGATATTCTTATTTATGATGTAAGAAGATCCATGATTGGGAGGTGAATTGACTGGTTTTAGACTCTTATTGCATTTTCCTTATTTAGCCGATTTGATTCTATTTTGTTGTCCCTTTGAATGAAACATAAATAGGTTTTCATTCACTTAGTTATCTCTGAATTATTCCAAATTGTATGTGCAATATTTGGCTCATGTTTTAGGATTCTAGAACTTTGTGTGGGATACTATAAACTTAGGTGAGTTTGGGCGCGTGAGTGGAGATAGTGAGGTGGGTAGATCATTGGAATTTTTTATTTATTCATGCTAATAAATTAGCATATAGGGTTATATTGTATATCGAGTGTAATAGAACTATGTAAAGTGATTCTATCTATAAATGGGATATGGGTGACTCATACTATGGTTTTTATTTTTTTAGACGTTCTAACTTGTAATGGGTATTTAGGATTCCCTAACATTTTCCCCTGTGAAAGTGTTTTTTAAGTAATAGCATTTTAAAGAGAGGGCAATTAGATATTGTGAATGGAGATAACGAAGTGTTCTGGGTGTCTGATTTTCCCATTGAAGATTTGGGATGCCCTAAACGTATAGAGATTTTATGTCAAGGAATGCCCCTTCGATTATGGGTGATGTGATAAAGTGAATCGACATCGCGCGATGTGAGGAATAGAATCGCCCGTATGAGAGAGGGAAAAATAGGCTCAAAATGAGATGGGATCAAGGGTCCAAATTGGTGTGGGGATGTGATTATGGTTAAAGAAAGGTTAAATAGAGGTGGGTGATTGATGATGGTAATGATAGGAGATTGTTATGATATGATTATTTTATTTGTGATTGATATTGATTGGGATGGAAGGATGATGACTGAATGTTCTTGTATTTAGCTACATTCATATTTTGTAATTGAGAGCTTATTTACTTTTGCAAAATTGTTTGTACCATGAATATTAATCCATGATGATTAAACCATTAGTGCACAAACCACTACACCGCAACAAAAAATTAAAAACAAACCCAATATTTTGCAGTAATGTATGCACACGGTTACAATGAACCAAGATGCAAATAATACTTGTTAATGGCATAACTAAATAAGAAAATAATACTTACACAACTTTACCTAAAGACTTTAGTTTGTCCTATTATGTTCCATAGTGAGATTGATATGTTTTTTTGCCCCAGCAGAATGCAATGTAAGGGGTAATATGATTCCGAGATCGATTGGTCATTACCCATAAGAAAGGATGAATGCGAGGAGAAAATGAGAGTTAGATATTTCCCCAACAATTATACACGTAGGGATTATAATTAGGAGGTTTTTTTTGATTAATTGGTATTTGTAACGAACAAATATGGAGATTTTTTCCTCTCATCCCCCAACGCAAAGGTGCGTTGTTCCCGATGGAATCCCATCAAAAAGCCGAGAAGCTCATCTAGAGAAATCCTAAAGGTAGTAATCCATTAGACCTTATGAAACTCATGTGGATATTTTTAATGTTATCGAATAATTTCCAACATGTAAGCAACTAAATAAGGAACGTGACCCACGCATATTAAGTTATGAAAGTCTGGAAATGCTAACATGCAAGAGGTTAGAGATGCTTAAGCTGATTTGAATGAGCTTGTTGTATTGTGTTAAACGAGATTCCTGGATAAATAGAGGAACGCACTGTTCCGAGGTCCTGAGAAGTGCATATTGAGAATCTGAGTGGAATGGGGGCTGGGGGGGAGATCAGGTCACCTGTGGGCAACTTAATAAAATTCTGTTATGGGTGCCTAGTCCTAGGAAATGGTCTAAACCCATCCTCTAAGGTGACACTAGATTTTTTCTATGTTCTCTCTTTGTCACCACCAACTTTGTTGAACTGCGTCAAAGGTGCACCAATATATACAATAAGGAATCACCGCACCTACAAACCCAAGACAACTCAATCCCTCAATAAATAAAGATGCATATAAGGGTTAGACTATCATCAGTGGCCAAAGGGTGGACTTACTAACTGAGCGCAACATACATCTCAAACCGAATGTGTTCTATAGTGTTGGGTGAATCATGCCCTAGTTTCTCTTGTTCCATCACACTTTGTGAACGTGGCGTGCATAATAGTGTAAAATGTAATAAATGTGGTAGAATAGAATAAAATTCCTCATATGATGTGTGATGAGATGTAACGGCCAGATCATTGTATGGAGCTAGATGGATGCAATGACTCGGATGCCTTAGATGGAATGCAACTTATGGTGCTGATATGTGACATTTTGGTCCCCCTCATTGTGGGCTCAAACTTTATATTTATATATAGTTATCGTGTTCTAATTCGTATTAACCTTAAGAGGCTGACCACCAAGAATATGTAATTCTCAAATGACTATAAGTTCCCAAGAGGAGATCAAGGGTAAAAAAGGGTCACGTCCCCCAAGTGGACCAAGGTTCCTGTGGTCCCTAAACGGATCAGGTGCCCCAGTCAAGGGCTGAATGATGCAACGACAAAAACATACTGGGCATGGTATGTTGTGGGAGTTGGCCGTGATAATAGAAGAAAGTAAAATTGCCAAGATGGGGGTTATTAGTAGTTCTTCCCTCAAAAACCATCATTGACTAGTTAGTAGAGACCAGGACAAAATATACCCAAAGTGCGTGATTAGTGTCTATAATACCCCCTAACACAATGTTTTCTCCCGCATTGAAAAGAGGATCCACTGCCCCTCTAGAAGGTTATCCAGGGATAGTTGAATCGTATGGAACTGTCCTAAAATAACTTTATCCATCTATACCATGAACGAAACGTCCAATCCAAGATAATTATAGCCTTAAAGCATAAATCTATCTATGTTTAAGGACGTTGTGAGAGGTCAATTTGTATAGCACACCCTTTTGTTTCTCATAACCAACCCGGGTGGGTGTTGTGTTGACCTTAAAAGGGGGGTTTTTTTGGGGGGTGGAGTCCGAAGGCAGGGGCACTAGTGTGTAATATATTTAGCCTCAATCTTGAACATCTTCATCAAACCATTTCTCCGCATCTGCGCGTCATTAGCCCGCAAAGGATAATTGCGGGGTGGGACCCTGTGGCCTTCGCCCACTGATAACGATTGGGAACCTAGTATTTGGCTGGATTCGCTTCAAAAAATAGATTCAAGCACACAGTGTGGGAGAAAGTAGGGTTAACAGGGGTCCTGAGGAGTAGGGAACGCAGTTCGGGAACGAGAGCGCGGGCGCTTCTTCTCGGTCGTCGTCACAATGAGAATTCATGGAGTCGATATCGAACCGAGATTAAAAAAGGGTGGACGTCAGGTGGATGTGTATCCTTGATTCCCCTCAAGAATAAGCATTTAAAGGATACTCGGATATGGCTCCGGGTGAGGATACAGTGTGGACGCGGGAGGAGCCCCGGGTCCCGACGTATGAGTTTACATATCGAGGTACAATATTTCTCTATAAACACTGACGAGATGTGTTGAAGCTCATCAAGAAACATAATACCGGTTATGGGAGATCCGATTTTTTTATTTTTCGCATACTCCTCGATACGAAATGATTTTTTTGGCTAAGCAGGCGAAGGAGGTCATTACCACCTTACCCAATTTCTTCAGTTGGGACTTGAATTGATTTTAAAAATCTCCATGTGGGGTGTCCAGGGATAAGATCATTCCAATGTAACTTCGGACAGTTTCTACCATTCTCTTGGCCTTTAAGGATCGTCATGTTATGGCTTGTAGAGTTTGGATCTTAGGATATATGGATTAGGGTAGATTTATGGTTTTAGTTTTATTGTTATTGGAATGAATAGATAGAAACATTAGAAATCCCTAGATAATTTTTTGGAAATTTTCCCAATAAAATAACTTAAAAAGTCCAAAAAATGGCATCCTATGAAGCAATTAGAAAAACCTAAAATAATTATAAACTTTTTCTCCTCGTTATGTTATTGAGGACTTTTTCATTATGGAGAACACTCAACAGTTGTGAGGGATTTTTATTGAGAACTTGTATTTACCCATCCCTCCCATCAAATTTTTCCACGTGCCCACGGAAACCATCATTCACTAAGGTAAATTTACGTTTTGCTCATAATTTGATTGGGATCCATTTTCAAACAAAATATTTGTTAGAATCGTCATGAGAGACTTTCCACAAGATAAATCTAGGGAAATGGTGCAGTATTTAGAGATATTTTAGTACATAAGTTAGGGTTGGTACTAATTATGCAATGGTAGATCTCCAGTAGTTGGAATGCTATCTTGATCCCATTTGCAACCACGGTGCTTCTCTACAAATGGAATATGCCCTCCGGGCCCCACAAATGAAGATGTTGCTCTTGATTCAGAGTGGACATTTGGCTTTTCCCTCGTTCATCTCCCTAATTACATGTTCCTCATTGTTTTCCCTCATTCACATGAGCACTCGGGCCCATTGATGGGATCTACAAGCATCTTATTCCAGGATTTTGCCAGTATTGGTATAATTGAGGTTTGCCTCTTAATCGGTGAAACTTCATTTGTTCTCTCGGAACAGATTGATACTTGGAGGGTTTAAAGCTCTGAGTGAGGGGCGATTATGTGGCGCTCCGAAGATTTGGATACTGTAATTTTGTTTGTAGTTATTGCTATGTGGTTTCTCATGCCACATTAGTAAGCGATAAGATTCATCTTCTATATTTTCCCTTGTCGTCACTAAAAATAGATTGCAAGAGCATGCTACCACAATAATTTTGGTTTTTTCCTATTATAATTAGATCGTAAATCAATAAAGGGGTGAATTTCCTTGTAATACTATGTTCATTGTGCAACTAACTTCAATATTTTTATGCATTTAATTTTTTTGATTGGAATTGAAGGAGTTGCATTTTCGCTTACGTTGCAACCATTTATTCGGATATAAAGCTCCTTTCTATAATTTTTCTAAATGCATTCTGTCTACCCTAGGTTTTCCTTTGGATTAAAGTTTTTTTTTATGGTGAGTGTAATGAGATTCATTCTCGGGTGTTTGGTCTGACTTCCGCAAGGTAATCGGCCGCGGTTTCCTTGTGTGGTGTTCATGAGGGAACGCACACTTTGGAGAGTGACGTTCCTCTATTTCAGTGTAATGCAGGAAGAAGTATCAGGACAACATTGTTAATGCATACACTTGTGCCGCTCACTATCTCTTTCCCCCCATTTCATCTCCACCTTCACTTCCATTTACAATATCCTTTTCCTGACCCCCTATAGTTCATCTCCCTTTACATATCAGTATGATATCTACTGCAAATCCCCTTCACCTTCATTATTTGTTGTTTTTCCTGATTTGAGATTAGATCTCAAGTATCATTTCACTCCAGGTTGCAAAGATTTCTTTCACATGATGTTTTTTGATCACAATCCATCTGCTCTAGTGGATTGTGTCTGATGTATCAAGTTTGTATACTTAAGGTGACCATATCTTTCATGACATTACATTTTGTGTTACTTTGATCTCTAATATAAGGTTACACAAGTTGAGGTCCCTAAAACATAAGATCTCCATCTCTCTTTTCATCTGCCCCAGGTCTCTCACCGCACCCAGGTAGAGCCACAAAGTAAGCAAGCTATGCCACATCTTTATCCCGTGCCTCCCTGGATCCCTATCAGGCTTGATCATGAGAAGAGCATAATCCATCCCTGACATAAAAGGACACTGAACATGTCTATCTAGCTTCCTCCCTTACTCTCTATTCATGAAAACATACATCCAGTTTGTTTTGGGGTGTTAGATTGGAACCAACCATGAGTGTTGAATACATCTCTCAAGAATGTGATGCCATATATATATCCTTCCAACATCCTTATACAATTCCTTACTGATACTGGCTCATACAGTGAATAAATTCCACATAGAGGCAACATTGTGGCTCTAAATATTTAATCTTGACAATAGGAGGCATAGTTTAAGAACCTCTTGTTTGATAAAAATTCTAGAAACACGATATCTATATAGCTACTCGATAAGCACTTAACCCTTATTACCTACTCTTATTCCATATTATCATCTGAAAGAATCAAAGTCATCCTTTTTTTCATTATCTTAAATTAGTGGCCATCCCACATGAGTACTGCGTTTTCAACAAAGAATCCAAACTGGCATAGGGGATTTATTTCATTTACATATGAACTAATACTACACATCAACTCAGTTTATAACGCTAACGGCTTCCTAAATTTGATACATCGTGGTATAGAACACATGCAATACTAATGATAAAAACTCTCCATTATTGATAGCCTACCTATTCAACAAGAGATAAGAAGGAAATTAATCTTCAGAAGCACCAATATTAGTAGAAGAATTAATCCTACTATTGGTGTACATATCAGGGAATTAATTACTAATCATGCAGACCATTTTGCCACATCATCATAGTTTCTAGAGATACAAATTATATTTAGGATCATATATAATTCTCATGTAACTCCCATTTTGAAAAAGGATCGTTGGGTCATGGTTTGGGATCTATGATAGCAGTCCATGATGCACAAATTGATACGCTAACCAATCTTTCAGATATATCGACTTCCAAAACCAAGCCAGAATCATCTTAAGGCGGCAGCTCTATCTCTATCTATCATTCAATGCTAGTGCTTCTTTCTTTATCCTGATGGTCGTATGGCTTTTCAAATTGATCAATCTAAACTTCCTTCTTTGGTAAAAGTAAATTTTCCTATTATCAAAAACGCATATCTAATGGACTTTCACCTTACTGGCTCGCAGTATAAGGTTATAACCCATTCTTCTACCTAGTACATTCTCTTATCATAATCCACAAAAAATATACTACTATGTGGCACCTGCGCCCAAACTCAAGGGAATATTGGAAGACCTTCCTTCTTTTCCAATAATATGTTTTGTCCTTACAGGCCCTTGGCGCTTCGTAGGATCTCCATTTCTATATGTTTTCTCATATTACTAATGTGATCCATTCATCCCAGCTTATATCTTCAATATAGTAGGTTTACGTAATCACTCAAATCCATATTATACTCATCATTTCAATTCAAAGCAGTTTTAACTCATTTGTTCTAAGAGTTCTATCCATCGTGAAGTTATATTTTTTATGACTCCTCTTCCGATTTTATATGTGTCTATGGACAATTTAAATCCTTCAACTCTTTCGCCATTTAGGTCCTAATTTTCACTATGATTATTTTTAATGGCTCCTACCAACTAGGTCCTCTTTGAGGTCCTCAATGTTGCATCCGCAGCAACGAAACTCTACAACCAGTATCATTTGAGACACATCATTCAGCACAATTGGCAGGCCCTGCCTCTTATTACCCCATGGATTATCAACCTCTTCAGAGTTTCATGAATATTCAGCTACCCTCTTTCATGGACATAGTGACTCACGGAGAAAAAACACAAAGGGGGGTCCATATATTTGTAAAATACACATTAAACTTGTATACTTCACTTGATTGGTTATCACTTCATTATACATGTTGTTTATTACTTTGGCTTTGGAAATAAGGTCCATGGCTCTTTACTTCTTTACACATTGCATCATGAGTTGTTTGGCATGATCAAGATATACATAGAGAGTTACCTGGTGATAGTTTTTGGTCATCTCTTTATTAACCACCCGACTTCTTAATTCAGCTAGGGTCTCTATTTTTTACTCTACATCCAATTGTTAGGTTCTGTCAAGTCCTTTCTACTTCCCATTATGTTGATAAGGGATTGGGTGTATACTTTTCGTTGATCTAACAACTAACCACATGTGTCTTTGTGTCAGTTTGGCATCTCTCTTTTTTACCTTGTATATGGGGTTTTTAATATCATGTTATCAGTGTTGACACTCATGTTTTCATGCATACTTGTTTGTGTGTGTGTCATTACTACTACTTGTTTTAATTGTGGTGTGCCTATATCCTTGATTTTCTTAGAACACCATATTGTCCCTGTTTTGGCAACATACCTCCTCCTTTTTTATTATTTGATTGTCTTATTCATGCCTATGGTAGTGGATTGTCTGCAAAACCCACATGGGTGTCATTTTGCAATTTTACACATTTGTGACATTGGTTTTGCAAAAGTCATTCCTTGCATTATGACTACACTAGTTTTGGTATTTCATGTATTTAGACTGTTTTTATTATCATATCTGTGGTTTCGATATTTCCATCATTACTAGTGCTTGTTTGCCATGGTTACCACCAGTTAAAACCTTCCTTTTTATAGGTACAGGTTTTTAAGGACATTGTTTCAGCACTATACACTCCACTACAATTTCGAAGACCTCTCCTTACCTAGAACCTCAATTTATTGGAATCTAGAGATCACATGGTTTTTGCATGCCCTAAAAGATGGGGCATTCATAAGGTTTATTTATCATTTCAACAACACAACAAATTATTGGCATACATAGGTGCAGAACACGGTTAGGCCTCAAACTAGTCCAATTATAGAAATTCGCACCGTATTAAAGTTCCGGACATACGTAGTGTCAAGACCATAGGTACAGTCTTGACTTCCCATACTTTTTTAATCATGAATCAAACCTCACTTGCATTACATTGTCAAATTTTTTAAGTTCATTCTCATATTTTACTACCTTTTTGAACTTGGTTACTCATTCCAATCATTATAGGGGCAATGAATTACTTTACTCCTCAACAGAGATGTTTGAGGTTCTAATCCATTTTAAGGGATCCTTTCGGTGTGTAGTCTCCTTCTTTAGTGGTATTTTTATACATTCTTAGTTTATACTCAACGTTACGCATTTTTTTAATCAATTGTGTGCTCATGTGGAGAGTTTGGAGACATCTCTCCTCTCATGATTATATTTCTTGTGGTAAATTGGGGTCTAGTATCCCTTTTTTCAATGGTGTGATATGTAGGTTATGGAAGCATGAAACAACAAGTATTAGTAGACATCCCTTCCTCCTCTCCATTCAAATGGGAGATATCATATTTTCTTAATAACTTTGATCCTGATTTTCTTTCCTTCGAAAGATGACTTGTATTTATTCGCTTATTTTTTATTTACATTTCTATGTTGGGGTACATTCTAACACTTATTTCTCCTCAGAAAAAAAATAGGGATTGTCATCCCCATCCTCACAATTTTGCAAGTCAAAGTCTCCCAACCAAGCAAACATAATTTCTCTTCTTCCACAATAAAATATGTGTAATTCCGTCATTGTTTTCATCTTTCATTGTCACTTATATGCCTATAAACTTTTCACATTCATTCTTATTTTAATTAAATTCCATTCTTTATCATGGACATTGATTGCCTTCTATGTTGTAGGTTTTCATGGTGGATCATGAAAACGCCAAGCACAACATGGACAAATTCAAAACAAGCATTCAGAAGGGAAATGTGTGTTTACACCCATGGTATTTTTCCTGTATGCATGTAATTTTTACTCCATACTTAAAGGGGGAAATCAAACACTCGCTGTGGCAATTTTACTTAAAAGAACTTAGTTTGACGATCCCTCTTTTTGATAATATCATCTCTTATTCCCTCTTACAAGTTTTAAGGATCTCTGTTAGCTTATTTCTCCTTACACGTTTAACCTGTCTACACACTCACCTCACATATACAATGCCAAAATCCATAGAAAAACATCAGTTACAGGTTTTAAACTTCTATTTTGCTTGTTTTTTGTCCCTATTGGGTCATATAGTTTTTTTTGGGATTGTTCTATCCCTGGCCAGCATGTATGATGTCTTGGATTAACCATTCTTCCAATTTAATTTCAAGTGCTATATTGTCTTGGGTCTTATTACTTCATCTATTATCCTTGTCGTAATAAATCATCTTTGGCTCCTATATAGTACGTGAATACTACCATTAGTGTGGATAACGGATCCCATTGAATTCCTAATACACTTGCAAATCCACTCGCACTCTCTAATCTTACAATGCACATCTAAATTCATTAGGCAACCCCATTACTCTAAAGCTTTTTTTTTTCCTTTTACCAGTTAAGACACATCTCTCTCGTTTACCAGTACCAAACTCATCTCCAATAATTTTTAGCGAGCCAAACGCAAAGCAAGATTGCCAACGAAAAAAAGTCTTGCCAATTTGTTTGATCTATCCATAATCAATGTTATGGAGAATTGCATGTGGTTTGAGGCCTCTTTATATTATTCACACATTGGTGGTGCACAGGTTCCATACCCATAATTTTTTTATTTTTTAGGACTCTTATCCATACTAGGGTTTGGGAGATGTGTTTTAGTGTGTTAAGATAAATATGTGGTATATCCAAAACAGGGTTTTACCGACGACGGATAAATCCTAGACCCTACCACACAAAAACTGACAAGGAGTAGGAAACGAGTAGCTCCAGACCATACAGAAGGGTCCATTACCATACAGTATGGTCTTGGGCGATGGGTATGATCCTTCCCAAAGACCTTTGTAGTTACCGTCTCAGTAAATCCATCAATTTGAGCACTTCCACAGTTAGATCTATCTAGTGTAGCATTTCCAATCCATAATTACCAAAATATTTTGTACAGATGTACACTCAGTCATATGTTTTTTAACAAATTTATCTCTTGTGTTGTATGCTTCTAATTACTATTTTTTTATAGAGAATTAATGTTGGAAGTTAATTACTAAATATCCCATTTGTATCTAACTTCATCCATTTAGTGTACTGTTGACCTCACTATCAATTTAGATTAACATTTTTCTTAATCTAAAAGTGTAAACTATGATGGAGTAAGGAAGTAGTGTACACTTGTGTGTTCGAACAACGCTAAACCCTAAAAATGTGAATACATGTCCCATTAATTGAGGCAACATGAAGGTGGCACACTGAAGAAATTAGCATATATAATAGGGTGTCACAATCCCCATTTAAAGTAGGTTGGGGGCTAACCAACCCTCCAAAAGCATAAATATAGATCTGAAGGTGTTGGTGTCTCATAAACTCTAATGTCCTTGGATTTGTTATCATAAACATTACTACTAGAGTTTGGGTGTATCATAATGAAACGCATCATAGTTGCCAAGTGTCTTGGTACCTAATTGCTTGAAGTATTTTGGCTCTCATAGTCCCTAATGTAATGCAAGTGACGGTGTCTCTAACCCTACCTTATCTTTCAAACCACACCACCAATACCATATGGTTTTGTAATTCTTGTAATTCTTGAAATATAATAACAATATATGAACTAATAATAAAAGCTATAAGTGTCCATAAGAAGCGTGTCCCTATAGTTTTCCATCAAATGCAATGACCTATGCATAACTGTATATATGTAGTGAGTTTCCTATTGAATCAAATCTTGTAAAATTTGAGTTGTATTAAAAATTAATATTTTGACACTGTTGAAATCAGAGTGACAAGCATGAAGTTTAGACACACTTGGCATTGTTTGGTCTAAGTGATAGTATTGTCCCTTTTTTATAAATGTACATGTTTCCTATTTGTAACTCTCCAAAATAGTTCGGTAGTGTGTAATTGAAATTACTTGTATAATTCAGATTATGACATAAATAGAACACAAAGAACACATCTTGCAGATAACTGACTCAATATGCATCAAAATAGCTTTTGCCACTTTGAGAGGGAAACCTCAAATCATCATAGACTCAAATACTCCGAATGGATGATGAACTACTCCACAATCCCCTATATATATTCTTCAGTGTATTGCCTCCCAAGGCCAGCCTCTAGCTGAGAAAGTATAACTTATATAGTAAATGAATGGTAAGTCACAGTCGAAACTCATATCCCTAATAACAAGCATAGGTTAAGTAGGGTTACCTTCCCTTTCCCTTAAAACAAAAAATTTTTCCTCAACATTGAATAATCTTGGATTTTGTGCGAAAACCCGCATCCTCCCGGTTCGCATCTTCTATCTCATTTCTTCCACTTGATCAGAATAGTCCTGATGGTCTTAGTTCACCGCTTAGGAGGCGTTGGCAAAGCTGTCGCGAACTCCAAGTCTTCTTCCGTCCAGCAAGTGGTGGTAGCTCTGGCGGGGCTGCAAATTTCGTCCATACCTGCTGCAGGAGAAACATGGAAGACAGTGTATACTGAAGATTGAGGCCACTCTAGTTTATATTTTTTAGAGAACCCTTCAATGTTCATAGAACCTGAGAAGGACCATAAGCTTGAAACAAGTTTGGGGCCGGGTTTTGGGTTCTTCAGGTACATAGCGGCTTATAAGGTGGAGGATGTAAAAAAACAAGTCACCAATGTCAAGGGCGTTCACTACGGTGTTGATGTTCTTGTTGTTTCAGCCTGTGGTGGGCCAGGCCAATTCTCCTGCAAACCAGCCAAACGTGTGTTGATGTGGAAGGTGGGGCCTCAACAGCTCTAAATTAGGTGGGCACCCGCAAGGAGAAGGTTATAGTATGGGGATTGGTAAACCTAGAATCCGAAAATGGTGTGCCTTTGAGAAGGAGGGGTGAAATGAGGGGGGATCACCCCATTCGCAAGTGGTTCCAGTTACCCCATCTGCTGGGGCGGATCGGAGAAACAAACGTAATACCACGCTAAGCATTTGTTGAACTTGTCCATTTTCCCACATTTTGAGGAGGTAAGTGACTGGAGATGGGTAGTGCCCAAACATCTCAATATTCTATCCAAACTATTGTGCAACTAGATCCAAGCTCACTTACAATTATCTTTGGGGTTCCATGTAGCCTTTAAATATCTCCAAAAAATGTTAAATTTAATGGCGCCAATGGATGTGATAGGGTAAAAAAATGGGCATTTTTGGGCCTATACCATCACTAAAATACATTCTTTACCCTCTGACAAGGCAATCCCGAGTATGAATCTATCGCTACCGCCCCCCTCTCTAGATAGGAATTGGTAATGGTTTTCAATCGACCTGTTTTCGAATTGTTTAAAAAAACATTTGTTCTTTGGCACATCCAACACTCTGATACACAATTTTTTTATTTTTTACAGACCCCTTAATTCATTCCCAAAATACTTCTCTTTTTAGTCTATGATATGTCTTCAAACTCAATGCCTCCCACAGTGATGCATTAGCTCTGTAGATCTTATGCTTCACTCAGAATCTTTACACAGAATAGCTTGTCCTTTTACCAGCGGGATTACCTTTTCACTCAAATTTCTTAGATGTTATATAGTCTGATTGATATGTATATTAGATATTATTATCCTTTTCCTGCTTCCCATTCTACCCTTCCAATCTGCTTCATCACCCAATCGACCTCAGAATGGACATTGCACATATAGGATCTCAACTATGTACCTTCTAATACACATCGAATACTACATTCTTAACTTGTGTATATGATTTAAATCAAACCCAACATTTTTTTTACACCCCATTTTATTGTTCCTCCCTCAAAAAACAATGGGATAACCCCCTGTTTTTGTTTTGTTCTTTGCTCCAAAATTAATTTGAGACTATGATAATTTTTACCTTGACGTGTCTACCCATATATAGGGCCTCCTTGCTTTACACAGAAGAAAGCCATCACGTATTTCTCTAGATTGGGTTTGAGCATAGTTTCATTGATTGACAACTACTCTAAATGAAATTGGTCTTCCAATCTGCATTAGAATGCGCCCAAGCTGGATCCTCACGCATCACATGCAATAATGAATTTTTTTTTAGAAGTTTGAGTAACAACACTTAGGTGCACACATGGCTTCCTTCAACTGCTCACAGAATTAGTGGTTGCTTCTTTCCAGGAATGCATCCTTCTTTAGTTATGATGTAGTGAGGGGGGCCACAATTCTACCATAGCACGCACAAATATTTTAGTACATTAGTCTAGGAATCTTGGGATTTTTTAGATTTTTGGGCCTTGGCCATTCCACCATATCTTTTGATGTCCTGCGGATCAACTGTGACACCTGTCCTGGATACCACTTGACCCAAGTACTCTAACCGCTTGTTTACCAAAAGAACATTTGGATGGCTTTACATAAGCTGTATTTTCTCCAACTTCCAACACTTTCTTTATACCTAGATTGCAAGGTTCTCCCATTTCTTACTGTAAATCAATATGTCATCAAGAACAATAAAAATCCTTTAAAATGTCCTAAAAATAGTATCTCAATCTTGAAAGGTTAGTTAGCTTTGAAGACCAAAAGCATTAAAAACTCATATGGCCTCTGAATCCTAAAAGCCATTTTATGAAAATTTCCCTCTTTATTTTAATTTGATGGTACCCCAAACGAAGATCCTATTTTGTGAATATAGCACCCATGTAAGTCCACAAGTAATCATCAATTACTGGATGGAAACTTTCTTTGATGGTGTACTTGTTGATTATCCAGATCTATACACCTCCGCCATGTTTCATCCTTCTTCTTACCAGACCCTAGTGAGATATTCACTCTGGTTATGTTTGATGATCCTGGCTTCAACATTTCCTCACCATTTCTCGATCTCACCCTTCTCTAGGAATATGGTATCTATATGGTTTGAGTTTATGGGTTGGCCTCCCTAAATCAACTACAGCATGATCATGATCTAACTGTGGTAGTCCCTTTAGAATTGCAATCAAAATGAATGAGTGAGCATCAACATCTTTTGAAGATCGGGTGCTTGAACTTTATTTTGTACCTCTATGGAATTAACTTTGCTACAAATCCATCTACTCCTTTTATGAACCGGGTGTGTCTAATGATAGCTATAATCTGGGAGACTTATCTACCATCCCTTTCAATTTTATTTTGCTTTCTCGGATGAAATTGTCTGAACCAAAAAAAAACAAAAAAACAAAACAAATTTTCTTTCTGGATTCATTTCTATAGTATGAAAGGTTGTGAGCCATTTAGACACCCAAAACAATATAATACCCTCCTATAAAAAGATAAAACATAGGCAGTCTAACATGTAGTCTCCAATGGAAATCTTGATACTATGGCCCCGTGCCCTTGTGGCCCTTTATTTTCCACATCACTGCAATCATACTTGCATTTCTTGCGTTAGTAAATAAAACATTGAGCGGGCCAAACTTACTATTTTGTGAAGTGATGAGGGCGCCCCTGAGTCAAAACCTTGTCAGTCACCCTTCTATTTTTTGAGATAACGCCAATAACCTAGTGTTTGAGGCTCCTAATACTTGAAAACTCATGGTAAGAAATTGTATTATGATCCGCTACTTCATCTTCTATCACCGGTTTTTCCCGCAAGCTTATCCTATTATTTCAGTCTTCCTCTTTCATCTCATTTCCTTCCTTCAATATAGAACACCTTCTTCGCAGCACATTTGTGTCAGGGATCCCTATTTTTTATTTTATGCAGTTAAAACTAGCCTTTGCTCTTTTTTTCTTCATTGTTGAGGATCAGTCTAATTGGCCAAGTGAATGATGGTAAGGGGAACTTGGTCTCTTTATTAGTGACTTTTTCCTCCTGCTACAAATACTTTTTTCCTCTACTCTAAACTGCCATGAGATAGAATCAGAAAGCTGGAGTGGATTAACATCGTCCTCATGCTCAATGCGTCCTAAGACCCCCAAGAACCGTTCATTCAGTTCTCTTCTGTATATTCCTATCCCTTACGGATAGGTTCTGGAATGCATGCACAATATTTTGACTGATCTGATTGTCTTACTTTTCCAAGTGCTAAGTAGTTTTTAAATTTGGAACTATAGTGGCATTGCATCCCAGTAAAAATTGTCTAAGGTGGCACTGACCACTCTTCTGCCTCTAACAGAACAATCATACCAGATGAATGATCTGGTTCAAGATCGGATGCCAAGCTCACTTTTTGTCCTAATGGGTTTTATGTACTCAAAGAGTTTATCCATTTGATTTATCCATTCATGGATCCTTCCTCCCATCAATGGTGCATCTCCCTTTCACATCATTTCCATGTTGGCAAATATTGGATTCTTATGGTATGGAAAGTGTCCAACTGGTTATTTGTCCCTTATTTTGAACTATAATATCCTTCCTTGGTTGAGTTGGGGATTGATTTGGTACATATGTTTTTACCCTTTATATTTGTATGATAAATCGCCAAACCGTTGAGTGATTGGTATATGTCTCCTTTATCGGCCATCTAGATTGAAACATTTTGCAGTTCCTAGTCAACGTGGCTCACCTTATGATCACTAGAGCAAACCCTAGGTCTCGAAGAATCTGTATTTATCCTTCTAAGCTCTAACTCTTCTATGACTACCCCATCTTTTACTACTGGGGGTACATGGAGTGACCGATTCTTTTTTTGGCTCTTGGGAAGCCCTGGCTGTATGGTCAACCCGAGGGTTTATGGTTTCGATACCAATTCGGTTGAATAGCAAAAAAACAGATCTTAAATTACCAATATGGTTTAGGGATTTTCTGAAAATGTGCATACTTTGGGAAAAATTCCACAAATTTTCCATCCTAGGAAGTCATTGTATGAAAAAACTAATTCCATAAATTTTGCAAAAATAAATGGAAAAATTATAAACAATTTAGGTGATCGTTCTTGGGAATTATTTCTCGACTTGGTAAAAAATTTCCAAAAAACTCTCTCTGGTCCAGCTATATCTTGGGAACAAAAAATAGGCATTTTGTTCTTTCCCTACTTTGGCTCATCGCATCTCTGATGGCACTTGAATGAAATTACTGTATATTTAGATTATGATCTAAGCACACCAAGACACAATATTGTAGATCAATGAAACTCAATCTCATAAATAGCTTGCCCTGCGAGGGGGTACCTCCACATCATATAATAAGACTCAATGTTCGATGATGATGGATACTACCTACATCCCCTATATTACTATTCTATGTTATGTTTCATCACAAGGCTGACCTACTAAGCATTAAAGTCTAATGATATGTAAGCGCACAAGTCGACTATCTCATATCCTAATAGAAGCAATAGGTTAAGGCTAGCATCGCGGTGTTCCTATTTTCATGTACCTATACTTTGTTGTATGTCGATTTTGATACAAACCATTACGAATAGATACCCTTTCTTTTGAGGAAAGGAGATAGAGTGTAGATCATTTGGCTCGAATAATTAAAGTGTGTCCCAAAGTGTTCCACACCCAAAGTAGGTTGAGGACCATACATCAAAATCACTAGGCATAAATAAGGGACACCAAGTGGCCCCCCACATAATAGATCATAAAATGGGTGCTCCACGAAAAGAAATAATAAATCTATGTATAAGAATAAATATATAACGCATGATGCACTAAAACAATATATATTATTCAGTACAATAATAACATGTGTTAGTATCCCAACTTTGCATATAGCATCTATCATAATTATATATAAAGCATAACAAGGCTACTATGGATAAATATGCAATACCCATGATAGTAGAAGATGCCCAACTTACATTCCCAATTGGGTGAACGGAAATTCAAGCACCTAAATCATGTAAAGTCATGTGTTCCTACTCATAGCCTCATTACCTCATGCAGGCATGTGTGTATAAAAAAATAATATGTTATCTTCTCAAATTAATGTGACAAAAACACATGTAAAATACAAACTAACAACTCAAACTTACTCAGGTCCTGATTTTTTATTTTTAGAATTTTAATGTGTTTAGCTTTTGAATATTTTGATTTTTTCTGTTTTGTATTATCAATTTTGAAATTAAGGTATTACTTCTCATTAATCACCTACTTTGGTGATGAATATTTGGATCAGTATCAACAACAAAAAATCTTACAAAGTAGGAAGTTAAAGCTGGTTGGTGATAGGATGATATCCATGCAAAGCTAGATAGATGGCCAGTTGCAACATTTGGTCTAAAGGTATATATAGAGATTTAATGGATATATATTCAGTACTAGAGTGAGATCATGTAGAGACTATTAGGTGGATGCAAGAGTGAGTGTAATGATATAGGTCACTGTACGTTGGAAAAGTGACAGGCGAGCTTGAGAAGCACAGTCACTCTTCTGCGTACCCGACCTCCCGAGTCGTGCCGAGACACCGGTGGGTAAGATTTCACCAAACTAGTTAGGCAGTCTATGTCTCTACACGCTATGGATTTGCGAATCTAGGCAAGAAGGCCCTTCTAACTTGGACAGTGTGGATAATAGATCGCGAGGATGACGCTCGAAGGCTCTAATCAATATCGAGCTCTGCTGATTCGTCTATGGGTGTGGGATGCTTGGAACTGACCGATGGTTTGCGGTATTTCTCCTGATAGTCATATGGGTTTTTGAAAAATTTAATGTCAACTCTAAGGCTATTTCTCTGGCCTAGTCAAAATTCTCTAGCTTCGTGGCGATTGTGTCTAGTAGGGATAAACGTTGAATGATGAAGGTGACTCGGAGTAGACTGAATACTAGTTATCGGAGCCAGTTCTATGTCTAAGTCTCTTATGGCTCGTTGGGACTGTGGGATCATTGGAGCAAACCATAACTCTTGTTGTGTCGGTTCCCGTTAGGTCATATGGGAGATCAAGTTCTGATTCCTGTAGCCAGTTCGTAAGATTTTTCAGCTTCTATGTTTAAACAACAGTGCACACGAGCGGTCTCAGAATACCTTACAGGCTTATCGCAACTTGGATTCTTAAGCGTTCTCTATAGCTACGAGGGTGTCGCCAGCGTCGCTTGTGGGAACTAAGATCACACCCGAATGTTTGTTTCTCATTTTGCGAGCCCGGCGACGGCAGGTGGGGAGTTTCGAGGTGAATTCTGTAGTTTGGCTGAGTGGAACCAAAACAGCTATGCTGGGTCGTCTGCGGATGTTTAATAACCCGCTCAACGTGTCCTGATTGTTGGAAGTCGGGTTGTTGTTTGAATACTTGTATCCGAAGGTTTTGGTCAATGTCAGTTATTACGCACTACGGTATTGGGCTGGCCCTGCTCGAAATGTATCCCGGGCTCCCTAGTCCCGTCATTGTCATGCAAAATCCGTAAGAACAAATATTCAAAGTAAAATCTAAGTGCACTTCTAGCATATATAATTTCGTTGGGGTATTCTGGCAATTAAGGAAAAGCACTATTTAAAATCTTGAGAATCGACAAACTAAACTATACGTAAAACAACAAATGCCGATTGAGCTAGGTGGCTGTGCAATTTTGGTTATCTATTCTAACAACGAAATAACTACTCTATCTGCAAGATCTCGTCCTACCCCAGAGTGAGGAAATAATCTAGGTTCTCGAACTAATCCATCCCCACAAAACCGCCCTGGCACTCGATAATAGAATACTGAAATAAATGAGTACCTACGTTTTTGACAACCTCTACAACGTTGAAGATGGAACTGCTTTCGCATAACAGTTGCGAATTCCGACGGTGTTGTGTTCTTGCCCCCTCATTATACAGCTCTTCGTGTCTTTGTGCTCACGTGGAATCCCAAAAAGCGTGGGAATTCTGGCATCACAGGAATAGAATATTTGATCATGACACCGTCAGAATGCAGACGACATAGTTGCAATAGGAGGGGATAGCGCAGATACAGAGCTTGGCGATGTAATTCCTATAGCGGGTCCTATGCGAATCATGCACAAAAGCGTCCGACGGAGCTAGTCTGTATGAAGACCAAACCCGCAACTTTAATGGCTGCCTAGCTATTTTTTAATCCAAACAATAATACTAATTTGCACAAGTTCGATCGGTGGCTTACCAACTCACACAAGCGACACCAACCTACACAACTATCACTAACTCCTAAGCACACTAAAGGGACCATAGCACTAAAACATTAAAGTGAGTGAAAATGGTGGCCCAAATGATTCTGACACTTGCCACAAGTGGATTGTGGCTTCCGCTGCACAATACAATGAAATATTGAAATGAGGATGCAATCAACTAAGCAAACAAAGACTGACTTCTGACATTGATGAGTTTCTAACAACAAGAAAGGGGGCCATTGCATGTGCACAAACCATAGCATTTTTAGGTTCAAACACCCAAGAATCAATCCAAACTGACTCTTAACATTAAAAAGAAAAACACTATTCCATGGGAACCAAAAACACTTATGCATCTCAATAGTCGAAGAAAAGCTTGGTGAGTCGTGATATTTTCACGCGGTCGTTTCAAAGAGAGTTCTAGAAAATCGCACTGCGCCGCCCTGCTCAGGGCGGCGGTTATAGGAACGTCCCGCCGTGTCAGGGCGGCGGTCACAAGACCGCCGCCCTTGAGGCGGCGGTTTCGTCACTGAAGACCAAAAGCCAAGTAGAGGGAAATTGGGAAAACAAATCCCTCGTGATAATCGGGGTATGTGGGGATGTTAAACTGCATATCTGTAAGCTTTTCTGGAGCCCGAACACCTTGCGACGAGGCTTGTATCATCATTGGGGCCGTATTCACATCGTGTCGCCGTACATACCTACAATTTTGGGTACGTACATATTGCCCCCTCGAGAAGCGGTTAAGCCTGAAGAGGCGGGAAACGTGGGGTCCGAGTATGGCCGTCCCGAATGGGAAGTAGAAGTTATCCTTACAACTCCCTGTGTTGAATGTCGTCGTCCAAAATTTCCCGCTACCTGCGATAACGAGAACTCAATGCATATGATAACAATAATTTGGCAAATAAACGTTAAATAATGAGAAGAGGACGTACAGTTGGGGGCAGGATAGAACTTACCTCGTCGGTGCTCCGAACCTGTGCCAAAGATATTTTAAAACGAAATCCGGGGCGTGATATATATGAAAGTGGGGCCCATTGTCCTATTCATTTTGCGCGAGTCGATTTGGGTTAGTTCGGAGCTCTTGGACCGCGGTGACGGTTTCCCTCTCTCACACCGAGTATGCAAACGTCTCAGTGAGATAGAATCATGCCTCCACGGGCGGAACGCAACACGCGGATCACAGGTTGGTTTGTTTTTTTTCATCTTGGTGTTTTTTCTTTTCCCCCCTTCCGCTGATTATGAAATGTTAAATTCTTGCAATGGGGGGGTTATTTCCGAAAATTTTTGGTTTAAAGGGTCCTCCTAGGGGGCGCCTACTGGGTAGGGCCCCATTTTTGGAAAAATTGGTCAAGTTTTTTGCATTGTTTGTCTTTTTACCTAAAAAACGGCTGTTTTTTTCGGACCGCACCTGCCGCCCTGGAAGCGGCGTTACAACGCCGCCGCCCTGTACATGGCGGCGTGTGAGTACTTTGTTCCCACATGTCAACTAGTCCCCGCCTTAGGCGGCGGTTACAAACCGCCGCCTTTAAAGCGGCGGTACAAAACCCCCCCTGCTCAGGCGGCGGTTCTGAACAGAAGCAAAACCTATTTTTGAAAGCTTGTACTTGCATTTTTAGCATTTGTACTTGTTTTTATATGCGGTCTCTAGATTTGTTTAGATACCTAACTTACTCCTTCTTGTGGTGTTTTTTGGTGTATGAGCGAGGGGATATATTAGATTGAGCCGGAGAGATAGTGTCACTGGCCTCCGCCCGGGGTTTGGAGGCCCGCTCACCGATGAGGAGACACATTGCCGTGGCCGGCCAATTGCGTAATCGCGTGTGCCCACTTTGCTCATCAGTCAATTCGTTGGGCCCTATTTGCATATTGGGACCAATCGAACACTTCCGACTGCAGGGGTTCGTGGTGGGTGACATCACTGGAGGATGTTACCGCATCCTGGGGTCCCGATTATTGGGAGGAGACTCACACTTGACAGCTGGTCCAGGGCACAGATCGCCAGTGGGCTGTTGATTGGGAGATGCATCTATTTTCCACGGGGCTGAAGAGGAGTGCGATCAGATCCATTCCGTATTTGCCCATCCCTATCTTGCGCAGTCTATTATGGGGATCATTGCCCCCTCGAGACTCACGGGGACAAGGAGTGGCACTCTTATACTGTTGGGGTGGGGCCCCATCATTGTCACAGAGAGAGGGACATGGCCTAAATACGCCTTGGCCAAAAACAACGGATATTTTGGGACCCCCACTACCATGACTTATACAGGGTGGTCGCTTGCATGGAGAGTTCCTTGAGCTCCCACCACTCGAGTCTGAGTTGGGTGTAAGCGCTTCATGCCGTATGGCATAGTCGTGGAGGTGCAGATCCCGGGGCTGTGACGCCCGATGTCTATATTCAGTGCTAGACACCTCACCAGCCAGTAGGCCACCCTTACCACCGCAACATGGAGGCGACCACCGTTACCAGCTTAGGCTGGTAATGGGGAGGACCACGACATTGGTCTCCTGCTCTCTCACAAGGGGCAGCGTAATTCGATCATGGGGACGGGTAATAGGTACACCCCCTTCACAGGTTCCTCAGCAATTGGCCTGCCCTCGCGGCTTATCTTCCTCCATTAGCACCGTTTAAGATCGTCTGAGATTCTAGAGGGGGGCCTAGAGGCCGTGGTTGGTATGGTTACCCCTGGCATTCCTATTGCAAGCCGTGGTGAGAGTTCGGCCAGATGGAGAGCTGGTGCCCTCGGCACCATTACTTCATATTGCTGCTTGTCCCTGCCTCATAGCAGTGGTACCCCTAGATATTGACTCCGATTCTGAGGACCACACCGGGAGGTCGAGTAGCAACGGACGAGAGCGATCCGATTTGCATGATACGCAGACATTCTGCGGGCAGAGAGGGAGGAGAGGTGGCAGAGAGAGAGACCGTGGCCGCGGAGGAGCCACTCCTCCACGAGTCCATGGTGGAGATGATAGTCCGTTCGGGGCTCCATGTTTGACCGACTACAGAGCAGCGCCTCATCGGTAGCGGCATCTGCAGCGGTCCCTGGCCCTGGCGACCCCTCTTGGGCCTGGTGATCCGAGTAAGTTACCTCGTCCTCCTATTTCAATCTTGGGTTGGTGTTAGGATTTGTCTTTGAATGTTACCATCTCCTTTATGTGTATGGTGTACACTGACCTCTGGCCTAGTTCCTATTCTTTTCTTCTTTACTTGCCGAGACTGTTGATGAGTGGCGGGATCTAATCCGTAGTGGTTTTTCGTCGATTCCTGAGGATCCCTAGGGTAAGACCCGTGCGATTTATCCGTGGATGCCGGAGTAGCCCTCAGCATCCGGCATCACACTGACGGCTTGTCCCTTTGCATGTGGCCAAGATGTTCGGTCACTCTCCTACAGATTGCAGGGTGGGGGGGCTATAGGACAGCCGAGCGCTTATAGGACTGCCTCCATAGCTAGACACGACTGCCCCTAGGACCCCGAGCCTTCTTCCATTCAGAGCGCCAGCGTAGCCCCGGAGGTCCTTTCGGGCGCGCAACTTCGCGGGATCGCGCGGTTTGAGAGGGCCACTAGCTTTCTGTATGTGTATTTGATTCTTTTTTGTATTCCGGCTCTTTGAGCGTTTTGACCATTCCTATTGCATGAGGCATTGTATATAAACTTTGATTATTTATATATATGCGTCGTT
This sequence comes from Taxus chinensis, assembly GCA_019776745.2. NCBI lineage: Eukaryota > Viridiplantae > Streptophyta > Pinopsida > Cupressales > Taxaceae > Taxus > Taxus chinensis. The sequence continues at coordinate 227,949,003 of CM034148.1, read as the reverse complement.
TTGGATCAAACTTTCCATTGGGGCTACTTTCTTTATGTCCAACTGGTCGTGTATACTATGATGTATGTATGGAGATCGTCTAAGGGATGCAGGAAAACAGAATGGTGCAAAGGTTTCTTTCTTTTGTGTTTCATATGCGATGAACTGATGTTTGTAGATTATATGGTGAAGCTAAATTCTAGTTTTCGGTGAGCATTTTGGGTACCTCATGATTTTGTTTCGGCAAGTGATGAAAATAACATACATGACAGATCCACTTGCCCCACTCCCTCCACGCAACAGTAAGGATGTGAGGGCTCAGCACCAAGAGCCAAAGGGCGCTCAGTTAATGATATGTGAAGTGTGTGACGAAAGACAACAAGCATTGGTGGAACCAAATAAAAACTACAAGCTTGTTCTATACCTGAATGACCTTCATCGTTATGGTGCAACTTGCTTGCGGTTTATTCCAGACTTTAGCCGTAATTCCACATATAACAAAACTGGGTTTTTAGGTTTTTTAACTCTCTTGGAATTTGTGAACTCGATGTCATTCTTTTGACTCAAAGTTTGAATTGATTGTTTATGACCTTTTAAATTTACTTGTTAAGACCCCGCACTTTGCCCCATGCTACTGTAGACCATGGGTTATCACCGTGGGCAGGCATAGGCGGTAGGCTTTCCACCTTTCCCAACCTACTACACAGTAAGACGCAAGCTCATCCCGAAGTTTGTGGGGCAAGGGAATTGGTAAAATAATTTTCTAATGTATCCGTCTTCGAACTGTTTTTTGTCTATTTGAGTAAATGTCCGTATATCTTATTCCAAAGAGAGGTGCCTATGGGCAGTGTGACACATCGAACTTCTAGACAAAACCATAGCAGCCCTATCCTAAGAAGACTAGAGTGAGCAAAAACTTGCAGAGTTGGTATGTTCACATTAGGACTTCGTCATGGTCTGATTTTATTGGATAAACAGTTCTTGAGTTTTGATTGATGATATTAAAGACGGAGAAGTATGATTAAGACGTTATGCCGGACCATCACGAGTTGAAATAATTTTGCTTTGAGAATAGATTCCATGATCCCATTTGTGTAAGAACAAGTGGCAAATGATCCTAATTATATGAAATGCACTGTATGGTTTATATGGCAGGCTACGCGTTACGCTTAAAAACGGTGTGGAGTGTAGAGAATTGACTGGTTCGCCAACTCCTCACCTTCTAGCGGCTAGAGGTATCACCATTTCCGGAGTCCCTTCATGACTCGTATGGGCCTCAACCATTTGGCCAGAATTTCCTTCCCTCGCCGGTCTTCTTGTCGTCCGGCTATCTACCTAGAATAGGTCCCTCCTCGTATATGGTCACTTCATAGACACCCTTCTGTTAGCTGCCCCGACATCGTCAGCATAGTTTTCTATGTCGTTTTTCAGCCTATAACCTAGCTTCATCCAGGCTTTCTATTGAGAGAACTTGCTCTCTGTAGCGTCTGCTCCAGACCTTGTAGCGAAATGCGTAGACCGGGGATTTCCGACTTCGAGTGGGAGAACTGCTTCTGACTAATACCAGCGAGAGGAGTTGCTCCTGTTGGAGTTTCTTATTGAGGTTCGATGGGCCCCACAAGGCGTGAATACTTTAAATGCCATCCATCCCGCTTGTTTTCTTTCACTGTTTTAGAGAATGGCTTTTCATGTTTTTTCGTTGCTTCAGCCTGCCCTGGCTGGGGATGTACACGGAGACCGTATGATGGCTGTTTTACATTTGTGGCATAGCTCACAACTGCGGCAGTCTTTGAAAGATTCCTTTCTGAGATAATGATTTGCGGATACCGTAACCTGCAAATGATTTGGTTCAAATGAACTTAGCGATTTACCGAACATTACATTGTAGCGGCATGGCCTCTACCATTTAGTGAATATTTTGTGGCCGTATTAATAACATTGGCCATCTGTGAGGAGGGAGAGAATTTCCCTTTAATTCTAGGGCCCATGTAGAAAGGGCCACGGATCGCGATCCGGTTTGCAAAGGCTTGTGCAGGCATGTGGATCTCGTGAGAGAAATCCTGACATTATGACACCTGCGTACAACTCTTTGTGTGCATGCTAGAGGGGGGCCGAAATCGCCCATTCGGTGTTTTTTTCGAGCAGTGCTGGCCACCGATTGGCCTCCACAGATACCGCTATGGATTCTGAGAAAGCCTCTTGGCTCTCTGTGGTCAACCATCCTAAGAACTTTCTCGAAGGCTTTACGATAGAGCACCTTCCTCTTAAGGACGATTTAAGCTACAGAATGCTTACCGTATTCTTTGTTGAGTTGTAGCTCCTTCTGGATACCTATGGTCCCTGATATAGCTAATGATTCATCGTCCAGGGCACTCAAGATAGCAGGTCGGGTTCGACTTCGTATAAACGCATGCATCTTTAAAAGTCGAAGTCTACTAGTCGCCTCCGTCACGGGTATTCAGCTCCATCTCGATGATTTTCCCCTTTATACTGCTTTTGGGGTCAACAGTTAATTCGAACTTCGCCCTTAGTTTATAAAACATCCTACTTTTTGGTGACAGACCCTTGTGGGGAGAAAAGTCTGTATGGTCCGTCTTTACTATGCCCCTTGTCTCTTGAGTTAGCATGTATGGGCGTAAGCGTTTATTACAACGACTATGGCCAGACATTCGCGGCCGCTGCTGTGTAGAGCGCGTTTCGTATCGAGCATGTTTGTCTAATGAATAATCGCAACGCTCTCTTTTGTCATCGTCGTCTCTTGGGCTAGCATGCAAGCTCTACACAAAATAGAAACTCTAGCTCGGAGGACCCCTTAAGGTCGATCTGCTTTGGTGCATTAGCGTAGGCGGTGATAGCATGAACTTGACTTCACAAAGCTTCATTGCAAGCTTATCCATCAAGCTTATATCCTTCCTTGAGTAATTGCTTGATTGGGATGAACGCGGAACTTAGAATCCGGGATAATCTCCGATTGCCCCCACTTTCCGAGAATGAGCTGTTCCAGATTCATTCGATGGTGGGGAACCATTGCGAGGACAGCCCGTTTTGGCTGGATCAACAATCGTCCCTCGTGACGATTGCTGTAACCTAGGAGCTTTCCTCCGGTTACCCCAAGACGCATTATCTCTGGGTTTTAGGGTAACTCCCTATTCTCTCAGTCAGGAAAGGATGACAGAGATTGAGGATGGTCACAACCTCTTTCTTGGCCTTAGCCAACAGTCCATCTCTACGTAGGCTTCCATATTTATGGATTATATCGTGAAATTGTATGTCATGCCCGCTGGTATGTACCCCCACCACCGGCGTCTTAAGACCAAATGGCATCACAGCGTACCAATAGGTTCCCAAGACTTATGAAACGTGTGTTTTAGAGCTTGATCTTGCTCGTATATTTTTGATTTATTGTATCCCGCGAATCCATCCTGGAGACAAGAGTTTCAAAAACATGCTGTTGCATCAACAATACTGTTAGGAAGTAAAGGGATCGTCCTTAGGGGCAAGCTTTTTGTTGATATCTCGAAAATCTTATGCAGATCGTTATCTTTCCATTCTTCTTGAGAACTGACGTGTAGATCCCATTGGAGTAAATTCCTGGCTTGATAATCCTACGGGGATTTTAAACATTAAACAAAAGAAAAACACTATTCCAGGGGACCAAAAACATTAATGCAATTGCTCAAGTCGGCAAGAAAAGCTGGTGAGTCGTGATATTTCAACGCGGGTCACGTCAAAAGAGTGTTCTGGAAAACGCGCACAGGAACCGCCGCCCTGCTCAGGGGCGGCGGTTACAGGACCGCCGCCCTGTTCATGGCGGCGGTCACAAGACCTCCGCCCTTACGGGCGGCGGTTTCGTCACTGAAGACCAAAAAGCCAAGAAAGAGGGAAAAATAGGGAAAACAAAGCACGCGGGGGCTAATCGGGGTATGCAGGATGTTAACGCATATCTGTAAAGCTTTTCTGGATCCCGAACACCTTGTGAAGAGGGCTGTATCATCATTGGGGCACTTATTACATCGTTCCGCAGTACAGTACCTTACAATTTTGGGTACGTACAGTCACACTCGTGACATAGAGAATCTAGGGACCTCGATAGTCTTCTATATCTTGGGTGAATATAGATATTGATGGTTTTTACAAGTTTTTTAATGTATAGCAAATATTTTTTATACATGGGTGCATTATTTTTAAAGGTCGTGTCTCTTCATTATATATCAGGTCTTGAATATTCAAGATATATGTGTAGGTTTTATATGATTTGGATTTGATTCATGCATTTGTCTACATGTTTGTGATGATTATATCTTAGCATTGTAGATATATTATTTATTTTCATTCATACTTGGAATTTTTACTTGGTTGATCGATCTAGATTAATAATACTATCGTATTCATTATCGGTTGCAATAATGAATTGTAATCAATATGATTTTCTTTGATATTTGGTTATATAACTTCCTAAGATGGAGCTTGTGTAGATTGATTCACATGACTTATTGTTGTGGTGTTCTTATCTTATTTTTATTTCTCAACTTTTGGCATCCATTTATAGTTTATTTATCAAGTAGGCCATATAGAATATGGGTGCGAAGGGGATATTTTCTAGACAAAATTATATATAGGAGATTAATGGACCAGTCATTCTTGTGAGATAATTTCATGAGATATCTCAGCCTCTATAGAGTGGTGCGTTGTGGAAGAAGAAGGATATTTATAATGTATAACATCAAATGAAATAATAAATTTATCTTCAAGAAGATCTAAATTTTTATGATGTAAGAATCATTTTCACGATGTCCATTAATGCCATGGAAATTACAAAAAGGTCATATTTTTACATTTGCAAATCTATGAGGAGGATCGTTATAATTAGGTGGTAAATTCATCAAATTCTTGCCCAAAAAAAATGCAAGATGTTATGTGGTCAATCACGAAACGTATCAAAGTGAATTGACTCTCCTTAGTACACCCTAGGTGGCTCCCTAGTAACCTAAGGAAGTGTGACTGCAAAATTAAAATACTTTACTTATTGTAATACATTTACTTGATTTGAGTTGTGTGTGGTACCTTTTCTACAACTTGAATTCATTTACTCACTTGAAACAAACTTAGAATCTTGTGTAGGTTAAAATTCTTTTACATTTGGAGGTGGAATCTCTTGTTCTAAACAATAACTTAAATTCTCAAAGCATGAAATGCATCACATGCGGCATATAATAATTTCGTCTGAGGATGGATAATGCCTTAAGATGAAAAATATATACTCCATCTCTAGGTCAGATGGTTGATAAATTAATTGCTTCATGTAAGCCTTAAATGATAAAATAAATACATTCATGGATTCCTCTTGGTTTTGACATAGTTACAAAATTCCCATATTGAAATTTTGAACCTTATTCAAAATATATTGAATTATAAATGCTTCCTCAAACTATATAACATTTCTAAAGGTAGGAGGTCCAGTGGTTTTCAGGCTTCACTGGAAGCAATATTAAGGAATTACCCTAAGCTGAAATTTTTGGGATCGTGATTTTATTAAAATGCCCATCAATACCATAATGTTCCATTGATAAGCCTAAGGGGGTTTAGGAATATGTACTGTGAAAGAGCATTAAATGATTTCAAAAAACTCAGTTAATGGTTACCTGAAGGCATGTTGACATGTTACCTAGGGTCATGCAAGAGTTTCGTTTTGTGGTACGTTTTGGAATGAAGGAATGTTCACATGTACGTGGAACTTTTGAGTATCAAATGTTTTCTCATCTATGGTAGATTGCATGTGCATAGAGATTTCATTGAAATCAGATTTTTGTCTTATATGTTTTGGATGTTGATGTTTTTAGAGTTTATGCCAAGGAAATATTTTTTTGCCTATGCATTAAGGCAATGATTTAATTTTGAAAAATATTGAAATGATGAAGCATGAATTTACTGCAATTGAGAAAAGGGGAAAAACACTACTAATCTTGTCTATGCAACTCATGATTCCTGCATTTAGGGCTAGGTGACCACAACAGCTTCAGACATGATATAATGGTTTATAACTTGTGTAGATAAGTTACATAAGTGTCCTCCATTAGTGTCATCCACATCTCATTATAAAGCATCTTGTATTTTTCATGGGTTAGAAGTATAATAATGAAGGATCCCCATTAGTCTTACATCCTCACTCAGTGCTCTAAGAGACCATATTTTACAACTGATTTCACAATTTATTAATTCAAGAGGTCTATCATGCTCATTATTTTCATTCATGAATGGAATAGAGTGATGAGTCCCTACTTAGATCCTGCTTCACTTAGCAGTGCTTTATATTTCCCTAGAAGGCCCCCTCTTACATAATATAGTATCACTTGTAATAACCCAAGAGACAGGATGATATGTAGCATGTGATGAGTATGTTTCTTGTTAAGGAACCCCCAATAAAATTTACCATCACACAACCTTTTCTAAGAACCCATAAATTGTTTTATTTTGCAACCCAAGAGATTGTTTTAGAGCTTCTGAAACAAATCCATTTTGTGTCATATCCTACAGCTCATGAAATTCCATGAAACATATAAAATCTAGTGTTGGAGCTTTCTGCAACTCAAAAGAAGGTTAGATGATAACACAATCATTTGTATGTTCCCGCATTTTGCAACTACATGTAAAAGGTGGGCACTTGATAACTATCAATGATTTAAAGCCCCCTCCTGACTCAATATAAGGCTGGGCATATGATAGTCAATTTGGGTGAATTTTCACTGTAGTGGCATTTGTTGGTCTCGTTCATGGTGAAGTGGTTGTTGATGGATACTATATGTAGAAGACTTATCAGGCAGAGGACTAGGTGTGAAAGCATGGTAACCATAAGCTTGTAGGATCCATACAATTTGAAGTGTGAAAAGCTAGGAAAGGGAAATTTCAATGGTCTTCAACCATACACCATAGACTACATAAATTAAATATAAAGAACAAGAAAAAATGAGGAGGTTGGTAGCTTCCTATTTATCACGAGAGTGAGGTTGCAAAGGTTATAGTGTGCATAACATAGCTTCTTGATAGCAAACAGAAGAAAAAAAATAATACAACAAGAAATATACGCATGCCTGATAGGCACCTCCTAAACTTACACTGCTTCCTTACTAGTCTCTGTTTGAATAGACAAGAAACAATGTTTGTTGAACAAGTAGCTAGTCAATCTTCTCTACAAGAATAAATTCAACCCGATCTTCAAAAAAAGAATTGTTCATTAAAACCTTACCATTATGTCTTTGAGAATATAATCCCATATTAACCTTGGAAAAGCAAATCTTGGGGTGAACCCTAAGATCAACCTAAGTGTAGGTTGAAATCGACCCACTCAGGGCCAACTAGCCTAAGTACTAGATAAGTTTACAATGTCAATAAACATGTGTTTCCAGATTGGTTAATGCCTTGGATCCAATAATATTGTGCTTGTATCTCTCAATGAATAGGAAAATCGACAGGTCTTAAAAGGCATGTAGGATGTGTCACTAATACATGCTTTTCATTACATAAAATGGCGACCCAATCCTAGGGTTTTATTCTGAAAACTGCTTCTAAACTCTCTATGAGGCATGTATATTCACACTCTTGTCACACGCATATCCCAATTAGCTTGTTTGATATGTTTTTATTTTTATTTTCCTATATTTTGAAATAGGCTCAACACTACATGGTGGAAGTCCTAAATAGACCAGAGCATTCAAAGGATTGGTCTCCATTCATCTTAATGGATGTGCAATCACAAAACTCATGGGCTAGGGAAGATGATTATATTCTTGGGTCTAATTTGTCATCGTATGTAAGTACAGTTTAATTGTTTAACTATTTGCAAGGCTTGATTTAATTTTCACTAGGGATGGAGTTGTGTGATTATAAACCCTAGTTTTATGTGTTAGGAAATTGAATGGACATCTGCGATATTTAACAAAGAAGATTGGTGTATGGAAACAATTGTACTTCCCCTTTGATATGGCCAACTTTCCTTGTATGAACCAATTCCTGAGTGTTGTACTACATTTCCCAAATGAGGGGCTCATTATTGTAGGATGAATTGGATCAAAAAGTACCGTGACCTCTGTGGATGAAAATATAGCATACATGCCACAAATTTTTTGTTTTGTTTTTCAAAATGTTATTGTTCGAGGATAACTGAAGTATGATCGAATGTTTCCAACATAGTGAGTGCACAACATAAATGGGTCTTGTAGATAGATGGAAGACCTAATGTACAATTACTCAATTAACATCCCTACCATATTTTTGATGACACTTACTCTATGCAAATTCATGGATTTGTCTTGAGAGTTGTTTCTCATCGAGTCAATTATCTAAGAAGAGTCTCCCATTAAAAGAACATCAGAATTAGATAAATGGCTTGGGGTTGAAACATAATATTTATTGTTATTACAGAATTTTAGGGTATCTTTGAACTAGAGATTATCAGATTATTTAAGACTCTTAAGATTGCCTCGCTTGTTTCTAAATAGGAGCTTGATGTTTTGTCAAGTGAGTAAATGACAGTATTTGGTTCACCGTCATATACCTGATCCACGTTGATCTAGTATTGTCATTATTTCAATTCTAAATATTATAGAATTACACATAGAATTTTAATCACTCTAGGGTCTGGATTTGGATATAGATGAAACTAGTTCCAGAAAGGGATAGAAGCATGTGGTGCTTCTCACTTATTTTGATGAGCAGAGCACCAATGATTTAACACAACAACAAGATATTAAATATGCTCAAAGGAGTACTTCACAAGATATACAAGCTATGCCTAATATTGATAGGCCATAGTCTTCCCTAGATGTATAGGAAACTGAACTGATCGCAGTGAACCATTATTCGTAAGGTGAGTTAGAAACCACCTCACAAACAATATAATGCTAAGCTATTATATTATGTGTTATGCAAGTTGTTTATAACAACTCATATATAAGCCATATAAGTAGTTACTTAGCACCTAATATACTAAATTTAGATCACTACATACACTAGGAATATTACTAACATTCCCCCCTTAGTACAAACATGGGGGATAAACCTTAACTTGTACACGGCTAAATTTTTCCTTTCTCAAAAATAGCCTGCTCATGATATGGATGGTTGCTCAAGGATGATAAACCCCAATATACCATCTGGATGGGTTATGCCGATATGGTGTAACCAATCTTAACTTCACAAAATGGCCATGGTTTTTTGATTTGGACAAAACCAACAACCTCTGAGTATATTTTATTCAAGTGGAGAACTTGAAAACCACAATATCATTGTATGTTGCAGCTAGCTGATCATCAACCATCTCATCACTATCTCAGCCTGCAAGGAATAACATAGTTTGAAAATCTGTAGAATGCTGATGCTAACATTTTTTCACACAAGCTGAATGACTGGAAATGGATACAATAGGAACATGTATCCAGACGTCAACTTGTGTTAAAATTTGAACTTGAGGGCTGAAAATAGGAACACTGAAGATATAATCAAACTACAAAAAACTAAAAGAAAACTAAACGACACTTGCATGTCACCAAAGCTGACTAAAAATACGGCAAGTGTCGATTGGTGACTGACGAGAGGAGTTGATCGCCCTCCATCCTCTGTTTCCTCCTACCTCTAGTGTCATGATGCTAGCTCAACAAAATAGCTTAATTTGAGTGACTAATTTTAAATGCCCCCCTCAATTTAATCACTCAGACGTCACATACAAGTGAAAATGATGCATCCAGATAATAGTGAGGTAATTATATATTCATAGTTAATTGCATATTATTATTATTGGTTCTACGACTCTATATTAGTAAGAAGTGACCTAACGACTAACAAAATGACCAAGACATTGGTTATAGATATGACTGTGTTAAGTCTCCTTAGCATTGACCTCTCCTAATTTATGATGAGAACCATAAGCGTAAATGATATTTTATTTTGACAACTGGGTAAGTGCACGAAGTTGGTGGACAATTCCGTGGACATAAAAACCCAAAATAAAAAACTGCGATCGCGGTTTTTAAACCGCGATCGCGGTTCCAATGACCATAAAACTAGCAGGTTTAGAACCACCGAACCTAAAACTGTGATCGTGGAACTCTGAGACAAAAAAAAAAGCAGTCCCACGAGTCCTCATTTTCCCCATTTTTCATTTCAAACCACGATTTCTCCTAGACATTTTTCACTCAAGCTTTGAATACCACCTCAAAATTTCTCATCAGACTTCTGGATCGTGATAGATTCAACCATGCCACCAAGACGAGGAGGTAAGCCCCTGATTTTAATCATTTTTTTTTTTTTGCATTTTAGGTTATTTTTTTGCATTTTCATGGGTTTTTTGAAATGTTTGTTTATGTATACAATTTTCTTGTTTTGTCAGTTGGTCGGCAAGCTCAAAATCGTGCAAACCATCAAAACATTCCTCAAAACCCTCCAAACATTCCTCAAAACCCTCCTCCAAACATAGATCCGCCTCCTGTGGCTCCTTCTGTCCCCACTGAACCAATAGGAACACAAGATAATATCATTGGAAGAATCTGAGAAAATAAAATTTTCATTGAGAACCTTATTCAGACTATAAGACAAAATCATGCCACAAATCCATCCCGCATGACTTTAGCCAACACATTGCAAACATTGATTGGTGAAGTCGACTCCGCAACCAACCAAATACATAGATGGAATACCTTTAGAGGTGATTGTAGGTGGTGGTATGCGGATAAATTATCCCATGCAGCCGTAAAAGACAAAAAAATTGGAAAAGACCTCATTTGTGCATTATTTACTGACTCGAGAACCAATGCCCCCCGCAGCTACTTGCAAACGGTTCCCAATCCATTGGTGCCATGATGACTAGAATCAAAAACAATTTTTGGGACCGATGGTGGATGGTTTTTTATTATCCACCATGCAACAACAATGAGGTTCCTCTCTATTTTTTGAAGAAATTATATTGCGAGTTCGTGCTTAATGAGGTCCCAAATTATTTTGACTTTTCTGACTTTTTTGGTCGAGGAGGTGGCTCTGCACAGAGTAGACCTGGTGCACGCGTAGGTCAACCAAGGATCCCCCATGCCCCAAAACCCCCACTGCCTTCAGTTATCCCTCCTACAGTGAAGGAGGTTGTGGAGATTGACACACTGCATGCATTAAGGGAGCTCACTGACACTCTGACCCAGCATAGTGACCAGATTACATCTGGTGATGTTGGTGGAGGTGCCAGTTCTAGCGCACCACACCACTGTGGATCATGTGGTTCCGTATGCACTACGGACGAGACATCATTTGCTGGTTCACATGATTTCTTTTCTATAGATGAGATGTTGGGGGATGTTTTTGGAACTTGTGCCACTGATATTGGTCTTTCACAAGTAAATTTCAAATAAATATAAATAATATATATATATACAATAGTTTAATTCACATGTTTGAGATTTTAATATATATGTATTTGATTGTACGTCATGTACATACATGTAAAAAACTAATTTTTAATTTTATTTTAAATAGCAAGAGCCGGTGAAGGAAACATCCGGCATCGACATGCTAGCTACTGCAGCTGGGCGTGTTTCAAATGTAAGTTTCAAGTTGTACAAACTTACATTTTTAATTTCATTTGATTGCACTAGATTATTATTATAATGTTTCACGTGTATGTTGTACATATTAATATGTTTGTCTTTTATACATAGGAGCCTGGCGGGTCATCATCTGCTCTGGGAACTAAGGCTACTGGCATGCCTCACATGAGTTTTACGCAGGTTAGTTTCTCTTTACACTTTGTTTCTAATTGTGGAAGTTCACGTGGATTACATGCTTTGGACCTTTGTTATGTGGTGCAGTCATGTAGATTTTAATATTGATTTGTACATGTTTTTTGTATAGCTTATGACTGCCAGAGAGACTCCTCCATATATGCAGACTGTGGAGGCTACTGTAGATACTGCCATAGCATCTGCAGATCCACTAACTGAGGTACAATTTTTCAAATTTGTTAAATTTTGGAGGTTCATTATTTCTTATTACTTAAATCTACAATATCAAATTTTGTATGTATGTGAAATATTTAATTTGAAAATTAATTATTTGTATGTAGCTTACCCAAGCTCGTGAGTCTATTGTTGTCCCTGCGATGCGTCAACGACAAATTGATAGGGATCATGACATTGCGGTAAGATTTCACATGCATTTTAACTAAATTGTACAAGTTTCTAAATTTTGAATGTATTTTAAAATTTTGGGTGTTAAAAACTTGTTGTTTATGAATGTGCAGGTTAGGTTGCAGACCTGCTTAGAGATGCCTAGGACCACACAAATGAAATCTGTAGTGGCATCTCCCTCCACTACATCCCCAGGTCATGGACGTGCTACTTCTAGTAGGGCGAAGAGAGGGAAGATGTTTCATGAGTAGATTCATAGTCCACCTGGATGTACATAGATATATATATATGGGCCATCTGGTCCTAGTGAACATGTTTCTTCATATAGTCCATTGTATATATATAGCCTTTTGTGACCGCATGTGGTCCTATATACATGATGACACACTTAGTTCGAGATGTACACATGTTATGAACTTACATATTTTCAGAGACGTGCATCTGGAGCACACTTTGTTTGATTCTTATATATCCATGTGTGTTGGTTTTCATAATGATATTACTTCTATATGTTTGATTCGATTTCATTGCATGTATGATATCCTTCTATGTATGTTTTCATAACTATTTATTAGTTCTAGATATGTATGTTTGATTTAAAATTAAAAAACCATGTCCCGGAGCACTACATGGTACAATTGTTAAGAAAACCTATTCCATTAAGCAAAACCATGCTAGGTGAACTACAAAAGGGCAATATGTAATTACTTTTTTTTCTTTTAAAGCTAACACTCATCTGTTGCATATCAACTAATGCGAACATTGATAGAAATAAGTGAGGTAGAGTTCATCTTGAACTATATGAATATAACATTACTTATGGTGCAACATTGCATGGTACAATTGTTAAGAAATTAAGGGAAGCATTTACATTGTTTTAGAGAAATTAAGGGAATCAATAGATGTACACACCTTATCTCTTTATAATTTGGTGCTATATGCCAATCAACTAAGAAGTTAAACATTCAATTTGATTATCGTTTAAAGTAGATTCACTTCTCTCTTTCATTTTCATTGTTTGTCTCTTTCTTCTTGGACTTACCATCCTCTCTTTCCTTTTATTTGCTTGTATGTATTCAAGACTTCTTTCTTTCTCCTTATTATTTTTCCATTGTTCACTCTTTTTTCTCTTGACTTATCTCTTGTTGCTTTGAATATCCTGTCATAAATATCTCCTCAAGCCTTTGTATTTCCTCATGTTCAACAAGTATTCACTCTCTCCTTCACTTTATTCATTTATTGATCACAGCCATTACATGCTTGCCTCAAACTGAAATTTGACCTTTTCTCACCACTTTCCTCTTGTTTCCCATTTCATATTGAATGAGTACCTATTTATTCTCTAAGCATTTCATTTTGCACTTCCTTTCTCCTCCATTATTCTTCTTTCGTGCTATGTTCTCCATTATGAGAATTATTTTCTCTTCTTCATGTTTCTCGTGCATGGAAACTATTTTCCTCTTATTCCTTCATAGGCTCTCACTTATTTGTTCCCTTCACTTCTTTTAGCATGCTTCATAAGTGACTTGATTGACCACTTCACTCTTTTTCTAAAATTCCATCCAAATATGCAAACTTGAAGCTACTTGCCTTAGCATTTTATTGATAATCTTATTCATATGTTCAAATTCTCACCATACTATTAGAAACATTGAATAAATGCATTTCATTCCTTTAACATGACTTACCTTTACTCGCCACTTTTCACTAGTTCTTGCTTCACTAGCAATTATGGCTCATTTAATTTCAACTCCATTTAGTATTCTTGACCTATATTCAAATACTTAATCCACTATTAGAATAACAAGGGAATGATTTATTCTTGTAAATCTTCAAAGCATGATAATTAGGGTATTAGATACCCATTAAGGGATTAAAAGTATGTAAAAAGTTTCAAGGTAGCCAAGAGCATGAACATATTACAATGCAAACATAATGAGCATGTAAGCACATAGTTGGGGCAGTAGAGGATGGAGAGAGATCACCATAACAACATAGATCAAGAGAGAAAAGTAAGGACATTGATGAAGCACCTAAGAGGACAGAGGCAAGCACAAAGAGAACAAGAAATATGGAAGGTAAACAAGTGACATTGAATGTTTTGAGTCCTAGGAAATGAACGGAGGCGAGGAGTGAGAAGTCATGCCTCAGAACATCATGGCACTGAACCAAATGTGCCAAAACATCTGGATGGCTAGGTGAATGCTAGAGGAGGCATTGTTTCGATGTGCAACAAGGTCGTTGCTTCCAGGCTACTTCGTTCGGGCGTAGTCCCTTAAGAGCCCTAAGACCAAAATATCGTTCAACTTCGATAGGTGACTACTCGGACTCCGTGGCACCTAGAAACATCTCATCTGATCCAACACCTCAATGTAGGGACCCTCTACAATAACCTCTCTAAGTTTTTTCCTTCCCATATCGGTGCTCTCACTGCCCTATTGTTTGCAAACTCGTGAATAGTGTAGTTCGAGCCAGTGTAAGGTTGTCAAATGCTATATTTTACAAATGGTGGGTCATGGCACCAAATTGACTAATAATTGAATGCTATAGGAGGTGGTGTTTTGGTGCATGACAAGGTCGTTTCTTCCGGGCTACTTCGTTCGGGTGTAGTCCCTTAAGAGCCCTAAGACCAAAATATCGTTCAACTTCGATGGGTGACTACTCGGACCATGTAGTACCTAGAGACATCTCATCTAATCTGACACCTTACCGTAGGGACCCTCTATAATAGCCTCTCTCAGTTTTTTCCTTCTCATATCGGTGCTCTCGCTGCCCTATTGTTTGCAAATGCGTAAAATAGTGCAGTTTGAGCCAGTGTAAGGTTGTCAAACACTATATTTTACAAACGGTGGGTCGTGGCACCAAACCAAATGCACCAACACATCCAGGTGGCTAGGTGAACACTAGAGGAGGTGGTGTTTTGGTGCGTGACAAGGTCATTGCTTCCGGGCTACTTCGTTCGGGCATAGTCCCTTAAGAGCCCTGAGACCAAAATATCGTTCAACTTTGACGGGTGACTACTCGGACTCTATGGCACCTAGAGACATCTCATCTGATCTAACACTTCAGCATAGGGACCCTCTACAATATTCTCTCTCAGTTTTTCCTTCCTAGATTGGTGCTTTCGCTGCCCTATTGTTTGCAAACGCGTGAAATAGTGCAATTCGAGCCAGTGTAAGATTGTCAAACGCTATATTTTGAAAATGGTGGGTCATGGCACCGAACCGAATGATTTGACATGTCTGGGTGGCTAGGTGAATGCTATAGGAGGTGGTGTTTTGATGTGCGACAAGTTCATTGCTTCCGGGCTACTTCGTTCGGGCGTAGTCCCTTAAGAGCCCTAAGACCAAAATATCGTTCAACTTCGACGGGTGACTACTCAGACTCAGTGGCACCTAGAGATGTCTCGTCTAATTCAACACCATGGTGTAGGGACCCTCTACAATATACTCTCTCAATTTTTTCCTTCCCAGATCGGTGTTCTCGCTATCCTATTGTTTGCAAATGCACAAAATAGAGCAGTTTGAGCCAGTATAAGGTTGTCAAATGCTATATTTTGCAAACAGTGGGTTGTGGGACCAAACCAAATGCACCGACATGTCCAGGTGGCCAAGTGAATGCTAGAGGAGGTGGTGTTTTGGTGCGTGACAAGGTCATTGCTTCCGGGCTACTTCGTTCGGGCATAGTCCCTTAAGAGCCCTGAGACCAAAATATCGTTCAACTTCGACGAGTGACTACTTGGACTCCGTGGCACCTAGAGATGTCTCGTCTAATCCAACACCTCAAAGTAGGGACCCTCTACAATATCCTCTCTCAGTTTTTTCCTTCCCAGATTGGTGCTCTCACTGCCCTATTGTTTGCAAACACGTGAAATAGTGCAGTTTGAGCCAGTGTAAGGTTGTCAAACACTATATTTTGCAAACGGTGGGTCGTGGCACTAAACCAAATGGGCCAACACATCTAGGTGGCCAGGTGAATGCTAGAGGAGGTGGTGTTTTGGTGCATGAAAAATTCATTGCTTCCAGGCTACTTCGTTCAAGCGTAGTCCCTTAAGAGCCCTGAGACCAAAATATCGTTCAACTTCGACAAGTGACTACTCAGACTCTGTGGCACCTAGAGACATCTCGTCTGATCCAAGACCTCGGTGTAGGGACCCTCTACAATAAGCTCTCTTAGTTTTTTCCTTCCCAAATCGGTGCTCTCGTTGCCCTATTGTTTACAAACGTGTGAAATAGTGTAGTTTGAGCCAGTGTAAGGTTATCAAACACTATATTTTACAAACGGTGGGTCGTGGCACCAAACCGATTGTGCACACACGTAGGTATGGTCTTGTAAACACTTTGGGAGGATTCTTTTTGGTTCTTTAAGCACCAGGTGCTTCTGGGCTACCTCCTCTAGAGCCAAGAACCCCCTTCACAGGTATATAAATCGTTGTTAATTGCTTCTTTTTTCTTGTAAAAAAATGAAAGCTTCTCTTAGCTTCGAGAATTTAAAATTCTCTACTAACAGTGCCAACCACGTGAAGGTGGAATATTTTCTGGCACCACTAACCTGAACATAAAAGTGTTAGTTAAATAAATTTAAGTTTCAAATCAAAACCATACTAGATATATACAAAATACACAAATTTAAAATAAAATATATGAACTTAAATCTATCTAACTAAAAAATTTATATATATCAAAGAAATTATATATAACAGACATGAGCATTGTAAATTCATTCCACTGAACCATCAGGATCGGATCAACTCTGAATAGCAGAAAAGATTGCTTCATGATCTGACTCTCGAACCTTCTAAAGAATCTTGTCATTAGGCCTTCCTCGATATCTATACAGCTAAATATTTGTCACTAGAACTAGATGCGAATATAATAATATTTTCCTGTGTCTCAAAGTCTTCAAACACCCAAACAAAGAATTTTTTTAATGGATACCGTCGAAGCCAAGTTTCAGTAACTACCACTGACCCTATAGGATACTCAATATCTTCACCATATATAATAGGAGAAGTCAACTTCTTTCTTTCCTTTATGCAACAACATAAGAAATAGTTTGTTCCTTCTTCATTGTCTTCTGTCGCAATAACTACAAACACATGTCCTACAAAAAAATAAAGGTTGAACAGCTCAAATTTAAATTACATATTAAAATTTCAATGGACATAACTCAATACAAAAATTAAATAAATAAACATAAATACCTTATCGCACCAAAATCAAAATTTCGTCAAAGTCCTTAGATGTTGCAACTTCATCTGCAGAAACAAGTTGTAATACTTGTGGAGGTTGATAACTAGGAAGCGGAGTTAGAGGCCTACAAATCCATTCATCCACCCATTCTTGTGAATCACACTCAGTAGTGACAAATTCAATACAAGATGCATAAAAACATGTCAAATTTCTTGTCCATACGGCCCATGAAGTAGCATCTGAGCTACAAAATGAGTGCATATCACTGGACCCAGTGAGTTTCATACAATCCTCGTAGTTAGCAATTTGTTGTTCCTCTATCAACCAAAAATATATGTGAACTGTGGAATTTTCTTGAGAACCTCAGGCCATGTTGTCAATACACCATTCCACTAAGCTCTTTGCATCTTTTAATTTAACACCGTCTTTGTACTTCAACTCTTCTCTTGCAAGAGCTCTTTTCACACATGCCCCTGCACCGTCATGCTCTCCTTTTCCATGTCCAGCCTCAATGAAACTCCAAATATGTTGCAAACCCATCTTGACGTGCATTATGCTCATATAATAAAACATTCGTGCATTCTTAAACTAAGACATACAATTATTTAACCATATATAATGTTGTTTGAAGTGGATGTCCCTATCAGACAAGTTTCCATAAAATCACTGGAAACACCCTTGCACAAATTCAGTAGAATGAGTACGATCATCACTGATATAAAATTGGTAGTCTCTTAAAAAAAATTGATCATTCTTTGTACTGTCAGGAGAATGTAGAAATGCTATATACAGAAAAATGGCAACTTGTATTGAGTTGTAATATTGCGATTGAACCTCCATTTGTGGTTGCAATGTGTAATTCTCTGCAAAATCGACCACTGAAACAATAGTACCAATAGGAAATGTGTCCTTACATATCTTGAACTATTCATCCAACCATCGAGCTCTATGTGTATACCTAGCATACTCATAAACAATTACATCCTTAAATTTTCTCAAAAATTAGAAAACAGGCATTTATTCTGTAACTAGCTCACACCGTTTAGACTCTTTTCCATCTTTCAACTAGTATGCAACTGATTTATATTTATCGAACTCAACTAAATTATGTTCTATTGTACCTTCAATTTTCTCATGGATGTAACTTTCCAATTTAGGTAGTCCACCGCATGTACTACAACTTCCATCTAAACAATCCTGACTATAAAAAAATTGTCCAACTTTTTTTTCACAAAATATAGTAGGAATGAAATCCCTAGAAGATAATGGTGGAGCTTGAACACCGCATTCCGATAACATATTTTCAGAATGAAAAATAGAACGATTACGTAAAAATTTAGCATAATGCATCGCAAATTCAACATGTTGCCTACAACAAGTGGTGCAAGCGTGGTTGATTTTCACATAGAATGGTTTCAACATTTCAAAAAAACGTTGAAACTAACGAAAAAATTGAGTTTGATTCATATCTAAGAAATGCTTTGGATGTGGTTCACGATTAGTAGAACCAAATCTGTGTTTTATAACATCTCTTGTATTAGGTGAAACTCTAGTGTTATCATGCCAAAATTAAATAACAACTTCTCTTATAGCATCAAAATTATTTTTGTCCTTACGCAGTGCTCTAGTAGAAAATGCCCAAAAATCGGTGTTCTTGAGTGATTGAAGGATATTACGTCTTTCAATTTCTTTCATTAGAGTTTTTCGATTAACTTGCAACATTCGACTTGTTTGCGTAATCAAACATTGGTTTTTATTGATTCACTTACAACACTAGTAAGAAGTACACGACACACAATATTACTATCCCTAGTGCATCTCTTGACACCAACAATATGCTATGCATCATGAAGGTTTTCAACAATTGTAGAGGTTTGACCATGTATATTAGATGTTGTCAATCCTAAGGTGTTTAATGTAGGTATCATTTTAATCAATTTCATCAAACTAACCAACAACTGACATCTTTGGGAATCATTTAAAATTTCAAGATGATTATCCCAAATTTCAGTGGCTTTTCTTCTGATTTTTCATTCAGAAAGTTTTTCAGACATTGGTTTCAAAAAAATTCATTAATTTCAATAAAAAATTTAGGTTTCTTACGTGAAATCCTAGGAGGTTTTTTTATCAAATTTTTCCTGTCTACAGTTTCAACATGAATTTCCTTATTTACATTTTAAGTGTCTCCATCAATTTCAACATTTACTACATCATGAGTATTTAATTCTTCTTCAACATTGACAGTAAAAACATCTTCATCATGAGTATTTAATTCAACTTCAACATTGACAGTACAAACATTACCTGGTTCTTCATTGCTTACAATAGCTGGGGTTGAAGATGAACCTCTTCGTGATTCACGAAGATTCCGCATTCACTTAGTATTTTGAATTTTGTTGGCCTCTAATTCGTTTCATGTTTTTTTACTTAATGACTTCCTTTTTTGACTTTGTTTCTTGTCTCCCATGATATTTTTCTTTTGGTGATAAGAAAAACATACAGAAAAAGATAGAATTTCGTAGTAATTCATACGGTAAGGTCAGAGAGTAAAAATCACATGGTAATTCAAACATTGGGATATGTGTAAATATGATTTATAAAGCACACTCGCGGTTTGTGTTAAAAAAACTACGATCACGCTTTATAAACCACAATCGTGGATCTATCTACTGAACCTAAGCCTCGGGAAATCTTTGTTTTTCCCCAACCAAAGCTATGGAAGGTCATTATGAAGTGTAAAAGGTAAAAAAACCTCAAATTTGCTCTTCCAAAGACTTTAACCATGCTAAAAAAAAATGAATACATTTCACAAAAATGGTGCCATCGCGTAGGGGAGATTGTTAGCTTCGTAGAAATATTGATTTTAAAATGAATAGAATAAGATAAATATCATTTTATAATTTTTTACTAACAATAGGTCTTTAAGACATTGTTTCCCATGAATGTTCATGTCTATGTTTAAGACTGTAACTTTTGTTTCGCTTATCAAAATGTGATAAAACTTATACCATCCCAAGCGTTGACAAATTCTATACACGTTATATATATATATATTTGATTTCAATATTTTTTGATATAGTTATGGCAGGAAAACGGAAAGCACTCCGTTTTCTAAATATTTTCAGACCACTTTCACGGAAAAATCCATTAAAAAAAATATTGCTCAAAAAAATACAAAATAAAATCCACCCCAAGATAGACAACTACATCTAACGTTTCACCAAAGGAAAAAAAAAATAACAAGATTTGGTCATCCAAAATGCGAGCAAACGAACTACAATCTTATAAGTTTAAAAAAAAAAAAACCAAGTCGTATAATTTTAAGTGTTTAATATAGATAAAATTGTCCATTTTTTAAAAAAATTATTATTTTATAAACTAGATTCTAAATGCTACGATTCATATTTATATAAATTTTTCTAATTTTGAGTGTGTGTATTGCTAATAATCCCTACAAGTTGAGATTTCTCTGTTTTTTGCAATATGATGTCCACGGATGACCCCATATTTGTCCATCAACTTCCTGCACTTACCCAAATAGCCTCTAAATGTATTCTGTTACCAAAAATTGAATATACCTCTTCAATGTATCTTGGAATTTTCTTTTATGACTCTAAAAATCCTCATACAATCAAAAAATTAATTCCAAATTGATTGGTTGGCTTGGTTCGTATTAACATATAAACCTCAATATATAATGATCATTATGTCAATATGGATGACTCCACAATGGAAGCAGTCCTCTTACCAACACAATGGTTGATTGGTTGTAGGACGATCATGTTTTCTTGCTCTAACTTCCCCTCTCCTCCTTCATGGATTCATAATCCCAAAAACAATATGTAAAACAACGTCTAAATACATGCCTTACTACACAAAGTTGAGTATGCATCTTTAGTGCATCTTGAAATTGCTTATATGACTCCAAAAATCCTAATGCAAATAAATAATTAATATTGCATCGGTTAGTTGGCTTGGTCCATGGTAACATATAAACTTCAATATAACATTATCCTTATTCCAATACGGGTAATGCCACAATGTAAGTGAACCACTTACTAAATACATTCCTTGATACCCAAAGTCATATATGCCTCTTCAGTGTATTTTAGAATTGCTCCCATTACTGTAAAAATCCTCATTAAAAATCAATCCAATATTGGTTGGTTGGCTTGGTATGTGGTAACATATAAACACAATATATCGTGATCCTTATGCTAATAGGTGTAACTCCACAATGGAAATGATCCTCTTACTAATTTATAATGGTTGATTGAATGTGGAATGAGTATGTTTACTTTCTTTTCTTTCCTCTCTCATCCTCTATAGCATCATAATCCAAAACAAATACTATAAAGTAGCCTCCAAATACATTCATTACCACCTGAATTTGGATATGCCTCTTCAATGCATATTGTATTGGCTTCTACGACTCTAAAAATATTCATACAATAAAAAATTTAATCCCACATTGGTCAATTGGATTGATCCACGGTAACATATAAACCCTAATATATCATCATATTTATGCAAATAGGGGTGATGTTATAATGGAAGTGGCCCTATTACTAACATAATGGTTAATTGGTTGTGGGGTGAGTATGTTTTCTAGCTAGGTCTTCTCCTATCCTTCTTTGTGGCTTCAAAATCTAAAAACATCATATAAAATAACCTCTATATACATGTCTTGCTAAGAAAATTCATATATATACCTCTTTAGTGCATCTTCAAATTGTTTATATGATTCTAAAAAAACTCATACAATCAAAAAATTAATCTCATTTTGACTGGTTGGCTTGGTCCATGACAATATATAAATATTAATGTATGATTATCATTATTCCAGGGGTAATGCCACAATGAAAGTGACCCTCTTATTACCATAATGGTTGATTGGTTGTGAGATGAGTATGTTTTCTTTCTTGGCCTTCCCCTCTCCTCCTTTGTGGCTTCATATTCAAAATAAAAAAATCCTATAAAATAACAACTAAATATATGTCTTACTACCCATAATTGTGTATGCCTCTTTAGTGCATTTTGAAATTACTTCTATAACTTTAAAAATCCTCATACATTGAAAAATTTAATCCTACATTGGTTGATTGGCTTGGTCATTGGCATATATAAACCCCAATATATCATGATCTTTATGCCAAACCAAAATATTCCATGATCCTTATGTCAATAGGAGTGACACCACAATGGAAGTGTCATCTTACTAACATAATGGTTTGATTGGTTGTGGGATAATCACATTTTATTTCATGGCCTTCCCCTCTCCTCCTTTATGGCTTTATAATCACCAAAAAATAATATAAAATAAACTATAATTACTTGCTTTACTACCTCAATTTGAATATGCCTCTTCAATGCATCTTGTAATTTCTTATGTGACTCTAAAATCCTCATATAAACAAAAAATTAATCCCACATTGGTAGTTTAGATTAGTGTATGGTAATGTATAAACCCCAATACATCATGATCTTTATGTCAATAGGGGTGATGCCATAATTGAAGTGATCTTACAAACATAATGGTTGATTGTTTGTGGGATAAGTATGTTTTTTCTCTCAGCCTTCCCCCTTCCTTATGTGTGGCTTCATAATCAAAAAAGAATTATTGCTTCTATGACTCTAAAAATCCTCATACAATCAAAAAAATAATCTCACATTGATGAGTTGGCTTGTCTTGCAGTAACATATAAACCTCAATATACAACGATCTTTATGTCAATAGAGATGAGGAAAAAAAGGAAAGGGAGAGTCCCCGCCGGACGAACAGAAGGGGGCGGAGGGGGGGGGAGGGGGGGAGGTAGGAGGGGGGGCGACGCCCGGCCCCCGGAGCGGTGGCAGCCGGCAGAGAAGCCAAAATAATAAACGTGTAAACAACCTCTAAAATAATGTCTTTACTACCAGGGAATGTTGGTATATGATCTCCAATGCATTCTGGAATTTCTTCTATGACTTAAAAATACTCATTACCTCAAAAAATTAATCCACATTGGTGGTTAGATTGGTCTGCATAACATATACATCAAATATATATATAATGATAGGATAAAAGGGGTGGAACCTTCACATATAAGTCACCACTTATTGTGAACATATGGTTTATTTTTTTTACGTATGAGTATGTTTTCATACTTTTCCTTAACCTCTCCTCTTATATGTCATCGTATTCCATAAAAAAATCATTTAAAACAACCTCTACATACATACCTTACTACCCAAATTTGAATATGTAGTTTTAATGCATCGTTTGTATTTCTTATTGATGACTCTAAAATCCTTCATATAAACAAAAAAATTAATTCCCACAGTGGAGCTTTAGATTAGTGTATGGTAATGTTAACACCAATACATCATGATCTTTATGTCAATAGGGGTGATGAGAGGTTGATGACATAATTGAGTGAACTTACAAACATAATGGTTGATTGTTTGTGGGATAGATGTTTTTCTATCTAGCCTTCCCCCTTTACTTATGGTGGCTTCATAATCAAAAAAGGAATTATTCTTTCTATGGACTTCTAATAAAAATCCCTCATACAATAAAAAAAATAATCTCCATTGAGAGTGGCTTGTTGCTTTGCGATAACATATAAACCTCAATATACAACGATCTTTATGTCAATAGAGATGATGACACAATGAAAGTGGCCCTCTTACTAACATAATGGTTGATTGATTGTGGGATGAGTATGTTTTCCTTATCTCCCTTCCCCTTCCTCATTTTCAGCTTCATAATCCAAAATAAACTTGTAAAACAACCTCTAAATACATGTCTTACTACATGAATTTGGATATGCATCTCCAATGCATCTTGGAATTTCTTCTATGACTCTAAAAATACTCATACACTCAAAAACTTAATCCCACATTGGTTGGTTAGATTGGTCTGCAGTAACATATAAATCCCAATATATCATTATCCTTATGCTAACAGGGGTGACTCCACAATATAAGTCACCTTCTTGTGAACATAATGGTTTATTTTTTGTAGTATGAGTATGTTTTCATACTTTTCCTTAACCTCTCCTCTTATATGTCATCGTATTCCATAAAAAAATCATTTAAAACAACCTCTACATACATACCTTACTACCCAAATTTGAATATGTAGTTTAATGCATCGTTGTTGTTTTGAATACTTTGGCAGGACTGACGAACCAAATCATCATAAAATAAAAAAAATTAATCCCACATTGGTTTGTTATATTGGTCCATAGTAATATATTGTATACACTAAAATTTTATAAATTGTCCTTTTGTAATGCCAAGTTTGAGTATGCTCCCTTATTAAGACAAATGCTCACATTCAAAATCCAATTAGTTCATCTATCTAGCTCTTTAGTGACTTTCTTATCTTCACCTTATTTTTTTCCATCAATTCAAAGAATATTATCATACCAAAGTAGTAAACAACATTTGTGCTTCATGTTAGAACTTCTTGTTTCACTTTTTATCTTGTCTACCCAAGACCATACAAATGGGTCAAGATGTGGTGTGCGATCCTAGTCAACCTGTATGGTCATACAACTTTAATTTCTCTAACTCTATTTTCAATTTGAATATATTCATTAGGTTATTTAATCTTCATATGGTTATCCTTATTATAATATTTCACCTATGGAAGGCTATATAAGCAAGTCAATGTCACTTTAAAATGCACATGGCACTCTTATAAGGTTATATTGTATATATTATTCAAAAATCACTCAAGGGTTTCTTAAATCTACCCAAATAAACTTCACATCAATAAAAGTAGTACCTACTAAAATTCTTAAGCAATCAATCAAGTTAATAATTATAGATTTTTCCATTTATAAACATGCAAAGTTCACAGAGCCATGTCTTAGAAAGAGCAAAGTCACTCTAAGAATTATTCAAGGGTTTCGATGAAAAAAGGGTTAGGTCACATAGTTGAGACACACCACATCACACTACTAAAATATTTAGTACATTCTACAGTATATAATTATATTGTTATCTTGGTGTCAAGAGATAAGAGGGAACCCCTTAGGGGTTAGCTAGTTTGCACTCACATTTGTATAAGAACCTAAGATAACTACATGAGGCTTGATCTCGCAATGAGGGCATATAGTGCGGAACTTATATTGGTTCAAAATCTAGGAGTATGACCACAAAGGGTATTTCATCCTCACCACACACTTATGTTTTCTCTTTTTAGTTTTTTAATTCTCTGACAAAGGGTTCTATAGGTTTCTAGGGTGTCCACTTTCTTACATGTGATTACATGTCATCTCAAAGTTGTGTGAGAAATAGATACATATAGAAAAGGTCATTTATAGGAAAGTGAAGAACATAAGAAGTTCCAGATGCATACTACTTAAGGTTCTAAAACCATATAGATCTAGGTCAGGACCATACAATTCCAATCTTTACCATACATTAGTTGTATGGTTATGTCCCTGCTCAGTTTCCAATTCTAAAATCCACATCAAATCATTTATAGTCTATGATCTACATATTTACTATTATTCTCATACATATCCTCTTTTCTTTGACCTATAAAACTAATTCTTCTTCTCTCATTGATTATTTTAGCTATTACTTATCATTTTATCAATTATTACAAGTGTGAATGCATTATTATAATTATGACTGATTAACATTGGAATGTAATTAATTGAAATAGTCCCATGTACAAACCATTAAATCATTTCTATTTGTATTCACTCCTATAGCACTATACTATAATTTTAAGGTGTAAACATTTGGTGAACTCAACATGAATCGAACACAAAACCTTTTGATAATATTCTTCGAATTGTTGACACAGAAAAGTGTAAATATAAGAAATTCATTGAAGAGATAGAGAGATGAACTAATTAGATTCTAAATGTGAGAATTTGTATTATCAAGGGATCATATTCAAACTTGGCATTGAAAATGACAAGTTAAGAAATTTAAGTGTCTACATTTTCCCCCACTTTAAGTGTGTAATTGAAACTTGTATGCTTAAAGGAAAAAAATACATGAGTATGTATACACACTTTGTCTTCACTCAACAATGGTTATTTTATGTGTTGGTATTTCCATGATCCATGATAAAATCTATAACAAAAAGTGTATTCAATTTCTATGATATAAATTGAATTGTAACTCAAGAGATAGATGATGTGTGTAACTTTGAACTTGTAAAAAAGTTAGCAAAGGAGATGCAAACATGAAGGATACACCTATTCAGTTTTTATAAGGAAAGCTCCCATTATTTCAATGGCCTTAAATAATTGGATTTTTCACTTATGTTGAAGGATTGGGGAGTGATCAATCCTCAATTCATACAAAAGGAGAAAAAAACTAGAGGTGTTAAGTCACTCCCCTACCGAAGAGAGTGAGAAGAAAACCCAAAGTATCCCTTTTGAAACTTTGTAGAGGGGAAGGTTAGCATACAAAGAACTTACACACTAATATAACCTTCAACTTTGATAATCTTGTGAGAGAAGAGAAAGAAAACCTAGAAAAATAGTTATTTGACACCATTCCACGAACCCCACAGGAACACATACTTGCCATATGGATCTAGGTTAATTTGGTACTGTTGTAATTATGAGTATACAAACAATGAAAGAATGACATTTTCAAGACCCCATAAGGGTTAGTGTGTGGTTGAAGACTGAATATATAGTTATGAGATATCGTAGGAAGAAAGAGTGGTCCCATGCCCCTTAAAACATTTTTTTGCAATTTATTAGAGTAGCGTAGCTGAGAAGGAATAAAGTATTCACTCTACATGGCATTATGTTCTAAATTTGACTCATATGTATATGAGGGATATATGAAAAGATTGTAGAGTTAATAGGAATCTGAAAAAGGGCAAATTATTGAAGATGTGCCCTTTTTCAGGAACTGTCCATCGTGATCAAATACCATACAATGGTCTTAATGAACCGTATGTTTTTACTTGTTTGGATTCTACCACATTTTAGTATATTGTGCCTTTTTATAAAGATATAGCCATGTAAAACTTTATCTTGTATTTGTAATATGTTATAGATTATCATCTAATATCTGATGAACAACTTCATATATTTATGTTGTTGATTTTAAAATATTCTCCAAATGATACAGTGATTACCAAGATCTTCCATCGGAGGATAAATATTTTACCTTACACTGGTTTTACGATGTTCTACCCTTTGGTTTTACTTCAATCTTTGGAAAATAATTTCTTACATAGTTTTTCATCAACATTTGGGAAAAATTTCTCTACACTCAAATGCCTAAAATACGAACAAGGTTCCTAAAAGCCCCGTAGTGATTATATTTTACGTTCTAAGATCCTGTTTCCTAAAGATGGACAATTTTTTCATCGAGAATTACAAGATATTTTTTACATTAGATTCTTCTTGTCCCTTTAAGAATCATTTGTTTTTTACAATTTCAATTCAGTCAATTCATCTATGCCACACTTGGAAATATGTGAAGCTAAGCTTCACAACATGAACAAAATCAAAGCATGTTGTTAATCCTTATAAACACAAGATAATCAACAAACTTCAAAGAAAACTACATTTTATTTAAGAACAAAAAATAGGAATGAAAAATTTAAAGATAAAGCCCCACTTTCAATGTTGTACCTCAAAGTCTTTCAAAACCACCCAAACAAGAATTTTTTTAATGGATACCGTCGAAGCAAAGTTTCAGTAAATACCAAAACGGACCCGTATAGGATACTAATATTCACTATATATAATAGGAGAAGGTTCAAAGTTTTCTTCATTTATGCACACTAAGGAAAATAGTTGTTCCTTCTTCATTGCTTCTGTCGCAAAAATACAACCAGGTCCTAAAAAAAATAAAGGTTGAACCAGCTCAAATATAAAATTACATTATTAAAATTCATGGACATTAACTCAATACAAAAATTAAATAAATAAACAATGTAATACTTATCGCACCAAAAATCAACAATTTCGTTCAAAGTCTTAGAGGTTGCAACTTCATCTGCAGAAAAAGTTGCATACTGTGGAGGTGATGGTTGTGATAACTAGAGGAGCGGAGGGAGTTAGGGCATCAATCCATTCTTTTATCCACCCCATTCTTGTGAATCACACTCAGTAGTGACAATTCAATACAAGATGCATAAAAACATGTCACAGTTCTTGTCAATACGGCCCATGAAGTAGGAGCATCTGGAGATACAAAATGAGTGCATATCACTGGACCCAGTGAGTTTAATCCAATCCTCGTTAGTTAGCAATTTGTGTTCCTCTATCAACCAAAAATATATGTGAAATGTGGAATTGTCTTAGAACCTCCGGCCAGTTGTCATACACCATGCCACGAAGCTCTTTGCATCTTTTAATTTAACAACCGTCATTTGTGACTTCAAATCTTTCTTGCAAAGAAGATCTTTTTTTCACACATGCCCCTGCACCGTCATTGACTCTCTTTTCCAGTCCAGCCTCAATGAAACTCCAATATGTTGACAACCCATCTTGACGTGCATTATGCTCATATTAATAAACATGCGTGCATTCTTAAACAAGACATACAATTATTTAACCATATAAATGTGTTGAAGTGGACTTGTCCCTATCAGACAAGTTCCATAAAAACACTGGAAACACCTTGCACAAATCAGTAGAATGAGTACGATCATCACTGATATAAAATTGGTAGTCCTTAAAAAAAAATTGGTCATTCTTTGTACTGTCAGGAGAATGTAGAAATGCTATATACAGAAAAATGCAACTTGTATTGAGTGTAATATTGCGATTGACCTCCATTTGTGGTGCATGTGTAATTCTCTGCAAAATCGACCACTGAAACAATAGTACCAATGGAATGTGTTCCTTTACATATCTGGAAATATTCATCAACCATCGAAGCTTAGTGTATACTAGCATACTCATTAAACAATTAATCCTTAAATTTTCTCAAAAATTAGAAAACAGGCATTTATTCTGTAAACTAGCTCACCCACCGTTTGCTCGTTCCATTCTTTCAATAGTATGCAACTTGATTTATATTTATCGAATCAACTAAATTATGTCTATTGCCTTCAAATTTTCTCCCGGATGTTAACTTTCCAATTTAGGTAGTCCACGCATATGTTACTAAAAATTCATCTAAACAATCCTGACTATTAAAAAAAGTTGTCCAACTTTTTTTCACCAAAATATAGTAAGGAATGAAATCCCTAGAAGATAATGTGGTGTGGAGCTTGAACACCGAATTCCGATATAAACATATTTTCAGAATGAAAAATAGAAAGATTACGTAAAAAATTTAGACATAATGCATCGCAAATTCAACATTGCATACAACAAGCTGGTGAAAGCGTGGTTGATTTTCACAAGAGTGGTTTTAAACATTTCAAAAAACCACGTTGTGAAAGAACGAAAAAATTGAGTTTGATTCATATCTAAGAAATGCTTTGGAATGTGGTTCACGATTAGTAGAACCAAATTGTGTTTTAAACATCTTTGTATTAGGGGAAACTATAGTGTTATCTGCCAATTAAATAAAACAAATCTCCCTTATAGCCATCAAAATTATTTTTGTCCTTAGAAGTAGTGCTCTAGTAGACAATGCCCAAAATCGGTGTCTGACGTCATTGAGGATATTACGTCTTTCAATTTTCTTTATTAGAGTTTTTCGATAACTTGCAACATTCAATTGTTTGAGTATCAAACATTGGTTGGTGATTGATCACTACAACACTAGTAAGAAAGTACACGAAACACCAATATTACTATCCCTTAGTGATGATCTGACACCAACAATCTGCTATGCATCATGAAGGTTTCAACAATGTAGAGGTTTGACCATGTATATTAGATGTTGTCAATCCTAAGTGTTTATGGAGGTTCATTTAATCAATGTCATCAAACAACCAACAACTGACATCTTGGGAATCCTTTAAAAATTCAAGATGATTATCCCAAATTCAGGGCTTTTATTCTGATTTTTCATTCAGAAAGTTTTTAGACATTGGTTCAAAAAAATTCATTAATGTCAAATAAAAAAATTTAGGTTTCTTACGTGAAATCCTAGGAGGTTTTTTATCAAATTTTTCATGTGACAGTTTCAAAATGAATTTCCTTATGTAAATTTTAAGTGTCCCATCAATTTTCAACAGTTACACTCAGGAGTATTTAATATTCTCAACATGACAGTATAAAAAAAATCTTCATCATGAGATTTAATCAAACTTTAACATGACGTTACAAACATTACCTGGTCTTCATTGCTTACCAATAGCTGGGGTTTTGAAAAGGATGAACCTCTTCGTGATTCACGAAGATTCCGCATTCACTTAGTATGTGAATTTTGTTGGCCTCTAATTCGTTTCATGTTTTTTACTTAATGACTGCCTTGTTGACTGGGTTTCGTGTCTCCATGAGATTTGTCTGTGGGATAAGAAAAACATACAGAAAAAGATGTAGAATTTCGTAGAGGATTAGGAGGAAAACCCTCTCGGGGTAAGGGTCAGAGAGTAAAAATCAATGGTAATTCAAACATTGGGGCATATGTGTAAATATGATTTATAAAGCACACTCGCCGGTTTTTGGTGTTAAAAAAACTGCGATCACGCTTTATAAACCACAATCGTGGATCTATCTACTGACCCTAACTCGGTGAAGAAAGCGTTGTTTTCCCCACCCAAAAGCTATGGAAGGTCATTATGAGATGTAAAAAGGTAAAAAAACCTCAAATTTGCTCTTACAAGACTTTAACCATGCTGCTAAAAAAAAAGAATACATTTTTAACAACAAAATGGCTTTGCCATCGCGTTTAGGGAGATTGTTAGTTCGGAGGAAATATTGAGTTTTAAAAGAATAGAATACGATAAAGATCAGTGGAGAATGGAGGGTACGAACAATAGGTCGATGAAGAAAGGGGTTCCCATGAATGTTCATGGTCTATGTTTAAGACTGTAATTTTGTTACTCGCCTTATAAAAAAGTGATAAAACTTCCGAGAAAAGACCAAAAAAGCCCCCCACGGGAAAAAAGGAGAAGAAAAGTCGGATAGAGGAGAGAGATATAGAGGAGATATAGCGAGAGAGTATATATAGATATCATATATATATATATAGATATATAGAGATATATTATATATATATAAATCTATTGATTTTCAATTATTTGTGATATAG
Organism: Taxus chinensis; assembly: GCA_019776745.2. Classification (NCBI taxonomy): domain Eukaryota; kingdom Viridiplantae; phylum Streptophyta; class Pinopsida; order Cupressales; family Taxaceae; genus Taxus; species Taxus chinensis. Next base: position 227,917,541 of record CM034148.1, on the reverse strand, counting down.
TTATGGCAGGAAAACGGAAAGCACTCCGTTTGCGAAATATTTGCAGACCACTTTCACGGAAAATCCATTAAAAAAAATATTCTCAAAAAAATACAAATAAATCACCCCAAGATAGACAAACTACATCTAACGTTTACCAAGGAAAAAAAAATAAAAAGATTTGGGCATCCAAAAGCGAGCAACGAACTACACTTATAAGTTTAAAAAAAAAAAAAACCAAGCGTTAGAATTTTTAAGTGTTTAATAGAGATTAAAAAATTGCCATTTTTTAAAAAAATTATTATTTTATAACTAGATTCCAAAGCTACGATTCAGATTTATATAAATTTTTCTAATTTGAGTGTGTGTATCTGCTAATAATCCCTACAAGTTGAAGAGTTCTCTTGTTTTTTGCAATATGAGTCGCACGGATGACCCCATATTTGTCCAATCAAACTTCCTGCACTTACCCCAATAGCCTCTAATGTATTCTGTTACAAAAATTGAATATACCTCTTAATGTATCTGGAATTTTCTTCTAGACTTAAAAATCCTCATACAATCAAAAAAAATTAATTCCAAAATTGATTGGTTGCTTGGTCTATTAACATATAAACCTCAATATATAAGATCATTATGTCAATAGGGATGACTCCACAATGGAAAGCAGTCCTCTTACAACACAATGGTTGATTGGTTGTAGGACGATATTGTTTTCTGCTCAAATTCCCCTCTCCTACTTTCTGTATCATAATCCCAAAAAACAATTGTGAAAAACAACGGTATAAATACATTGCTTACTACATCAAAGTTGAGTAGGCATCTTAGTGCACTTGAAATTGCTATATGACGTCCAAAAATCCCTAATGCCAAAGGAAAGAAGTGAAGTATGACAGAGAAGTGTGTAGGGGGATTGGCTTCCATTGGTAACATAAATAAACTTCAATATAACATATCTGATTCCAATACGGGTAATGACACAATGTAGTGAACCCAATTACTAAATACATTCCTGATACCCAAAGTCAATATGCCTATTCAGTGTATTTTAGAAGGCTCCCATTACTGAAAAATCCCCTCATTAAAAATCAATCCAATATTGGTTGGTTGGCTTGGTATGTCCGCGAACATATAAACACAAATATATCCGTGATCCTTAGGCTAATAGGGTAACTCAAAAATGGAAATGATCCTCTTACGAGGTGAGAAGGGGGAGGGAAGGGGGGGGGAGTTCTATGAGGACGGTCGGAAGTGATTGTGAGTGGATCTGTGGAAGATTATCCTAGAGAAGAATAAGAAAACATTCACATAAATTACGAATAAAGTAGCCGACAATAAGCACAGTTTAATTAACAACCTGAAGTTGGAACTATGCATCTTCAATGAATTAATTGTATTTGCTTCTACGACTCTAACAATATTCATACAATAAAAAATTTAATCCCCACAATGGTCAATTGGATGCATCCAAGGCGCGGGTAAATACCTTAACTCCTAATATTCATCATTTTAGCAAGTAGGGGTGTGTTATAATGGAAGTGGACCTCATACTAACATAATGGTTAAGGGGTTGACTTGGGGGTGACCTGTAGTTTTCTAGCTAGGTCTTCTCACTATCCTCTTTGTGAGCCTTCAAAATCTACAAAATCAGCTAAAATAACCTATATATACATGCTTCCTTGCTAAGAAAAATTCATATATTATACTCATTTTAGTGCTCTTCAAATGTTTATATGATTGTCTAAAAAAAATATACAATCAAAAAAATTAAATATAAGTTTGGATCGGTTGGAGTGGTAAATGAAAATATATAAATTTAATTGTCCAATGATGATCATTATCCAGGGTAATGACACAATGAAAGTGACATATTATCAATAATGGTTGATTGGTGGGAGAGGAGTGAGGTGGGCGGGTGGGCCTTCCCCTCGCCTCCGGGGGGGGGCAGAGGCAAAAGAAAAAAAGCCTTATAAAATAACAACTAAATCTATGTCTTACTACCCATAATTGTGTATGCCATTTAGGCATTTTGAAATTACTCCTATAACTTAAAAATCCTCATTAACATTGAAAAATTTAAGCCTACAGGTGTTGGCTTGTCATTGCATATGATAAACCCAATAATCATGGATCTTTATGCCAAACCAAAATATTCCATGATCCTGATTCAATAGGGAAGGGACAAAAATGGTACCAGTGTCAATCTTAATAAACATAATGGTGTGATTGGTGTGCGGATCTGGGGATATTCACATTTTATTTCATGGCCTTCCCGCTCTCCTCCTATGGCTTTATAATCTACAAAAAAATAATATAAAATAAACGATAATTGACTTGACTTTACTACGCAATTTGAATATGCCCTTCAATGCATCTTCGTAATTCTTATGTGGACTCTAAAATCCTCATATAAACAAAAAATTAATCCCACACAGTGTACGGTTAGATTAGTTATGGTAATGTAATAAACCCCAATACAGAGATTTATGGCACAATAGGGTGGGTGATGCACCATAATTGAAGTGACTTACAAAACCATTAAGGTTGATTGTTTGTGGGATAAGTTATGTTTTTTCTCTAAGCCTTCCCCTTCATTATGTGTGGGCCTTCTATAATCAAAAAGAATTATTGCTTCTATGACTCTATAAAATGCCTAATACATCAAAAAAATAATCTCAATGATGAGTGCGGCTTCGTATTGGCAGCGAGAGTAACATATAAACCTCAATATACAAAGAAGCGTGGAGGGCAAGAGAGAGGAGGAAAAAAAGGAAAGGGAGAGTCCCCGCCGGACGAACAGAAGGGGGCGGAGGGGGGGGGAGGGGGGGAGGTAGGAGGGGGGGCGACGCCCGGCCCCCGGAGCGGTGGCAGCCGGCAGAGAAGCCAAAATAATAAACGTGTAAACAACCTCTAAAATAATGTCTTTACTACCAGGGAATGTTGGTATATGATCTCCAATGCATTCTGGAATTTCTTCTATGACTTAAAAATACTCATTACCTCAAAAAATTAATCCACATTGGTGGTTAGATTGGTCTGCATAACATATACATCAAATATATATATAATGATAGGATAAAAGGGGTGGAACCTTCACATATAAGTCACCACTTATTGTGAACATATGGTTTATTTTTTTTACGTATGAGTATGTTTTCATACTTTTCCTTAACCTCTCCTCTTATATGTCATCGTATTCCATAAAAAAATCATTTAAAACAACCTCTACATACATACCTTACTACCCAAATTTGAATATGTAGTTTTAATGCATCGTTGAATTACTTTTAAGACTCTAAAAATCATCATAAAATAAAAAAAATTAATCCCACATTGGTTTTGGTATATGCGTGCCATAAGGACAGATATTGTAGACACTAAAAAGTTTTATAATTGGCCTTTTGTTACTTCAATGCCAAGTTGTGATTATGCTCACCGTAGTTAAGACAAATGTCTCAATTAAAAATCCAATAGTCTCTCTATCTAGCTCTGTAGCGGACTTTAGGAGAGGAAAAAGCTATGAGGGGGGGGAAATGAAAGGAAAAGATAGAGATGTCAAGAAAAACAGGAGGAAACAAAAGGGGGGGAGGCAGGGGGGAGGAGGAGAACCAGGAGGGGGAAGGGGGAGGCGGGGGACGACGCCGAAGAACAGACAAGTAGGGGTCAGAGGGGGGGGGCGAGCCGAGGCAACAGGGAGGGCAGACTAACGGGAAGGGCGCGAACGGAGGGGCAAGGTGAATTATCGGTAGGTTATTTAATCTTCATATGGTCTATACTTATATCATATTTCACCTATGGAAGGCTATATAAGCAAGTCAATGTCACTTTAAAATAAAATGGCACGCTTATAGGTTAGATTGTATAGAGGATTAACAAAATACTCAAGGGTTTCGTAAATCTACCCAACCAGGCAATAAAAAATGGGGGCTAAACCCAGAAATAAAAGTGCTTCTCGTAACTACTACAACATTCTTAAGCAATCAATTCAAGTTAATAATTATAGATTTTTTTCCCCATTTATAACTGCAAAGTTCCCAGAGCCATGTCTTAGAAAGAAGCAAAGTCACTCTAAGAATTATTCAAGGGTTTCGAATTGAAAAAGGGTTAGGTCAATAGTTGAGACACACCACATCACAACACTAAAATATTTAGTACATTCACAAGTATATAATTATATTGTTATCTTGGTTGTCAAGAGATAAGAGGGAACCCCTTAGGGGTTAGCTAGTTTGCACTCAATTTGTTGTATAGAACATAGATAACTACATGAGCTTGTTGATCTCGCAATGAGGGCAGATAGTGCGGAACTGTAGATTGGTCAAAATCGAGGAGTATGACCACAAGGGGTATTTCATCCACCACACCCTTATGTTTCTCTTTTTAGTTTTAATTCTCTGACAAAGGGTTCTATAGGGTCTAGGGTTGGTCCACTTTCTTAACATGTGATTAATGTCATCTCAAGTTGTGTGTGTGAGAAAGAGATAAATAGAAAAGGTTCATTTATAGGAAAGTGAAGAACATAAGAAGTTACAGAGATACCACTTAAGTTCTAAAACCCATATAGATCTAGGTCGGACCATACACTCCAATCTTACCATAATTAGTTGTCTATGGTGAGTCCCTGCTCAGTTTCCAATTCTAAAAATCACATCCAAATCATTTATAGGCTCTGATCTACATATTACTATTTTCTCATACAGATCCTCTGTTCTTTGACCTATTAAAAACTAATTCTTATTCTTCTCATTGATTATTTTAGCTATTACTTATCATTTATAAATATTACAAGTGTGAATTGGCTTATTATAATTATGACTGAGTTAACATGGAATGTAATTAATGAACTAGTTCCCATTGTACAAAACCATTTTTAAATCATTTTCTATTTGTATTAACTCATATAGCACTATACTATAATTTTTAAGGGTAAACATTTGGTGTGAATAACATGAATCGAACACAAAACCTTTGATCATATTCTTCGAATTGTTGAAACAGAACAGTTGTAAGTTAAATATAAGGAAATTCATTGAAGAAGAAGAAGATGAAAACTCATAGATTCTACAATGTGAGAATTTGTATTACTCAAGGGATCATATTTCAAACTTGGCATTGAAAATGAAAGTAAGAAAATTTAAGTTTAACATTTTCCCCCACTTAGTGGTATTGAAATTGTGGCTTTAAAGGAAAAAATACAGAGTATGTATACACACTTTGTCTTCACTAACCAATGGTTAGTTTATGGTGTGGTATTTCCATGATCATGAATAAAATCTATAAACAAAAAAGTGTATGCAATTTCTATGATATGAAATTGAAGTGTAACTAAAGAGATAGATGATGGGTGTAACTTTGAACTGGTAAAAAAAAGTTAGCAAAAGGAGATGCAAAACATGGAAGGATACACCTATCATTTTATTAGGAGAAGCCTCCCATATTTTCATGCCTTAATAAATTGGATTTTTCACTTAGATGTTGAAGGATTGGGGTGTGGATCAACTCCTCAATTCATACCAAAGGAGAAAACTAGAGTGTTAAGTGCACTACACATCGAATTGTTTTGTTTTTTTTTTTTTGCGTGAGAAGAAAAACCAAAGTATCCCTGTGTTTGTGAAACTGTTTTTTGTTTTTGTAGAGGGGAAGGTTAGCAACAAAGAACTTAACCACTTATATACCTTCACTTTTGTAATCTTGTGAGAGAAAGGAAAGGACAACCTAGAAAAAACTTAGTGAATTGACACATTCCCACTAAACCACACAGGACCACAACTACCATGCATATGGATCTAGGTTCTAATTGTGTTAAGGTGGTAATACAGGTACCCAGTAATATTAAAAAAACAGAAAGGAGAATGAACATTTCCATGACCCCAAAGGTTTTGTGTTGTTGAGACTGGAATATATAGAATTATGAGATATCAGTTAGGAAGAAAGAGGGGCCATGCCCTAAAACCCTTTTCTTGCAATTTTTTTTAGAGTAGCGTAGCTTGTCGTGAGAAGGAAATAAAGTATTCACGCTACATTGCATTATGTTCTTAATTGACTCAATGTATTGAGGGACTATATGAAATCTTTCTGTAAATAGGTAATAGAATATGAAACAATTGCCCAAATTATGGAGAATTTCTGGGCTACTTTCCTTTAAGGGAAACTCCATCGTGTCAATACATAACATGGTCATAACTGCACACCGTATGTTTTTACTTGTTTGGATTCTACCACATTTAGGATATGTGCCCTGTTTATAAAGAATAAGCCATTTGTAAACGTTTTCTGTATTTGTAATCTGTTTATAGATATATATAATTTATTCCTTGGCCATGACCTTCTATATTCATGTTGTTTGCTTCTAACTCTTCTTCCAAACATACGATACATTGATACCACGATATCCACGCGAGTAGTATTAAATATTTTACCTTACAATGGGTTTTTACGATCTACCTTTGGTTTTACTTTCAAATCCTTTGGAAAAATTAAGGTCTTACATAGTTTTTTTTCATAAACATTTGGGAAAATTCTCTTTACACTCCAATGCCTAAAAATACGAAAAACCGGTTATAATAAGCCCATTATTGGGATATATTTTACGTTATAAGGATCCAATCCACTTCCCGTTGTTTGTTGTTTACAAGGATGGACAATATTGTTTCCAATAGAGAATTACAAGATATTTTTTACATGATTTTATTGTCCCTTTACAAGATCATTTGTTTTTTACAATTTCATTCATTAATAATCCTATGCAACATTGAAAGAATGTGCAGCTAAGCTTCACAACATGACAAACTCAAGCATGGTGTTAATCCTTATAAAACAAATATAATCAAAAACTTCCAAAGAAAAACACATTTACGAACAAAACTAGTAATGAAAAATTTAAAAATATAAAGCCACTTTCAATGTGGTATTCCAACTACAAAGTTATTGATTACAACCCTCTTGTGATCGTTCATTTATTTACCTCCCCCTACGTCCCGCCCTAGAAAGGGTATTAGCTCAAAATAGTTAGATTGAGGCAATGGATACTAATTATATCTTCTGCCCCCCAGACACTACTTAGAGGCGATTGATACAAAGCACCTCATGGTAATAAATTGTTTTAATTCCCATTGTGATTACACATTGTGCATTAGTCACTCCATCTAATAGATGTAATTCAAGCTTTGTCAAGTATATACAAGATATCCTCGATTTCGATGCGATTGGAATATGGGTTTATGACCTCAACATAAGCCTTAATATTTAATGTAAAAGCTCAAAAAAACACATATTTAGTGATCACAATTGTAAATGACAATGATACTATTCAAAGTCTACCTCAACGGACAATGAGTTACTATATGGATCACCTCCACCTTGTTTGTGATCGTGCATGCGATGTTATTAATTGCGCACTATTAACTACCACACATCCCTTTTAAGTTATTACTTTGGATAGTACTAATATGTGTTCTGCACAAAATTTTAATTATAATACCACTCTATATTCCGTACCTCTATTAATGACATCATGTATGCAGTGTTTTGGTTCACTGTAATACTCCCTGCAAATATGTGCACTTTTAAGTTGTGTTCTCTCAGGATATACCTAAGAAGGCTGTTATAGTGATCCTAAATTTGACACATGTCACTAAGGCGCCATGTTTTACTCCTTCATAAGTCATATCTACTCACATTTATCTCACATTATTTTTGGCTCTTCTATTTACTTAGTTGTAATGAGTTTAGGTGTTCCATTGTTTTTCACATTCAACTTTAACATGGTGTGGTATGTACATCAATGTGTCTGAGGTTCAGTATAATAACTAAATCGTGGTTAATAATTATGGGTATCTACTTGCGATTCCCCATTGCAATAGTTGATGATTCCAGAACATATGATTCCTCACAACTAGCACTAGTGTGTCTATATATCAACCTGTTTATTTATCTTCCCATGTTATAGACATCATAGACATACGCCCCTCAAATGCATCATCAACAGAGCTTCTATAGTATCAACAACAATACGTCTTGTAGTCGATACACTAACTACTTCCCAGCTGACACTTTCCCTTTGGCCAGTGTTATTCGGTCAGCTAGAATCCAACTATTATTCGCACAAGAACCTTTGTATCCTAAGGGTTGGTCTTTTTTGACTCGATCACTTCGACCATACTAACGTCATGGGTCTTAAATTACCTGTATGTCTCTCTTTATGGTGAAAGCTGCTCTGAGGCATATACACAGATTATACCAGTGAGTCTCCCCATTCATTATCTCTGCCGAACACTTTGTGGCGGGCGCTAGGCATCCAGTCACCCTCTACTGCTAAGGTGGTGGTGGCAAGTCTTTGATGGGATGATTATGTGCAGAGTAGATTTGGGCGTTATCGCCCTTCGGAATTGTACTAAGATTATTTATAAAAATAAATTCAGAAACATCAGATTAATCAGTAGATAAGAAAAAGAGATTGTTGCAAATATGTGCACAACAAAATTGCCAAATATCGATGTACGATCATGTACATATATAAAAATATCGTGTGGCTTTCTTATAAGCGTTTTTGGTCATGTCAGCTTTGATCAATAACACCTGGAATCACTTTTAACCAATATAAACTCACAAAGTATATTGTGTTTGATGTTAAGGAGCATACAAGTTGATACACCACTGAGTAGCGTTGTCAAATCGGGTTCCATACATTCATTCTTGGGTGCTACCCCATGCTATACATGTTGATTTTCTTTATACTATGTTACTTGTAACAATTCCACATCATGCTGTATTTATACATAAGGTTATTTCTATCTTTGATGATAATAGCGATTAACCAATGTAGTCTTATTGCAAGCAAACCCATCGTTCTAATATGTGTCATTTTCCTATCTATGCACTTGCTTCTATTACTATTATCACACTTTTAGTACAAATTACTTCCTTGTTGATTTTGCTGTGGTTTGACTATGTCTTATGTTGAATTTAACATGTTATGGTTTTTGGTGTCTTTATACACAACCTAGGAGTAGCCTTGAGCGGCGTTTGTGCCCATTGGGCGGAGGCGTCTACAGGTTCTGGAGGATATGTGTTCCATTTGGGCCGCGTGTGACTGAGACATTATTTCTAGTAGTATGTGGCATCATTGTGCCACCGTCCTATAATGCGATTTATTCGTTCTGGAGCGCCTCCATCGCAGGGGGTTGCATCCTGGTGTTGTCGCTCGATACCCTACATCGGTCATGGTCTGGTGGGTCTGATCCTTAGTTTATTATGATACGTGTCTGTATGGTCGTGGAACGTCGGAGACTTTGTCTGACGCCAGTTGCCGTCCCCCGCGGAGCAGTGGGAGCTGTGTCACCCTGAGCCACCGAGCCGCGCCATCACGCTACTGCGTTCTTCACGAATGTTTTTCTTATGCGATGTAGCATTATGAGGCTGCAGAGGCAGCGACGTGTTTCTTCTATGAGAGACTGAGACTGACTGAATTACGGCTTTATGGTGATATTCGCATGCTACCATTGGTGTTTTTCCTTCAATGTGTTTCATAGTTACAACATTACAAAACAATGAGAATAGACGATTAGTGCTTTGGCATGGACGACACGGATTCATCCATACCCCAAGCGGTTTTTAAAGGGTTATACCACACGTTTACTCTTTCAAGATTGTGTGTGATTGTTTTTTTTGGATTACACAAGAACAGTCGTATCGGGTTCAACATCCATGTGCCAACCCTTGATAAGTACGCCAGCTATTCACACATGGAGAGTTAAACAGGCTTCGTGCCACCTCTAGAACATGCGAGAGAGATTCAGAGATTCTTTTATGATCGAATCCACGGGAGGAATAGCCCTGACCAAAGAGGAAAGGGGGACCACTAGTAGATGAGACACAACTGTATTACAAAGGATGAGGTTATTGTTCTCTATTCCACTACGCAGAGATAGTGGAATTAGATAACCAACAAAAACAAGACTTATCGTTGATAAAATTGAAATTGTAACTCAAGAGATAGATGATGTGTGTAACTTTGAACTTGTAAAAAAGTTAGCAAAGGAGATGCAAAACATGGAAGGAATACACCTATTCATTTTATAGAGGGAGAAGCTCCCATTATTTTCATGCCTTAAATAATTGGATTTTTCACTTAGATGTTGAAGGATTGGGGGTGATCAATCCTCAATTCATACCAAAGGAGAAACTAGAGTGTTAAGTGCACCTCCACATCGAAGAGAGTGAGAAGAAAAACCAAAGTATCCCTTTTTGAAACTTTGTAGAGGGGAAGGTTAGCATACAAAGAACTTAACCACTTATATACCTTCCACTTTTGATAATCTTGTGAGAGAAGAGGAAAGACAACCTAGAAAAAACTTAGTTAATTTGACACATTCCACTAAACCCACAGACCACACTACTGCATATGGATCTAGGTCTAATTTTGTACTGTTGTAATTACTGAGTAATATCAAACCATGAAATGAATGAACATTTCCATGACCCCATAAGGTTTTGTGTTGTTGAGACTGAATATATAGATTATGAGATATCGTAGGAAGAAAGAGGTCCATGCCCCTAAAACCTTTTTCTTGCAATTTATTTAGAGTAGCGTAGCTGAGAAGGAATAAAGTATTCACGCTACATGCATTATGTTCTAAATTGACTCATATGTATATGAGACTATATGAAAATCTTGTAAATAGTTAATAGAATCTGAAAAAATTGCAAATTATTGAGAATGTGCTCCCTTTTCAGGAACGTCCATCGTGATCAATACCATACAATGGTCATAACTGCACCGTATGTTTTTTACCTTGTTTGGATTCTACCACATTTTAGTATATGTGCCTTTTTATAAAGATATAAGCCATGTAAAACTTTATTCTTGTATTTTGTAATATGTTTATAGATATATATAATATCCTGATGAACACCTTCATATATTTCATGTTGTTTGCTTTAAATATTCTCCAAATGATACATTGATTACCAAGATCTTCCATCGGAGTATTAAATATTTTACCTTACAATGGTTTTACGATCTACCCTTTGGTTTTACTTTCAATCCTTTGGAAAATTAATTTCTTACATAGTTTTTCATCAACATTTGGGAAAAATTCTCTTACACTCCAATGCCTAAAATACGACAAGGTTCTAATAAGCCCATTAGTGATTATATTTTACGTTATAAGATCATGTTTACTAAGATGGACAATATTTTTTCCAATAGAGAATTACAAGATATTTTTTACATAGATTCTTCTTGTCCCTTTACAAGAATCATTTGTTTTTTACAATTTCAATTCATTCAATCATCTATGCCACACTTTGAAATAATGTGAAGCTAAGCTTCACAACATGAACAAACTCAAGCATGTTGTTAATCCTTATAACACATATAATCAAAAACTTCAAAGAAAAACTACATTTAAGAACAAAAATAGTAATGAAAAATTTAAATATAAAGCCACTTTCAATGTTGTATCTCAACCTACAAAGTTTTGATTACAACCCTCTTGATGATAGTTCATTCTTTTACCTTAGACCGTAGAAAGTTCTCAAATAGTTAGTTGAGTGTAATATTATATCTCTCCCTCCACTACTTGAGGTCGATACAAATGCACCTCATGGTAATAAATTGTTTTTTAATTCCCATTGTGATTACCATTGATGCATTAGTCACTCCATTAATAGATGTATCAAGCTTTGTCACGTTATACAAGATATCCTCGATTTCGATGCTATTGAATATGAGGTTATACCTCAACATAAGCCTAATAATTATAATGTAAAGCTCAAAATATTTAGTGATCAATTGTATGACCATGATACTATTAAATCTACCTCAAACGTCCATGATGCTTACTATATTGTATCACCTCCACCTTTTTGTGATCGTGCATTCGATGTTATAATTGGCACTATTACTACCACACATCCCTTTCTAGTTATTACTTTGGATAGTACTAATATGGCACAAAATTTTAATTCTAATACACTCTATATTCCTACCTCTATTAATCGACATCATGTATGCAGTGTTTTGGTTCACTGTATTACTCCCTGAAATATGTGCACTTTTAAGTTGTGTTCTCTCAGGATATACTAAGAAGCATGTTATAGTTGATCCTAATACACATATAGGGCATGTTTTCCTCCCTCTCATAGTCATATCTACTACATTTTATCTCACATTATTTTTGGCATCTTCTATTTACTTATGTGTCATGAGTTTAGGTTTCTCTTGTATTTTCACCTTCACATTTATACATGGTGTATTGCATCAATGTGTTGAGTTCATTCATAATAACTAAGTGGTTATAATTATGGGTATTCCATTTGACGATCCTCCATTGCAATAGTTTGTTCCAGAACATATGATTACTACAACTAGCACTAGTGTGTCTATATCTCAACCTTTTATTTCCCATGTTATACCTCATAGTACATCCCCCTCAAATGCATCTATCCACAGAGCTTCTAGTTCACACAATACTCTTAGTCGATCACATACTACTTCCCACATGACACTTTCTCCTTGGCCTTTTATTCGGTCAGCTAGATCACATATTACTTCTCACAAGACACCTTATCCTAGGTCTTTGACTCGATCACCTTCTACAACTACTACTCGTCATGGGTCTTAATACCTTATCTCTTTTATGGTGCATGTCATGGCTCCTACACAGATTATACATGAGCATTCATTATCTCTGCTAACACTTGTGGGGCCTATGCATCCATCACCCTCTAAGTGTGGTGGGCCTCTTTATGGGGATATTATTGGGTATCTCTTGTGTTATCCCCTTTCTTGTACATAGTTATTTTAAAAATAATTCAAAACATTCAAATAATCACGTAATAAAAAAAATTGCAAATATGTGCAAAAATTGCAAATATGTGTAATCATGTAATAAAACTATCTTGTTGCTTTATACATGTTTTTTGTCATGTCGGTTTGATATATAACATATCTACTCTTTACACATATAAACTCACAAAGTATATTGTGTTTGATGTAGGACATACAAAGTTGATACACAATGATAGGTGTCAAATCGGTTCCTTACATTATTCTTTGGGTGCATCCCCCATGCTATACATGTGATTTTATTTCATTATATGTTACTTTACACATTCCACATCATGCTTGATTATATACATAGTGTTTATTTCTATCCTTTGAGATAATAGGATTAACACATGTGTCTTATGCAATGCAAACCCATCTTTCTATCTTTGTTTTTACTATTATTGCACTTGCTTCATTTACTATTATCATTACTTTTTTTACAAATTACTTCCTTGGTTGATTATTGTGTGGTTTGACTTAATTGTCTTATTTGATAAAATTGTTATGGTTGTTTGCTTTATACAACCTAGGTGCCTTGATTGTTTTGTGAAATTGTGGGTGTCCCATGTTTATGGCTATATGTGTATCTTGTGTGTATAAACTTATTTCTATATATGTGGCACATTGTGCCTTCTATAATGATTATCTTGTGACATCATGGGTGTCTCATGTTTGTAGCTCTATACCTACATATGGTTGGGTTTCTATGTATTATTATTTATTTGTCTCTACATTGTTTTTTCTATAACTATACTATCACTACTCTATTCTAATTTTTTTATGATATTACTATTATGGCTTATGGCATGCTTGATGTTTATTCTAATTTTTCTACTCTGGTTTATGGCATACTTGATTGCTACTTTGGTGTTTTTACTCTAATGTTTCTATATTAATACAACAATGGAATATGACATGATTGGCACTTTTCTCTATTGTTTTTAAGGTTATACACACGTACTCTTTCATATTGTGTGTTGCATGTTTCTTTTTATTCACGCCATGGTTTCCACCATGTGCAACCCTTTTTACAAGTACAGATTCCCAATAGTAGACATCATTCTATCCTTTTATGTGATCCTATGTATATTATCAAACTTATTACACATGGGTATTGTTATCTAATTCCACTACCCTAGTGGAATTAGATAACAAACAAGCTTATTGTAATAATTATGGCATTAATGGGGATTCACTTGTAGAGGAATGTCAAGCCTAATGGTCCCAAGGGTATCTTAAATGTTTAAAAGGGGTGAGGATTCCAATGGGTAAGCTATCAACTATATGGCCATCTCATCAAGCTCCCTAGTGAGTTATGATTGATTACCGAGCTTGTGATCAAGCCATGCAGACCCATCGAGCTACTTTTAGTCCCCAAATCATAGAGAATTCCGTCGAGTAGTTCAAACCAAGCCACTTTTGAATATCGACTTGTTACAGGTATACATGAGCTTGAAGTAAGATTGATGATAAACCAAGCCACGTGACCAAGATATGAAGAGTGACGTCCTAGGTGACTCAAGCGGCAGAGCCACGACAATGCAAGTCTGCACCGATAAAAATCCAGAGAAGTAAACTCGGGGATTTCTCACATGGTGTCTTCAATCAGAGCAGGGCCGAATTAAAGGTTGGGAATGCCCTAGGCAATAGTTTGAGTGGACGCCCTCCTCACAAATTTAGTTAGTATATTTTTTCCATAAAGTAAATAAATAAAATATGTCTATATTCTTTTATTTTTAAATTTACATCATGGTCATACTAAAATAATAATAAAAATATATTAATAAATTATCACATAAGGATGAAAAATATTTCGTGGATGGAAAACATTAATCATAGTGGATGCTCATAATGCAAAAAATTCAATATTTTATACAAGGCTTCTTACAAGTCTAATTCAACCATATCAACTAGGTGACAGTAACTCTATCCTGAAATAAAGCACCATTTCTTTGCAAAGAAACAAAAACATTTATGTAGCTCCTATGGTTTTGTGAAGAGTCATATTTGGACCAGGACTATGAATTCCTCCATAAAAAAATAGTAGAATTTTCCCCCAAAAAATTAAGAATAGAAAAAATAATACTTCTTTCCTTCAATTATACTCACCTCTACTAGATACAACAACGACATTATAAACAAAACATTAACCTTTTTCTAGAACAAACTACACACCTACATAATCTGGAGCTATATCAAAGAATGGGTAACAATACCAACAAAATCATATGTTCTTATAAATATGTGATATTTTCTTTTACTTGCAAAAATATTACAAAACTTTTTTATGTGCATGCGTGAAATTGATGTTATCTATAGATGGGTTTATCAATACTAAATTTTCAGATAAATTATTTTAAAGTTAAGCTCTAAAATTAACTGAAAAAAGGAAATTTTTAGATTCAGGTGCCCCCTAACTACTGGCGCCCTAGGCAACTGCCTACTTTGCCTAAGGCTTAATCCCCCTCTGAATCAGAGGGAGCTTGATCCTAGCCAAGCAAATATTAGTCAGAAACTCGAGGTCTTAGAGGTAATTGAACCGTCATTTGCTTAGTTTCAATTTGTAGGATCAGTTGACACAGTGGCGAGATGGGTGAATAGTTCATCGCAGAGCATGCAAGAAATGAGTTCGAGGTGGGCCGAGTGAGTTTTCAACTCGTCGAGTCCATAATGATCCCATTGTGAGCATAACAAAGAAAGGTGGCCAAGTGGCCTGAGCAAGTAAGAGCGCGGGGGGTGCCATGTGGCCCCTCGGTACAGTTCCAAAAAAAATCAAGTAAAGTCAAGACCCCAAGTTGTGCGTGGCCTCCACATGGAAAAAATTCTTAGCATTCGAGGAAATAAGAAATAGATCGAGCCCAAGGCAAGGGTTAGACGAGTCAGTCGGCGGGTGTCATGAGTCGATCGGCACACGATGAGTGGAGCATTGAGCCGGAGCCATGACGTGAGCCCACATAGTAGAAAGTCAACCCGAGGTGGCTAAAACTACCAAGCTAACAGTGTATAGTGGCATGGTACCTAAGATAGAAACTCAACGATGTGAAGTAGTGTCATCTCGGTCGAGTTTGCCGAGTCAGCCATTATTCTAGAAACCAAAACATTAAATGCAAAACTCCCCAAGGTATAAACATAATCAAATTAATAAGGGCCCACCATCTTAAATGCCCAAATAATTCTAAAAGATATGCAAGGCATCAAGAAAAGGGGAAAAATATTTTCAATGATACATTTCAACAAACAAATTAATTGCACAGTCCCATGAAGAAGAAGAGATGCCCAACAAACACTAAGGAGTTGCAATCACTCAAAAGCCCATAACTCGAGCATTTCTCAACAAAATTACAAAATATTAGTCTTATTGGATTCATGGTTCTGAGCCTAACACATAGCAGTCAAAAAATATAGGGACTGATGAAGATTTTAAGGTGTAGTTTGTAGAAAATCAACCTGTTCAAAAAGGGTATTTGGATTATGGGTGGAACTGCAATTAATGGGCATGAATGGCCATTTCTCCACTACTTCCAAGTTATGGGTAGTATGGGGAGGAATTTTCAAGTTACAATCATGCTTTTCACCCACTTTGGGTACTTTGTAATGGATGCAAAGGTCAGATCCGAGATTACTTGCCCTATTTTCTTTCTTTCTTTTCATTTTCTATAAATTGGGGATTTTTCCTCATTTGGAGAGAGACAATTTTTAGTAGCAAAACTCTGCTCATTTGGTTTTGTGAATCCAATGTACTGCAAGCATTTGTAGTGGACTCCTTGCATGGTGATCCAATCCTTTCATTTGTAAAATTTTGAACTATGCATATCATGAAGCAATAGATGAAAGTTTGTGGATGTATCTTCCCTTCTTGTGTTTATTTGTATTCTTCTTGTTCCTTCATTCTTATTGCAGGTGTATTGTGTCTACTTTATGTTCTTGAAGGGTTTTATTATTATTTTGTATGCATGGGAATGTTGTTGTAAGTGATGTTGTTAGACTATGGGGAATTGTTATCACCCTCTCTAATCTACATTTTGCTTTCATTTTCAAACATTGGGGATTGTTCTCATACCTTTATTTTGGTGCATCACCTTTGTAGTGTAGTTTTATTTCATTTACATGTTATTTCTCTTTTCCTAGTCCCTTAGAAGTTATAGGATAGAGGTAGTCAATAGTGTCATTTCTGTAGAATTAGTTTGTACTATGAGTAGGAAGAAGAACCAACTTTATCTAGAGGTCTATCTTAAGTAGTAAGTCACACAACATGGAGATAGGACCCATAATACACAGTCACACTATTAGCTCAAGCACACACACTTGTGAAAATCAGAGGGTGGTGTGATTCGGTGATAATAGTTCTGGCACACCTAGTGGGACACAAGAAGTTTTCATTTTAATTGCAGCAAGGCTGATGTGCACTTGTAAAATTTTAGCTTGTAAGAAGCTTTAAAACTGCACATAACTGGTGACTCCAGAAAAGGAAGAATTCACTGGTTTCAGCAGTTGAATCTTGTAGAAATTTATGAGAGGAATTCAAACAAGGTCAATAACTAGAGAAGAAGGAATATTTGAATACTTGCAGCTATCTATGGGTAGATGAAGAAGGGGAAGAATAGCTCAAAGGTTTCCATCTCCTCCAAATAGAACACTTTCAACACCTCCACCCAGTAGGCCTTTCATCCAATAAACCAGATTTCTTAGACCAATTATAATGGCACATATACAAAAACCACCACCACAAGGGCCACCAAATCCCTATGTCAACTTCACGGGAAGCAACCCACTTTCTCTCAATGCAAAAAATCTAATTCTAGTTGCATCATTGAAGAACATTCCATATTTCACTGGGGAGAACCATACAACCCCAATTGACCATATCCAAGACATTACAAATGTTGCAATTCACGAGATTGTTGAGATGGATGTTGCAGTTAAATTGTTGGCATCCTCCTTCAAGGGAAAATCTTTGCAATGGTTCAAGATCCTAACAGTAGGGTCTATCCATAATTGGGATGATTTGTGCATGGTTTTCTATAATCAATTTGGGGAAAAGGGATATAATCTATCTTTATTGGACAATTGATAACAATTAAAAGGGCTCCGAATGAACAAATGATCAATTTCAACTTCATATTTCAAAGGACATGGGATAGGATTCCACTTACTGTGAGACCAACAGCTGAAGGTATTTTCCTTTACTTTCTAAAAGCTCTAAATTATGATATTGCAATGATGATACAATCCATGGGAGGTACAACTTTACCCTCCGCTTATAACATTGCTATTAGAACTGAAAATTACTTAATCTAAGTTGGTAAAATTGCACCTAGGCTTCCCATGCCTCTTTATCCAGAATTAGAAATTCCAAGCACTAACAAAGCACCTACATTAGCTCACATCCCTGCCCCAAAGAATCATAATTCTGTTGAATCTTCTACCTCTTCTTCCAGCACCTCAAATGAGCTCTAAAAGGTCATGAAACAATTGCAAAACTTAGGAA
Source organism: Taxus chinensis (assembly GCA_019776745.2). NCBI lineage: Eukaryota > Viridiplantae > Streptophyta > Pinopsida > Cupressales > Taxaceae > Taxus > Taxus chinensis. Next base: position 227,899,242 of record CM034148.1, on the reverse strand, counting down.
ATGAGTTGGTGACAATTAAGAGGAAGTAGGATCAAATTTTTCAGGTCATATCAACCTCAAACCCAACCCAATAGACCTTTGTATCAACCTAATAAGCCACATGTTCAAGCTATGAGTCAAAACCAAGTAAAACCTCCTACTAATAAGCCATTTTAGCCTTACAATCCTAATGTTGTATCCACATCTAGAGTCATTGTACCAATACAAAATAACATAGCTCAAGAATATGAATAGTGTTTCTCATGCAATCAACCTCATCACTAGTCAATGTGTTTCAATGGTCCCTTGAATCAAGCTCTCATGGTGACAACGACAGGTGTGGAACAAGAGACACACCAAGAAGAAAATCAGTAGCAGTAAGCCACTTAGGAAGCACCTCCAAATGAGACCTCACTTGTCAATTGGCAAGTTGGAGATTTTTTTTGGTATAAATCAAGTTTCAACTCAGAGTGTAGCAGCCAATACATAGTCCAAGAAGAGGAATATTGAAGAAGGGAAATCATCCAATTTAAGCACTTCACATCCCTTTATCACTCGATAAGGTGTTAGCAGTCAAAGTGCAGTCCCGAATGTGCAAAGTCAGCCCAAGCCACCTTCTAGAATAGCCCATATACTAGCTGTAATAGCTCATATGCAAGAGAAGATTGTGCAAGATAGAGGTAAGAAGAAAGATAGCTCATCCCTGTTCAATATCCTTGAGAAAATTAAGAAAATGAATGTGAACATTTCAATGTGGGAGTCATTAGCTATCTTGGGACAAATAATTCTATCGCAAGCTACCATGGCAAATTGGTCTGCATCAAATCAATCTTCCAAAGATCAAGAGAAGGTGTTCACTAATGCAGCCCCGCAAGGAGCTCAAGGAGGTCAATGAGGTAAAAACATGAAACCTCCCCCTTTCTACATATCTCTAATTGTTGGAAACAATCTTGTACACAATTGCATGATTGATTCGGGAGCAAGCAACTCTGTCATGCCAAAGCAAATAGTTGATCAGCTGGGTCTTCAATATGAAGTCATTTCTAGAGGTGTGGTGTAATTAAATGGGACAACAGTAACAACAGTTAGAGTGATCAAAGGACTGAGCATCACATTCCATGCATGTCCCAATGTTACGATGTTGCAAGATGTTTCAATCATTGACTTACCATCACTCTTCACTCTATGTTTGTCAAGAGACTTCACTACTAAAATTGAAGGCTACTTGTCTAATGATTAGTCACACAAGTTATTCAGAACAAGATATGGAGCTAAGGCTATAATCAGATCTGAGCTAATTGCTAATTTTCACATCGAGCCACATGTCCCGAGTCCAATCAATATAAATTGTTTATCATTTGATCAAGATGGTTTCCCAAGCGCTTATGAAGTAGATACTAAAGTTGGAGGCATTCCAGACTTGACCCTTGATGACTGGGCCAACAAAAGACATGATTTTGATCCTTACAAGGAAATGGAAGAAGCTGAATTAGGAATTTATTGCTTGCATGAGGAGAATCCACCTCTCCTTAGCATCACCAAGCTAGATCACAAAGATGATAATGAGGTATGACAGTTATTCTTTGATGGCTCAAGGAGTAAACAAGGTGTCAGAGGAGGATTTATGCTTGTTTCACCACAAGGTACAAAATATTACTCAGCTTTCCATTTTCAATTTTCTTGCTAAAACAACATAGTTGAGTATGAAATTTTAATCCATGGATTACATTGGGCAAGAAAAAGGGGTATTAAAAATTTATAAGTTTTTGGAGATAGTGATTTGGTCGTGAATAAAGTTAGAGGACAAAATGTTGCTAAGAATGATCTTTTAAAAAATGACAAGAACTGGGTGTGGGATCTTATTGAGGATTTTGAAGCTTTTAACATCAATTACATCCCAAGGAAAAGGAAAAAGGTAGAAAACATGCTTGCAAGAATTGGTGCAGCGTTTGATGTTGTGGAAAGTGTCAAAAGTGAGAAAACCCAGCCCCATATCAAAGTAGTTATAAGGTGTGTTGTCCCAAACAATGATACTAGTGGGCAAGTCTTCATGAATGATCAGCAAATCATAAACTTCTTACGAGATGAAGCTGAGTTCTCCACTAGAAACCAAGATAAATTGGAGTAGTAATATGGTGACCAAGTGGTGTAGCTGAGAACTAACAAAGTACCAAAAAGGCTTGTAACTTTGGAATATATCTTCTAGCCGAACGATCAGTTCTAGAAACAGAAGGCAAACAATCATGTTAGAGGTGAAGATTCAGAGTCTATTTCAGTAGGTGAAGGTAAGATGTTGCAGATTGGAAAAGTAAGTACTCATCAAGAGAAATCTGATTTTTTCCATCTTTGTTAAGGATTTACATATGTCTTTTCCTAGACTTATAAATATTTGAGAGGCTTCAATCCAAAACTAGCACAGCATACTATTGAATTGAATTTAGAATATAATCCCATCAGGACAAAGAAAAGGTTAGTGAATCATCACATCAAACCTCTCATGAGGAAAGAATTGAACAAGTTGATTGAGGCCAACATCGTATTTCCAATTAAACATTCAAGTTGGGTTGCAAACTTGGTGCCAATGAGAAAGTGAAACAAATATATCATACCATGTGTGGACTTTCATGATTTGAATAGAGATTCACTCAAAGATCATTACCCACTCCCTTTAATGGAGAAAATTTTACAAGTAGTATTTGGTTCGGGAAGGTTCTCATTGTTCGACGGATATTCAGGATACAATCATATTATAGTGAAAGAAGAAGACCAGTTCAAGACCGCCTTCACTACAAAATGGGGCACATATGCTTATAAAAAGATGTCATTTGGATTGTAAAATGTTAGAGAGACATTTCAGCGAGCAATGGATATGGTGTTTAAAGGGTTGATTAACAAGATAGTGCTTGTTTATCTTGATGACATTACCGTGTTCTCAAAAAATGTAGCAAACCATCTCTTTCATCTCAAGCTTGTATTTTAGAGATGTAGAAGATTCAGAGGGTCTTTGAATCCCAAGAAATGTAATTTCTTGGCACATGAAGGCAAGTTGTTGGGCCATATAGTTTCTAAGGAAGGATTAACCATCGATCCTAAAATATTTGAAGCTATCAGAACTCTTCCATTGCTAAACCACAAGAAGGCCCTCCAAAGCTTCTTGGGAAGAATTAATTTTGTTTGCAGATTTGTGCCTAATTTTTCCACTCTTGTGAAGCCATTGACAATGATGTTAAAGAAGAGTCTCACATTCAAATGGAATGCTGGAGGTAAGCAGAGTTTTGAGGCCATCGAGCATGTAATATCTCAAGCCCCAACTCTTATTAACCCAGATTTCTCCAACGATTTCATGTTATACACTTTTGTAGGATCAGACACAATCTCAGCTATCTTGGTACAATTGAATAAGGAAAATTCATGAAAACCCATAGCATTCTTCAGCTAGAGCTTATAATATTATGAGGTGAAGTATTCTTTCATTGAAAAATATGTTCTAGCTATTTCAAGAAGCTTAAAGAAGTTCAGACACTTGGTCTCAAACAATAAGATTCAATTGTTGGTGTCCCATGTTAGGGTCAAGGATTTTCTCCTGAAAAAATATTTGAATGAGATAAGATTAGGGTGGATCACTTGTGTGATGGAATATGACATTGAAACCAAGGTGACCAAGCTAGTATATGGCAAAGGATTGTGTGAGAAGCTTGTTTCCAAACAACATGTTGAGTGGAATGATAAGAAAGAGGTTATCCTAATGCTACAAGGTGATCAAGAACAGCCAACTGAGGGTACACCCATTCTATGTTGGACTCAAGATATGGTAAACTATCTCCAAACAGGTTTATGCCCTCAAGAGTGGAACAAAAGCAAAGAGGAGATATTTTAGATGACAATCCATTCCATATGTGCTTATTGACATCATCTTGTTCAAGAAGGATGTGAATGAGATTTATTGAGTTGTTGTACATGAAAAAAAATTCTCGCGTGAGTGAAAGCCGATACAGGAAGCCACCAGTAACTTTGAATGATGGAGGGCTTAGGACATCAGATGCAGATGTGGAACTATGGGTGCAAAGAAGATAGATCATGATAAAAGAAGCTAGATCTGCAAAAATGAAATAGATGGGATTAGATAACAATATGTGGGGGTTTCCCAGACATTACCGGTTCGAAGAGGATGTTAACTCCCTTGGAGGATTTCAACCCCCGTGTGATAAAAAATAATGATAAATTACAAGATGAACAAATAACATGTAAACTAATGAACAAAGGAACCTAACGCTGAGGGTATGTAGATGATGTTATTGATCTGATCCAAACACAATGTGTAATAAGAACCATGCTACGCAAAATAAAAAATCATGAGCAGAGTATTGTGGGGATTACAGTGTCATTACCAGGGCATCATGAGAATATAAAGATAAATAAGAAGCTTAGAATTCAAAACAACATTTTCCCAAAGTTTCAACCTTTCTAGGTTTTTTAGGGGTCTAGGTCCTTTTGAAATATGGGAAAACCCATATTTATAGATTAGAGGTGAGGTTAGATTGGGGTTAAAAAGTAACTGAGGTTGGGTAGAGTAACCTGAGTTAAGAGGTATGATGTAATCACATGGGGCCCATGGTTTGACTTATTAGATGGAGTGGGGAGCATGATTGACATGGTAGGTGAGATAAAAGATTCCATCTTTTGAATTTAAGAAAGGGTTGTTGGATGGGTATATTAATACCGATGAATTGAATAATTTGATATGGGAGAAAATGCCAAAATATTAATCGTCACATGGGTCCACATTGATAATTAATTAAATAAGGTGAGTAAGTAGATGAGATTTATTTAAATTTAGGAAAGAGAAAGGCGATCAATTATAATTCATTATGGATCAAGAATAAAAGGGAAACTCAAGAGGAAAGACAAGTAAGATATTTGGCATGGTGCAAGGGGGCAGAAAGCTGAGAAAGATGATGTGGAGACAAATGGTGATGAGTAGAAATGGGGAGCAAAGAGCAATGGATCAAAGAAATTATTGAACATGTTAGGGGATGAGAAGTTACAACGGCGATCAAGTAGAATTAGCAAACTAAAAAGTGTATTTGCGAGTGCATTCATGGATATTATGGATCAATAGTGTGAAATTTGATGTGATTTTGATTAAATATTACCTTGATGAGATGAATGGAACATAGTTGTAGCAAGGGCATACAGGGAAACTATGTTTCTAATTGGATTGGTGATAAACAAGAAAGGTTACCACTCAAGGCAGTACACTTGTAGCCAATAACAGGTGTTAACACATAACCAAGTTAGTTATACCAAAATACAGTGAGGGGAAAATGGATAAAAGATGCTCGTAATCCTAATGTTGACATGATAAAGGGATTGGAGATGTAACTTGTACATGGGAAAAAGGTTTTCCAAAGGTGGTGTTCCTTGAGTCTATGCCCCAGCTCTGGGAAAAGGAAATAACAAAGCGAGAAGATTTCTAAAAATGTTGATAAATAAAGGTTGATCAATGCAGGAAACCTTCCAGATGCCATAATAATATAGTAGCCATCCTTCGAGGGTATGGTCTACTTTATACATAATATGGATGGCAAGAATAATATGATAGTTTTCCTTCAAGGGATCGGTCTATTTCTTTTGATTTTTCTTTGATTTTGATTTGTATGCGTTTCTTTTTATTTTTCTCTTATTTTTTTGCATAAATAGTTATCCTTCGAGGGATCAGTCTATTTTTGATAACTTTGATTTTGCCTTTTGCATACTTGAATTTTAGCTTCACATGGGGGAGAGCTGGGAATAGCAAAGTAGACCACTTAGGAGGGGATAATGAATGTACAAAAGACACCCATGGACCCTCTGCATGGCTGCAATAGGAGAATGAGAGGGTGATGGATGTAATGGTTATGGGGCCATATCAGAGCAGTGAAGGCAGGCCACATAATTCATATCATTACAATGACAAATGGAAGGGGCTAAGGATGGAGGAATGATCTAAGGATATAACTAAGTTCTTATTGGTGGATATGTTAACAGTAGACTAGTCGCAAGTGCAATGCATTTAGAGGTTATGTATCTAGTTTACCACCAAGAGAGGGAAGACATTAAGTTGCCACGAGATGAGATGATAGACAAGAAGGAAATAAAATTATGTCCTTAAGGAAACAAAATAGAAGGAAAAACAATGGATTTAGATGAAAATAAATGATGCCCCAAGAGAGACATAAACATATAAGGACAAACATGGCCTCAAAGGAGGACTTGATGAAATAAATGGTGCCCCAAAAGAGACACAAATATACCCACAATGGTGGACTTCGAGCAAAAGGTCCCTCAATGGAATGAAAAACATGGCCTTGAAAAAGATGACTTCGATAAGCAAAATAACAATAATGGTCCCTCACAGAAGGACAAAAATGACCACAATGGTGGACTTAGAATGAGATGAGGATTTGGACAGAAATAGATTAGATTGGATGAATTTGGAGAAGGTAAACAAAGCAATGTCAAAGAGTGAATTCCCCTAGTAACAAGGGATTTTTATGGATGATATGCTCAAGGGCGAGGGAAGGTCATTTCCCTAATGAGTTAAATGTTAAGGAGTTTAAGAATGTCAAAAGATTTTAGATGAGATTGTTTTGGACTTGGATGGGATAAACGATCAGAGAACACAAGTGTGCTTGGCAAGATAAGCAGTATTGATGAACAATGGAGGACCTTCCTTAGGAGGAATGGCATAGGCAGGAGGGATATTAAGGGATGATAAAGATGGAGAAATCATGGGAAACTCAATAGATGGGATATGAATTGGATTTAATGTAGATGGAGAAGTAACTTTCCCATGGATGAGGAAATGATCTTTCTCAATAAGGTTGTGTACAATCTTCTGAAATGCCTTACAATGTTAGATGTCATGGCCTAGGGTATGATGATAAGTACAATTGCAATAGGATTGAACCATGATGGCTTGGGACCATAGGGATTAAAGGATTTAATGGGAGGAAGTGTGAGGGCAAATATTCGAGTTAAATGTCAAATGATATTTGTGTAAGACCCCATTGAAGTGTCATGGGGAAGATAACTCTTATGGGTTTTGAGATGATATCTCGACTTGGAGTTAGGATAAAAAGTGGATGTAGATTGGATGGGTGAATTTCATGTTTTGGAGGACAAATCAAATTTGGTTGAAGGATTGTATTGTTTGGATGTGGAGTGATTGTTGTAAGATGTTGTAGATGGAGAGACTTATCCTAAAATAGATGTTGTGACATTGGATTATTGAGAAGAGGGAAAACCTGAATGTTTTCGAGGATGTGCAAGGGATTGTCGGGGATGTTTTCCCCCAGCCTTAGACTTCAATTGAGAAGATTTGCCTCTAGAAGGGATGATAATAATTTCAATCGGAGGATCTGATAGTGGTGGTGTGGTTATTAATGGAGAAAATGTCCTAAAACAAGATGAGGATGTTAATGGAGAGATAGGTGTTTGTATGATGTGATTAATAATATCTATGTGAGATGTGGAGTGTTTCAGTTTTGGCATGGAAAGAGTTGATTTTGAAGAATGCAAACCATATTTATTTGATTTATATGGATGTGTTGGTGCAGTAGATGTTTCAAAGGGTATCTTTGATAAGGTTGTAGATCGAGAAGATTTGTTCATCATGATAGAAGGATTAGGTAAAGAACATTGGGATAAAACTAGTGATGTGGCAATGGGCAAGGATATAGGTAAATATTTCAAGGTGGAGATAGGTGGACTTATTGATGTGATAGATATAGGGGTAAGTGGGATAGATAGGGATATAGGAATATTTGGCATATTTGGAGATGTGGGTGATGTGATAGCCGATGGAGTAGACGTTATGGGTAATGCAAAAAATGTAGGAGTATTTTCCGGTGTAGAAGAAGGTGGGACTAGTTGTTTCATAAATGTTTTGAGGGGTAAGAATGACATGTTTGCTAATGGAGTTGATGTCGAAGGTGGGGTTGTAAGGGTGCATGTAGTAGAACTGAGTTTAGTTGGGATGGTTGTGAGTAATGTAGGTGTAGTAATAGGTATGTTTGAGGAAGATGTGGGTGAAGGAATAGATGCGAGAGATGTAGGGATAAGTGTGGATATGAGTGGGGTCAAAATAGGTGCTAAAGATGAATCTAATGTGGTAGATTGGGGTGTGATTGAAGTGACTGAAGTGGATGGTATAGTCAAATTTGATGTGGATGTGATAAGGATAGGAGAAGGTGTAGGTTCAGGATCGGTAGTGAAAGTGTACATAGGTATGATAGTTGTGGGTGCCACAAGCTCCGCAAAGGCAGTGGGCATAATTTCTAAGGTAGGAACATGTGGAGTAGGTGATAAGATGAGATCTTGATTGATGGTGTCAATCATATAAGAATTTGATAGTTGAGATGTAAATGGCATGGCTTAATTTTTTGGTGGTTGATTAGTTTGCACAGTGGAGCTATCGATTTGGATATCCCCTTGATTTAAGATTTTTTGGACAAGGTCTTTGAAGGAACAACATTTCTCAATGTCATGACCTTTGAATCGATGATATTTACAATAGTGGGATTCATGATACCAAGTCAGCTTGGCTTGTGAATTGTCCACCAGTCGTATGGGAGGAAGTTGGATGGAGTTTATAGTCATCAATTTTTCAAACACAGAGCTATATGACTCTCCTAAGGGAGTGTAGTTGGTTGTTGATTAAGGGGATCAGTGTTGAGACCATGTGCTTGAGGTAGATGGGGATGAGGGTTTAATGACCACAGTGTTGGCCACACCCTTAAACTTGCCATTATGTGTGAATGGTCTAGTAGATTCAACTTTAGGTTTGGTCGATCTAAGTTTGAGATGACCATGCTCAATGACACGGGTTTCGAGTTTGTGAACCATTGTGAAAGCTTCATCAAAGGTTTGAAATGATTGGATTTGCAAAGTAGATGATATATGTTTTGCACATGAATGCAAGAATAATTTGATGAGTTCAATTTGTGGGAGAGTGAAGGATAGATGGTTTATAATACCACACCATCATACGATGAAGTCGGCGATGGGTTCATCTTCAAACTGTCGAATGGTGTATAGGTCAGCAATAGTAGTTTTGCATTCGATATTAATAGAAAAGTGTTTTAAGTGAAACTATGCAAGTTGAGTGAAAGAGAATATGGAATGTTGCGGGATACTATTGTACCAGTCTAACGTGGGACCGGACAAGGACATGGGGAAAGTGCGAAGAAGTAGATCATGATCATGCACAATAAGACAACATGCGTGTTTAAATGCGAGGAGATATTATTGGGGATCTTCCTTTTTGTTAAACTTAGTAAACACATGAAGTTTCCAATGAGGAGGGTATGGTTTGATTGGAACCAACGGATGAATCGGTTCATTACAGATGTGTTCATAGGATAAGGTGTTCGTAGATGCCAAGGTAAGGGTTTCTAAACTAGCCAACTGATTCATCAAAGCGTGAATAGGATCATTCGACGTGATGTTAGTTTGATATCAGATTGGTTGTGTGGTTTAAAACATATTTTGATAAGGTGAAGGGTATGTTTGTGGATATGTGGGTAGTTGGGGAATTGTTTGATAAAGTGGTTGATAAACTCGTGGGTGTGATGCTTGATAAGATGGTTTATAAACATGTGGGTGTCGGTGTTTGGAGAGCTGCTTGTTAAGGACTAACATGTGTCATGGGTTGGGATTTTTTCATAGGCTTACTTTGAATAATAGGGATATGATGTATTTGTTGAAGTAGGGTAGGTTGTTGTGGTAAATGATAAGCGGGGATATGGGTATTAAGAGGTTGAGATGGGTGGAGCATACGATGGGAAGGAATGTAAGTATGAATAGGTTGAGATAGTTGAACAAGCATATTAGTAACAGATGAAACAAAATTGTCAAAATGGGATGTGGGTGGAATGTGATCCACCAATTTAGGAAATAGAGAGGATTGAGAGACTATGGGGGATTTTCGCAATGTGAAATCATATATGGGGTTAGGAGGAGGCCCAACTGTCTCTAGAGGAGTGGGAGATGGTGGTGTGGTTGGTTTAGGAATATTATTCTGGGAAGAGATATGTGGATTGGTGTCAAGGTGGGGACAATCTTGGATGACATGGTTCTCATGAGGTGAGACCATGGAGACTGGAGGTTGGGTAATCGAAGGCATGGTTTTGAGTTTAGAATCTTGTTGGGGGATATCATTAGGAGAAGTAACATCATTGGATGGAGAAAATTTTTGTGTTGTTTTGATTTGAGAGAAAGAGACAATAGACATGAAATAAACAAACATTTTTTTATGAAATTTGTTGACAAACAAATCAAGCAGCATATTTTTTATCATCATGATTAATTTCGAGCTATAAAATAAAAGTAAAATGGATAATGAAGGTGCCTAAAGAATGTAATTCTAAGGTTGGTTCTAGGTAGTTTTGGGGAGATGTCTGAGATGGTTTCCTATTGGGTGTTCAAGTCCCAATCAGTTAACCAGGTGAGAGGAATGTTTTGATGTGCTGATTGTGTTCGTGAAGTTTCAGGCAATGTGTGATAAGTGTAATGTAGAAGGTGAGACCCCTTATTTAGGCTATGTGAGAAAGCAGGATGCAAAAAAGAAAGGTTCTTTTTAAACCAAAATGAAATGTGACGTTCGATGCAGACAATCACTCAGAAAAGGGAAAGTTCAATGCAAAAAATAGAAAATAGAGAAAAATGAGAAAAACCTAGAGAATGCTTTTACTTGCTCTTTGAGTGCACGTGTTTAGAGGTATTAAGCATGGACCTGAAATGTCTAGTGACCTTAAAAGTGCACCATTTATGAATGCAGGAAGGCTTAATGAAAGAGATTTTAGGCGTGTTTTTTTTGTTTCTATAATGATTGGCTTTGACAATGTAATTCCGTGGTTGTAATATCATACATTTCTCTTGTAAAAGAAAAGAAATGTCATTAGTTGATGTGGCTAATATGACATAATTGTCGAAACAAAAAATGTTTTTTACAAAAGTACCTCCGTAGGAAATAAATATAAAAATAAAAATAGTTAATCTAATGGATTAATAAAACATTGTAGTGGACTAACTATAAACTAACTATAACATGTATGAAATAGAATGAGAAAAACTATTAAATAAAATTATGCAAGCATATGATACAAATTAGTAAGGATGAAATTATTAAATGAACTACGTTTTAATAGGAAAACCTATAAATTGTAAAAAAAATTGATGTGTACATTTTGTTTTTGTTTCATTTCATTATATGAACTAGAAATAATAATAACCATATATAATGAGTGAACATGGACTTTAAGAGATAATGACGAAAATTAGATGGGGAGAGTGGACTTTTAGGACAAGAATAGTGACTCTGAGAGGACAAGATGAAAAGTGAGTTGGAAAAATAGATGTCTAGGATAGGAATATAGACTTCGAGAGGACAAGAAAATAAGTGGGTGGAGAGAGGAGACTTTAAGGAGGAAGATGATAACCCAAAAAAATAAGAAAAGTTAATCTACATATGACGACGATGTCCTAAGTGTTGGTTAGGAAGAACGAAAAATTTAAATTGAGTGGACAATTCCAGATGGCGATATGATATTGACTAAGATGGTGGTGGTAATGAAATTTAAATGGACAACATTATATTTACCATGCACTGTTTCCACATGCCTTGATATGATGGTGGACCAGATCAGTGAAAACTCTTATGCCCATAGATTTCTCTTGTCATTCCCGATAATTAGAGTAGTTTACCCGTAGCTGTATTTTCTTACATGCTGACAAATATAGGGAAACCTACTGCAAATGGATGTTATGGGTGATACCAAAAAGCATGGATTCTTTCCTATGATTCAATCTTCTATTTACTCAGACTAATTAAATAGGTGAAAATTCAGGGATCTCTGGTCATCATACTACACACAAACATGGCTTTTCATATGTATGAGAAATTTATAATTGGTTGTGGTACATCACGCTATTTATAAAGGCATTGGAATTGTATGCCTATTGTTATAAGGAGACTACACAGTAACTACCCACAAAGCTTGCGTGAATTTAAAATGAGGCAAGGAACAATTAGAAGCTGATTGATTATTGTCTAAAGAATGGTAAGCCACCTACTACAAGGAGACTGTAGATTCACTACCCTCAGCATGTATGAATTTGAAAATGATCTGGAAATAGTTGAACGCATCAAGCATCAGAAGTTTCTACGTGGATTTATACTTTCTATGTGGTCATCTGATGCCTAGGCTCTAGAATTATTGTAGAAATCCTTTAAACAATTGTAGAAGAAGTAACACATGCCCAGTTTTAACCAAGAAATGGGCTTGTGAGGGGTCGGGTTAAGAGAAGTAGTGGGCAAAGAGTGGAGGATGGCTCGATTGGATTGGAGATCCGGCAGGGTGTTGGTGAAAGCAGGTTCGATATGGCAGCTCATTGTAGGTTGGAGATAGCTCAAGAGGAGGAAAGGGGAATGTACTTAAGGTAATAGGAAGATTTTGTGGCTTGGACAATCCAAAACCAAACCAGGGAGAGTATAACAGCTTTGGGAACGAGGGCATTGAAAGTGAAACTAAGTTGGGATAAGTGGACGGGGGATGAGTCGTAGATGGGTCAAAGGAATATTTGTGAGGGATCTGAGTATTTGGAAATCAGGCTGCATGTCGAGAGGATTGGGGATGGTTGAGAGGACAGGATATGGAGCAGTGAGAGCTTGAATGAGTGGTCGAAGGGAGGTAGGATCTATGAATGGGTTGGGCAATGAGGTAGAAGGGAGATGAGGTAGCTCATGGAGTTGTAGGGAAATGCGTGGAGGGGTGAAATGGTGTGTGAGTAAGGAAACAGTGGCTCATGGAGATAAGTTATATGGGAGACGAGGCAGATTTACATGAAGTGGGTAGAGAAAGATGTTATCCCAATTTTCCCCCCCGAAAAAATTGATCAAACACGACCCTGTGCAGAAAAAATTTAAGAAATGGTTCCATCGAATGAACCCACGCTTCAAATCCATCAACAAGTTGTAGGCGGGCTCTAAAACAGAATAGCATGGTCAGGGAAGAGAAGACAGTGTCAAAGAAACCAGAGGCTCAAAGGAAAAGAAACAGAGAAGGTTCAAAGTCTTCAGGCTCTGCAAATGACTCAGAACGAGCCCCAAAATTGGCTAAGTATGGAGGAGACAATGGAAGCTGCCAAGTGTCCAAATGATGCACCTCCAAAGATTAAATCCCAAAAGGGAGACTCAAACAAGCGCCAAGCCTCCACGTGTCAAGAGCCCCAAAAGTTGCACCTACCGTTGAAAAGTCTTCGACTCAGTGGAAGGTGCCAAGTGTCAGCTCGGTGTAATTTCAAGATGGGAGCCCAAGGTAGAGACTCAAACTTGCACCAGCCCTCCACGTGGCCAATGGTCAACAGAGGTCAAATTCAAAAGTGAGAGTGGGCCCAAAATGACTAAGTATAGAGTGCATGTGGAAGGCACCATGTGTCTTAACGATGCTCCTTCAAAGGTAAAATCCTGAGTGGGTTTTCAAATGAGCGCAGGCCTTCCACGTGTCCCAGGTCCAAAAAAGGGGACATGGTCGAGGTTGAATAGTCAAAGCAGAGGTAGGCCAGCGGAGGGAGCCAAGTGTCAACATGGCACTATTTCAAAATTAAAATTTGGGGCGGGTTTCCAAACAAGAGCACCAGGCCTCCACGTGTCCAGGGTCAAACTTTTGGCCCCACCAAGCAAAGAGACTCAGGAAAAATACAAAGGAACCCAAAGAGCTCGTGGAAGCCACCACGTGTCAATCCAGTGCAATTTCAGAAGTGAAAGGTAGGGGCCAAATCTCCAAGGTGCGCGAGGCTGCCACATGGACCCGATATGGATAGACTCTTTCAAATATTGTGCGTGCCCGCGACCCTAATATTCAAATGGCCATATCTTTTGACTGGAAACTCAGATTTGGGCGGGAGAAGACTTTTTGGAAATGTCTCGACACCCTCTATGCCATGGAAACATAAAATATCATTCTTAATAGGATTTAGTGGGTGAAAATGGGAAAACATCTTCCAGGCCATTAATACAGAATCTAATTTCTTCAACTACTAGATCTAGATTTTATTTGATCTTGTTCTTCCTCCTTCAATGCACCGAACAAGTAATCAAGCCAAAATTGACAGATTGTGGGTAGATTTGAGAGGGGCATTGATTGATGGTGGTTGAGCTTTCAAAGTAGGATTCAATGCATATCTCAAGGTGGTTGAAGAAGGATTCAAATTTTTCCCTCCTCTCTCTCTTATTCTTCCTATATATTGTAATGAAGGGGCATATTCAAATGGTTGGTCATTGTTTCTCCTCTGCCCCCCTCTCTCTTTCTTCCTTAGGGTAGAATGCAGAGTCTAAGCCTCCTCCCATGGCTCTGTAATGGCATTTTCTTGCCTCTTTCCCACTGATGATGTACCGTGTAACATTTTGGAGCAATAAAATCTATTTCGTGATGCATCTATCCATCCTTGGCTTATTTTGTTGTCTCTTCTTACCTCTCATCATTGCAGGGTATATTGTGCATACTCTGATGTTTGTTGCAAGTTTTGGAGCTTGTTTAATGGGTTTTGAAGTGGTGTCTATGTGAAATCTATCTCTGGTCCATGGTGCATTCTGTCCACCCTCTCCTCTGCTCACCTCTCTCCACTTCAGGCAGTCAGGTCTGTGATTCAACCACTTCCTTTTCTGGTGTATCACCACTTAGTGTAGGCTCTTTCACCCTCTCTCTCTCTCCTTGTCCCCTTGGAATGGTTAGATTAGGATAGAATAGGTTCTTCCTGCACTGGAGTAGCTTGTGGCAGGTAGATTAGGAAGCAAGAACCGGATTTCTCTAGAGGTCCATCTCAAGTTTTGCAAGTCCCACAGCTTGAGAGATGGTCCCATGTTGTGCAATCACACCAAATGCCCCACTTCACACCCAGGCCATTCAGGGGTGTTGTGATTCTGCACTAACAGTTTTGGCATGCCCAGTGGGACACTGAGGTTAGATCTTCCATCTTTCCAAGGTGTCTCATTACAACAACAAATCATAAGCCACCGTGTGACCACACTAACAATTTTGGCACACCCAGTGGGACAGCTCTGAAGCACCTTACCACTTCATTTAGCAGGTTGGTGTGTTCTTGTTAAGTTTCAGCCTTTTGAGGCACATGCAAGCACATCTGGTGACTCCATCTGGTCAATAACCCATCCTCTAAGTTACAGACCTTTTCCATCCATTTCCACTCATTTTCATCCATTTTCTTCTTCCATCTCTTTCATTTTCTCCCATTCCATGAAGTTGTGCAATCATGACTTCATTCCCTTCATGGAACTCACACTTACAGCAATAGCAATGCAGTTCACCTCCAATGCATTTCCCAACTCCTCCAAATCAGCATTATAATCAGATCCAGGACCATTATGCTTACCCATATGAGCAGGGTCAAAGTCAGTTTGGCCATGGAGCTTATCAAGAACAAGGGGACACATACAATGGTGACAGTTATGTGGAGAATGTTGGTTTGCTGGAGAAGATTCAAAAAATGGAGGCTGGCATGGTTCAGTCAAGGGCCATAGCACAAATGAAGGCATTCAAGATTGGTTGCAGGGCACCTTGTCCATGGGGAGGCCCTTTTCCAAGACATTACAACCCTCAGGAGAAGCTTGACTTCATGGTTGAAGTGTTGCCTCAACTTACACAGTGGATTGAGGACATTGAGGCTTATGAGAAAAGTGTGAGACAACCTTGTCAATGGGTAAGTCAATCACCAGCTCCTTGTCCTTCATTTTCTCTTTCTCAAACTTTATCATTTCAGCATGATCAAGAGTCAAGCCCCTCAGTTTCTGCCCCAAGTGTTGATTTCTCTTCTCCATCTCCTGATCTTCCACCCCATTTCAATTCTTCTCCCCTTTTCCTTCCCAAGTAGTCATTCCCTCCAAAGAAACAAGAAGTTCCACCTCCCTCCCCACCACAAACAATTGCAAAGTTGGTTGAACCCCAACCTGTCACTCCTCTTGCTTTCCCAAGTCCATGTTGGGAAGAGACTCAAGAATCCAGTCAAGGAAAACAGCAAGAAGGGGAGCCCAACAGAGAAGAAATGATAGAAAATCTGAAGAGTTGGGCTGCCAAATTTGGGTTTACAAAGATCCCCTTGATGGTCAAGCCAATAGAGGAGGTCAGGGTTGAAGAACCAGTGGTGGCTGAGGCTGAGTTTGCAGCAGAAGAAGAACAAGAACAAGAAGAAGAAGATCAACAGTCTGTTTTCTCTGAATGCAGTGTCCCTAATGGCACTTTGTCTGAAGAGGATGTTGATCTGATCCAAGTTGCACAACCAGTTGAGGAGGAAGAACAATCAGCTCCAAGTCCCATTGAAGAGGAGTAGATGGGAGAGATCAAATCAGAGTTGAAGCCACTCAATGAAGAAAGCATCATTGAATATTTTTTGCTTTCATTTCAAGGGCCTGATTTGATTGATGAACCCATGATGGAGGAGGACCATATAGTTTCAGAGGCTCCAAGTGTGGAGCAGGCCACAGAAGAACCTTCAGTTCTTCCTCCCACTTCATCCCCTTCAAGATCTAATGTTGAAGAAGAGTTTGAACTTTCAAACTTCATGTTTGAGGATGAGGGAAACCATGGTGAGCAAGTTTCAGATCAGGAGGACACCATGGAGGAGGTAGAGCACATGCAACAGGACAACAAGGAGGCAGATTATCTGTCTGACTTGGAGGATTGCTTTGATAGAGAGGAGCCTAAGGAAATTACATCATTTACTCCTCCATCATCCACCTTCCAAGCATATGAACCTGCTACCATGAAGGAGAGTGTTCAAGGACAACAGCCTGCACTTCATTATAGCCCTCTGGAACCAAGGTTGGAAGATATGAGTCTTCCATGTTCTTCACAAGAGAAGGAAGAGAAAAGGAAAGAGGATGTCATCATATCTCTCACACCATCCATCCAAGAAGGTCCACAAAAAGACTCCATTTTTGGAGTTAAATTTCAGAGAAATGGGCACATTCAAAGGATCAGACCATGCCCAATCAGGTACTTGGCTTCATTGGAGCCAAGGGAGAAGCCAAAACTAGTCATGCCTACTTCAGGGCATGAGGATGAGTATCAAAGTACCAAGGGTCACCATCAACACCTCCAGGAGTCCAATACCAATCAACTTGAGGAGGTATTTTTGGTTGATGTTGATACCTTGATGATTTGGGTGGAGGACCGGCTTATAGTTAGTTTTTCACTCATACAGGAAGCCATATTCAGTGTCAAATCATTTGCATGGCTGCCCCTTTTGAGAAAGGGAAGCTACTTCTCCCTACCTGTAGCAGGATTTGTTTAGCCTCTTTTCTCTCTGGTTAGTGTAGGAGTAGGAGTAGACTTTGTTTTCAGTAGAAGAAGTGCTTGTGCACACTCTGCATGTCTCATTTGAGGCATGTATGATTTTTTCTTTGTACATAAGTTTTGTTCGTATTGCTCCAGAGGTGCATGAGGCCAGGCCCTTCAGTATTCATGGTAGAAGACCCATAGTTACTTGTAATAGTTGCTAATTTCAAAATAAAACAAATGCAGAGAAACTAAAAAACATTTTCAAGGTAGTGCATTTCCAAGATAGGTTCAGGGTCACCAAGTGCTAGCAGTCGGGCTCGCAGTGGCTCAGGGATTAGATTTTCAAAGATCATATTGGATCAGTATCAGGCTATCATTCTTGACTCCATGCCTAATGGATGCTTCAAGGCTACTGGTCTCTTCATCTAGCAGGAAGATGTCCCCTGTGAGTCACCAATTGTTATCTCAATTTTTCCCCCGGCAAAATTGGATCAAACACGACCCCGTGCAGAAAGAAATTCAAGAAACGGTTCCGTCGAACGAACCCATGCTTCAAATCCAACAAACAAGTTACAGGCAAGGGCTCTAAAATGGAATAGTAGGGTCGGGGAAGGAGAAAACAGTGTCAAAGAAACCAGAGGCTCAAAGGAAAAGAAACGGAGAAGGCTCGAAGTCTTCGGGCTCTGCAAATGATTCAGAATGAGCCCCAAAATTGGCTAAGTATGGAGGAGACAGCGGAAGCTGCCAAGTGTCCAAATGGCGCACCTCCAAAGATTAAATCCAAAAGGGAAGACTCAAATGAGCACAAGCCTCCATGTGTCCAGAGCCCCAAAAGTTGCACCGGCCATTGAAAAGTCTTCGACTCAGCGGAAGGTGCCAAGTGTCAGCTCGGCTAAATTTCAAGATGGGAGCCCAAGGCAGAGACTCAAACTTGTGCCAGCCCTCCACGTGGCCAATGGTCAATAGAGGTCAAATTCAAAAGTGAGAGTGGGCCCAAAATGACTAAGTATAGAGTGCAGGCGGAAGGTGCCACGTGTCTTAACGACACTCCTTCAAAGGTAAAATCTAAAGTGGGTTTTCAAATGAGCGCGGGCTCGCCACGTGTCCTAGGTCCAAAAAAGGGACAGAGTCGGGGTTGAATAGTCAAAGAAGAGGCAGGCCAGTGGAGGGAGCCAAGTGTCAACATGACACTACTTCAAAAGTAAAATTTGGGGTGGGTTTCCAAACAAGCGCCAGGCCTCCACATGTCCAGGGTCAGACTTTTGGCCCCGCCAAGCAAAGGAGACTCAGGAAAAATACAAAGAAACCAAAAGAGCCACGGAAGCCACCACATGTCAATCCAATGCTATTTCAGAAGTGAAAGGAAGGGGCCAAATCTCCAAGGTGCACGAGGCTGCCACGTGGACCCGGTACGGATAGACTCTTTCAAATATTGCGCGCCCACGACCCTAATCTTCAAATGGCCATATCTTTTGACTGGAAACTCAGATTTGGGTGGAAGAAGACTTTTTGGAAATGTCTCGACACCCTCTACACCATGGAAACATAAAATATCATTCTTAACAGGATTTAGTGGGTGAAAAATGGGAAAATGTCTTCCAGGCCATTAATACAGAATCTGATTTCTTCAACTACCAGATTAGATTTGATTTGATCTTCATTCTTCCTCCTTCAACATCGAGGGGCACCAAAATGATAGATTGTGGGGTGGATTTGAGAGGGGCATTGATTGATGGTGGTTGAGCTTTTCAAAGCAGGATTCAATGCATATCTCAAGGTGGTTGAAGTAGGATTCAAATTTTTCCCTCCTCTCTCTCTCATTCTTCCTATATATTGTAATGAAGGGGCATATTCAAATGGTTGGTCATTGTTTCTCCTCTTCCCCCTCTCTCTTTCTTCCTTAGGGTAGAATGTGGAGTCTAAGCCTCCTCCCATGGCTCTGTAATGGTGTTTTCTTGCCTCTTTCCCACTGATGATGTACCGTGTAACATTTTGGAGCAATAAAATATGTTTCGTGATGCATCTGTCCATCCTTGGCTTATTTTGTTGTCTCTTCTTACCTCTCATCATTGCAGGGTATACTGTGCATACTTTGATGTTTGTTGCAGGTTCTGGGAGCTGTGTTTAATGGGTTTTGAAGTGGTGTTCTGTGTGAAATCTATCTCTGGTCCATGGTGCATTCTGTCCACCCTCTCCTCTGCTCACCTCTCTCCACTTCAGGTAGTCAGGTCTATGATTCAACCACTTCCCTTTCTGGTATATCACCACTTAGTGTAGGCTCTTTCACCCTCTCTCTCTCTCTCTCTCTCTTGTCCCCTTGGAATGGTTAGATTAGGATAGAATAGGTTCTTCCTGCACTGGAGTAGCTTGTGGCAGGTAGATTAGGAAGCAAGAACCGGCTTTCTCCGGAGGTCCATCTCAAGTTTTGCAAGTCCCACAGCTTGAGAGATGGTCCCATGTTGTGTAACTGTACACTTTCCACAGTTGTAGCCCCCGAGAAAAAAAAATAGGCTTAAAACGTGCCTGATATATCGGGAAACGTTTTTTCTCATATGGGCGGGATTTTTGACCCATAGGTTTATTGGATAGTTTTGGCCCATGGTTTTGATACCCACAATTTTGAAAAACAACTTAAGTAGTTGTCTATTTATATGGTTTTATGCATATGGTAGGTACTATGTAACATTATAGATGTGTTTTGAATTTGGGTGTGAATTCTATAGGTTTTGTTGAGCATATCTCCAAACAGATATGGGTATTGTATTGAGAGAGCGGTGGCTTGTAATAAAATTTGAGCAAGTGATTCTTGGTGGATGTAGCCCAAATTGGGTGAACCACATTAAATATTATCTCTTTGTGTTGTGTTATTTTATTCTGTACTTTTATTCGAGATTTGTAATATTTTCTGCATATTAGTTTCTACTATTGCAATTCTATGAGGGATTATTCTGCATATTTTATCCCTTCTTTCCTAACACGATGTGGGTGGATGGTTGGGAGGTATTGTGATGGATCGAGTTTTTGGGGAGTTGGGTGAGGATGAGAGCTCAGTTTGAAGAGATGTGGGAGGTGTAGAGACAATGGCCAAGGAATTGAGAGAGATGGGTGTGATGAAGCGATGAATTAGCGGGTGGATAGGTTGTTGGGAAATGGGGAGTTATGTGGAAATAGCTCGGGTAGAAAAAAGTGAGATGGGGAGATGGGTAGTTTAGGAGGTAAGTTAGGATGATTTTTTTTTATTATTTTGAGTTTTTAATTTACTTAAATATTATATTTATTTATTTATTTTATTATTATTATATTTAATTATCGATTTTGTTTTTACTAGCAATAACAAAAGAATTGTATACCCATTCTAAACAATTCAATGACACGTTCTTTTAAACAATAAATGTACTTACCTCAATGACAACAAAATTGACTAAACAGACGAACCATTCTACATGGATGGAGACAATATCAAAGATCCTGCAAGCGGGTGCATCTACAAACAAAATATTTGCAACAGATATCTAGATTGACCAAAACTATGAAACACAATAACCGTATTACGTATGACACATATACAAGGTGAGAAAACATAAAAATGACCAGAACGTGGGTCTGGTCCCACCGGGCATGCCAAATGTTGTACAAGAAACTTTGTTCTTGCGTAGGTGAAAGACGATACAGGGAGCCACTAGCAACTTCGAATGATGGAGGGCTTAGGACCTCAAATGCAGATGTGGATCTACAGGTTCAAAGAAGATAGATCATGATAAAAGAAGCTAGATCTACAAAACTGAAACAGATGGGATTAGATAACAATATGTGGGGGTTTCCTGGACAGTGTCACTTCCAAGAGGATGTTAACTCCCTTGGAGGATGTCAACCCTCGTGTGATAAAGAATAATGCTAAAATACAAGATGAACAGATAACATGCAAACTGATGAACAAAGGAACCTAATGCTTAGGGTATGTAGATGATGCTATTGATCTAATCCAAACACAACATGCAACAAGAACCATGCTACGTGAACTAATAAATCATGAGCAAAGTATTGTGGGGATTACAGTGTCATTACCATAGCACCATGAGAATATAAAGATAAATAAGAAGCTTAGAATTCAAAACAACATTTTCCTAGAGTTTCCAACTTTCCAGGTTTTTCGGGGGTTTAGGTCCTTCTAAAATATGGGAAAACCCATATTTATAGCTTGGAGGTGAGGTTAGATTGGGGTTAATAAGTAACTGGGGTTGGGTAGAGTAGCCTGAGTTAATAGGTATGATGTTATCACGTGGAGCCCACTGTTTGACTTATTAGATGGAGTGGGGAGCATGATTGACATAGTAGGTGAGATAAAAGATTCCATATTTTGAATTTAAGAAAGGGGTGTTATATGGGTATATTAATACCCATGAATTGAATAATTTGATATGGGAGAAAATGTCAAAATCTTAATCATCACATGGGTCCACATGGAGCCCATTTGATAATTAATTAAATAAGGTGAGTAAATAGATGAGATTTATTTAAATTTAGGAAAGATAAAGGCGAGAGGGGAAGTTGCATGAGCGTGAGATGATAGAGGGGCACTATACCAAAAATTGGTGTATACATGAGGTGTGCCCCAACAAATCAGATTGAGAAGATATTACATGAGTTCCATGATGGAGAAGTTGGAGGTCACTTCGCTCCACAAGTAACATCTCTCAAAATCATGAAATTTGGTTACTATTGGCCCACAGTATTTAATGTTTGCTACTCATGGATCAAGAGGTGCAAAAAATGTGCATTTTTCACAGGGAAAGAAAAGTTAACAGCGCTGCCCCTTCATCCCATTTTAGTGGATCAGCCATTCATACAATGGGGATTGGACTTCATTGGAATTATCAATCTGAACTCTAGCCAAGGTCACAAGTGGATTCTAACAACAACGGATTACTTCACTAAGTGGACTAAAGTGGTGGCACTCAAGGAGGTAAATGAATCCAACATCTTGGACTTCTACGAGGAAATAGTCACAAGGTTGGTTTCCCCGCTACTATCATATCAGAAAATGTATTGGTGTTTATTAGCACAAAGATCACAGAATGGGTTGTTAGGAATGGTATTTATCTCAGCACTTCTTCTAACTATTAACCTCGGGGTAATGACCAAGTAGAGTCCACGAATAAGAACTTGTTGAGAATCATAACAAGGACTCTTGATGAGAACCATAGGACCTGGCATACAAAGCTTAAATTAGCCTTGTGGGCTGATAGAATCACACCTAAAAGGTCTACAAGTAGCTCCCCTTACAAGCTTGTATATGAAAAAGAAGCAGTGGTGCCCATATCACTTGAGTTGTCGGCATTAGAACTCATGAGGCAGCTGGAATTAGATGAGCTTGAACCTATTAAAGCTAGGTATGCAGAGCTGGTGGAATTGAAAGAAACAAGGGAAATTGCAATATGTATCATGGAAAAATATCAGGGACTGATTAAAAGAAGCTTCGACAAGAAAGTGAAGGCAAGGACCTTCCAGGAGGGAGACTTTATCCTAAAGTGGGATGTTGATCCAACAAAACCAGGAAGCCATTCTAAATTTGATGCAATATGAAGTGGCCCATACATTATCACTGAATGTAAAAGTAACAACGCCTTCCAACTAGCTAAGTCAGATGGTGAAGAACTGCATATTCCGGTCAATGGGATCTACATAAAACATTACTATTAGAAGGAAGATCTCTCACCCTTGTACATATTAGTTTAGAACTTTTAATTCCTCCAAGTGCTTGTGCAAATTTTTGTTGTTGTAGAATTAGTTTTCAATTTTCCCTAAGTGTTGGTGCAAATGTCCTATTGCTTCTAGTGTGTGCCTTGTATACAGTTCACCATGCTTCAATGAAAGTAATTGCAATAGAGGAATTCCATGTTACGAGCAACAGTTACCATCTTCAAAAGATCCCAAATACAAAGCAAATAAAAATAGGCTAAGGAACAGATTTCAAATGTATCATTGTTTGGTTCTTTAGACCAACAGTTGATTTTTTTAGTTTGCCTAAATCAGGAAATAAGATGTTGAGGTAGCAGTTGCAGTGGTTCGTTATTCAACCTGAATAGATCACAGTTGTTGGGAAAAGGTGAAATTCAAGATTGGAAACAATTTTCTACTCTCACAAAACAATTTTCCATATTTTCTTATGAGAGTTAAAAAAGCTAGCAGTGACACTCCAAATGTTTCAGAATCAAGTTTTCATGAAGATTATGTAGACTCCATGCCCAATTGAAGGATACAAGCAACTAGTCATGCTTCATTTAGCGGGCTAATGGCCCCCGTGAGTCACCAAATAGTTATCTAATTCCACTATCCTCGTGAAATTAGATAACAAGAAATCTTATTATAATAACTATGGCATTAATGGGGATTCACTTATAGGGGGAATGTCAAACCTAATGATCCCAAGGGTATCCTAAATGTTTAAAAGGGGTCAGAATTCCGATTGATAAGCTATTAGCTATATGGCCATCTCATTAAGCTCCCTAGTGAGATATGATTGATTACCGAACTTGTGACCAAGCCATGCAGACCCATCAAACTACTTTTATCTCCCCAGATCATAGAGAATTCCGTCGAGTTGTTTGAACCAAGCCACTTTTGAAGCTCTAGTTAGTGCAAGTATACATGAGCCTGAGGTAAGATTGATGATAAACCAAGCCACACGATCCTGGTCGAGCTGCGGAGAGAGTGTCTCCTTGGGTGACTCGAGTGGCAAAACCTTGGCAGTGTAATTCTAAGCATATCGAAATATAAAGAAGAGAACTCAGGGAGTTCTCATGGGGTGTGCTTGATCAGAGGGAGCTCAATCCTAGCCGAGCTAAGATTAGTCAGAAGCCCGAGGTCTTCGAGGTAACTGAGTCATCATTTTCTCGATTTTAGGTTACAGGATCGGTTGACGAGGTCGGAGAATAGTTCATCACATAGCATGCAAGAAACAAGTTCGAGGTGAGATGGGCGAGTTTTGAGCTCACTGAGTCCATAACAAGCCCATTGCAGGTGTAACAGAGAAAGGTGACCAAGTGGCCCGAGCAACTAGGAGCGAGGGGGCGCCACGTGGCCCATCGGTACAGTTCCAAAAAAATCAAGGAAAGTGGAGACCCCAAGTTACGTGGGGCCTCCACGTGGTGAAAATGCTCGAAATTTGAGGAAATAAGAAATAGATCGATCCCAAGGCGAGGGTACGTAGCAATGAGCTTGAGGTTAGACAAGTTGGTCGGCGGGTGCCATGAGTCGATCGACACGCGAGGAGTGGAGGACTGAGCCGGAGCCGTGAGGTGAGCCCACATAGGAGAAATTTGACCTAAGGTGTCTGAAACCACCAAGCTGAAAATGTATAGCAGCTTGGAACCTAAGACAAAAACTCAACAATGTGAAGCAGTGTCAGCTCCACTGAGTTGGCCAAGCTAACCATTATTCTTGAAACCAAAACATTAAAGGCACAACTCCCCAAGGTATAAACATAATCAAATTAATAAGGGCCCACCATCTTAAATGCCCAAATCATTCTAAAAGATATGCAAGGCATCAAGAAAAGGGGAAAAATATTTTCAAAGATACATTTCAACAAACAAATTAATTGCACAGTCCCATGAAGAAGAAGAGATGCCCAATAAACCCTAAGGAGTTGCAGTCACTCAAAAGCCCATAACTTGAGCATTTCTCAACGAAATTACAAAATATTAGTCTCGTTGGAATCACGGTTCTGAGCCCAACGCATAACAGTAAAAAATATAGGGATTGATGAATATTTGAAGGTGTAGTTTGTAGAAAATGAACCTATTCCAAAAGGGTATTTTGGATGATGGGTGGAAGTGCAATTAATAGGCATGGATGGCCATTTCTCCACTACTTCAAGTTATGGGTAGTATGGGGAGGCTTTTACAAGTTACAATAATGTTTTTCACCCACTTTGGGTACTCTGTAATGGATGCAAAGGTCAGATCCAAGATTACTTTCCCTATTTTCTTTCCTTATTTTCATTTTCTATAAATTGGGGATTTTCCCTCATTTGGAGAGAGACAATTTTTAGTAGCAAAACTCTGCTCATTTGGTTTTGTGAAGCCAATGTACTTCAATCCTTTGTAGTGGACTCCTTGCATGGTGATCCAAGCCTTTCATTTGTAAAATTTTGAATTATGCATATCATGAAGCAATAGATGCAAGTTTGTGGATGTATCTTCCCTTATTGTGTTTATTTGCATTCTTCTTGTCCCTTCATTCTTATTGCAGGTGTATTGTGTCTACTTTATGTTCTTGTAAGGTTTCATTATTATTGTGTATGCATGGGAATGTTTTTATAAGTGATGTAATTAGACCGTGGGGAACTGTTATCACCCTCTCTTATCTGCATTTTGCTTCTGTTTTCACACAGTGGGGATTGTTCTCATGCCTTTCTTTTGGTGCATCACCTATGTAGTGTAGTTTTCTTTCATTTACATGTTATTTCTCTTTCCCTGGTCCCTTGGAAGTTATAGGATAGAGGTAGTCAATAGCTTCATTTCTTTAGAATTAGTTTGCACTATGAGTAGGAAGAAGAACCAACTTTCTCTGGAGGTCTATCTCAAGTAGCAAGTCACAAAACTTGGAGATAGTACCAATGTTACCTAGTCACACTATGAGCTCAAGCAAACACACTTGTGCAAATCAGAGGGTGTTGTGATTCGGTGATAACAGGTACACATATATTATTTTGAGTTACACACTCAAATGTTTTATCACACATGCCTCAAAACATGGGGCATTCATCAAGATATTTTCTACATTGACAAACAAATTATAGAATACAAAAAAAATGTTTAACATGCTCAAATCCTTAAAAAATCACATGTACTAAAATATGGCATAATCAAAACAAGGTCAAAACCATACAGTACAATTATGGCCATGGCATGATCTTGACCATGATGGATGTTCCTAGACAATGAGCACATTCTTGGGATTTTTTAGTTTTCTATTTACATGGTTTTCATACAGTCTTAGATATAGATGACTTGGTTTGGAATATGATACAGGGGCATGAATACTTCATTCCTTTTTCACTACTCTATTCAACTCAGTTATAAGAATAAGGTTTTGGGGCCATGGGACTCCTTCTCCCCCATGATATCTTAGAATCTATATAATCAATCTTAGTAGCACACCACCTTATGGGGGCATTGAAATGTTCATTCCTTTCATTGTTTGATCTTACGAAGCAATTACAATAATACAAAATTGGACCTAAATTCAAATGTAATGGTGTGGTCTGTGGGTTTAGCAGAAGTTTTCAAAGTGGCTAAGTTCTTCGTAGGTTTTCCTTCCTCTTCTCTCACTAGATTCTCAAAAGTGGAAGGTATCAAAGGCTAATTTCTTTGTAGGTTGGCCTTCATCTAGATAAAAAGTTTCAAAAAGGGGCACTTTGGTTCCTCTTCTCACTCTCTTCAGTGTTGAGGTGCACTCAACACTCTAGTGTCTCCTTTGGAAAATATTGGGGACTAACACCCCCAATCCTCTAGCATCTCAACAAAAACTCCAAGTCTCCAAGGCATGAAAAGAATGGGATCTCCTCCCTCTACAAAATGAGCAGATAAATTCCTTCCATGTTTTGCATCTCCTTTCCTTATTTTTTTGCAAATTCAAAGCTACAAACATTATCTATCCCTTGAGTTACATTTCAATTTCTATCATAGACATTGACTACACTTTGTGTTGTAGGTTTCATCATGGACCATGCCAACATCAACACATCAAATAACCATTTTCGAGTGAATACAAAGTGTGTGTGCACACTCAGGTATGTTTTTTCTTTAAGCATGAAATTTTTGGCTATACGCTTAGAGTGGGGGAAATGTAGACACTAAAATTTGGTAACTTGTCATTTTGTAATGCCAAGTTTTATCATGCTCCCTAGCTAAGACAATGCCCTCATTCAGAATCCAATCAGTTCATCTCTCTAGTTATTTTGTGACTTATCTTTACACTCGTATTTGTCATCAATCTAAAGAATATTATCATACCAAATCAGTAAACAACCTTTGCACCTCATGTCACAACTTCTTGTTTCACTTTTACTCCTCTATCCAGGACTATACACGTAGGTCAAGATGTGGGGTCCAATCTTGGTTGGACTGTGCGGTCCTGCCCTTTAATTTCTCTGACTTTGTTTACAATTTGAATATCTTCATTGGATCAGTTCATCTTACTAGTTTCGGCCTTGTTAGAATATTTCACCTACGGAAGGCTATATAAGCAAGTCAATGTCATTTTATAACTAACATAGCACTCTTACAAGCTCCTATTGCAAATATCATTTCAAAAGCACTCAAGGGTTTCTTTATTTGCTCAAACTAGTTGCACATCAATTAGAGAAGTCCTTACTACATGTATGAAGCACTCAACCAAGTCAAAGATTCTAGTTTCCTCCATTGCCAAACATGCAAAGGTCATAGATTCATGTCTTAACAAGAGCAAAGTCACTCCAAACATTATTCAAGGGTTTCAAGGAACAAAGGGTTAAGTCACCTAGTTGAGGAACACCACATCACATTATTACCATGTTGGGTACATTATATGTTTTAATTAGCACACTATCATGGTGTCAAGAGACACGAAGGCACCCCTAGGGGTTAGCTAATTTGTACTCATACTTGCACAAGCACCTAGGAAAACTATATGGGGCTTGATCCCAAAATGAGGGAACGTAATGCAACACTTGGATTGGTTCAATAGATGGGAATATGGCTAGCAAATGTTGTCCAACCTCAGTACACACTTATGTTTTCTCCTTTTGGTTTTCTAATTCTCTTATAAAGGGTTCTACGGGTTTCTAGGGATTCGACTTTATTACAAATGATTACATGTCATCTTGAAGTTGTGTGAGCAAGAACAACATAAAGAAAATGTCTCATTTCTAGGAAATCGAAACACAGGAAGTTTCATACCTAGACTACTTAAGGGTCCAAGGCCGTAAAGATCTAGGTCAGGTCCATATAGTTTCGGTTTGGATCTTATAGTAGTTGTATGGTCCTACCCTTGCTCAGTTTCTAGTTCTAGAATTTACACCGAATCATTTCTATTCTCTAATCAATTTGTTTCACTTTACTTATCATCTAGATCCACTTTTTTCTCACTTGTACAACTAATTCTTCTTCTCCCCTTGCGTATTTGAGCTTTTACTTATCTTTTTAGCAAACATCACAAGTGTTAATGCATTATTTTGGTTGTGAATGATTAAGGTTGGAAGCTAGTTAATTAGAATAGTCCCATGTACAAACCCTTACATCCTCTTTATTGATGTGCACCCCCATAACACTATAATTTAATTAGGGTGTAAACACATATAAACCCCAATATACCATGATTATTATGTCAATAGGGGCGACACCACAATGGAAGTGGTTTTCTTACTAACATAATGGTTGATTGGTTGCAGGATGAATATGTTTGCTTTCTTGGCCTTACCATCTCCTTTTTTGGCTTCAAATTCAAAAGGAAATAATGTAAAATAACCTCTAAATACACACCTTACTACTCGAAGTCGAATATGCCTCTTTAGTGCATCTTGGAATTAATTTTAAGACTTTAAAAACCCTCGTACATTCAAAAACTCAATCCCACATTGGTTGGTTGGCTTGATCCGCAGTAACATATAAACCCCAATATATCATGATCTTTATGTCAAAAGGGGTAACACCATAATGGAAAAAGTCCTCTTACCAACATAATGGTTGGTTTCCATATGAGTATTTTTGCTTTCTCGACCTTCCCCTCTCCTTCTCTGTGGCTACATAATCTAAAAAATCCTATAAAATAGCCTCTAAATGCATTACCCAATCAGATATGCCTCTTCATTGCATTTTTGAATTGCTTCTATAACTCTAAAAATCCTCATATAATTAAAAAAGAAATCTCACACCGGTTGAGCGTCTTAGTCTATGGTAACATATAAACCCTAATATATCACAATCCTTATGCCAATGGGGTGACACCACAATGGAGGTGGCCCTCTTATTAACATAATGGTTGATTGGTTGTGGGATGAGTATGTTTTCTTGTTCAACTTGCCCCTCTCCCCCTTTATGGTTTCATAATTTTAAAAAACATGTAAAATAGCCTCTAAATACATGTCTTACAACCCAAAGTCAAATATGTCTTTGCAGTGCATATTGGAATTGTTGTTACGACTCTAAAATCCCCATACAATAACAAATTTAATTCCACATTAGTTGGTTGGCTGGGCCCATAATAACATATAAACCCTAATAGATCGTGATCTTAATGCCACTAGGGCTAATGCCACAATTGTAGTCGCCGTCTTACTAGCATAACGGTTAATTGACTACAGGATGAGTACGTGTGCTTGTTTGGCCTTCCCCTCTCATCCTTTATGACTTCATAATCCCAAAAAAAACTATAATAGTCGTTAAATACATTCCTTACTACCTGAAGTCGGATATGCCTCTAAATACATTCAATAAATCTTGGAATACTCTCTAAATACATAAGTCAATACATCTAAATACATGCATTACTACCCGAAGTCAGATATACATGTTGAGTCTTCAATAAATCACATTACAATTCTTTGACTAAATAGTTGTATTGATTACGTCGAAAGCGTTATATAACCCTACTTTTTGTGGTTTTTGTCAATCTTCTCATGCTTCTACCTATTACGCCATCCATTTCTCATTTTCCTCCAAATTAGTTATGCTTGAAACAAATGTTAGATCTTTTTTCATGTCGGACCTTTTAACATTTTGATAATACCGTATGGTTAATAAATCTCGCCATACAACTATTTTTTGGTTGTAAAATATGTTAACTTCCCAACTCCCGATAGTCTGGACACACAACAAATAAGAATTGTTATTTTTAAAGTAGGATTTAAACAATGATTATAATATGGGGCCAAGATAAGCTAAAATAAGTCGAGAGCCACTTTATTCGTGGTTGAATTATACTTATATGTTAATCATGTGATTCTATTTTTCTTTAAAATAAATAACACCATTGTTTTATTTTCCAAAATATGTGTGTCCTCAAGACATTGTAATGAGGAACAACTTTTATGGTTCTCATTTTTTGTTCGATATGCATATATGGTTGTCAAATTAAAACTTTAATTGAGAGACATTTGGCTGATGTTTTATTTTTACTATCAATACATAATCATTAATATTGTATAATATAAGAAAAAAGTGTAAAATTTAAATTTTGATTTAAACCTTCTCGATAAGCCTTATTTTCATTCTATTCGTAGTTGACTCTCGTACACTCCTCATGCAACTAAACTAATAAGCATTTACAACATAAACTTGTACCACTAAAAATAAATTTCATAAAATTTACTAAAGTATAATTAGTTTTACCCCCTCTTTAAATTTGGTTACAAATATTTTATGATTAAAAACATGAAAAATGTTTCCACATTGTTTGTATTTCTCATAACGTACATCCAAAAATAGTACACAAACTTTGACTTTACAACATACACTCACAACCATTAGAGCAAATTGCTAATAATAATGATATCATCCATCATCTTCAACCAAATATGGTTGAAGAAGCAACAACTGCATCTAACATGTTGAGGCCTTTAATGTCCTCTCTACAAGAAACATATTATTCATAATAAATTCTTTACCATATATAACTGCATATTTGATTTTTTAGGTGGGTTCATAGGGATTCCAAAACTTTAGGCAAACAAACTTCAAAATTTACAGACGAAAAGTCCGAGATGTTGAGCCAATAAAGAACAGGTTATTTAACGATAAGGTCAAACAAGCCCACGATGCTCGAGTATATGCTTATCACAGATTTATTAAATTTGTCAACCTGTACAATGTATATATAAAGACATCTTCAATGCAGGAGAAGGCTCTTTAAAACAACAGAGGAGACGGTAATTCTGTAGGAATACAATGGCTAACGAGGAGGTGTTTATTGGTTCCATTGATCAGGGCACTACAAGCACCAGGTTTTTCATCTACGATCAGAGTGCGAAGGTGGTTGCTTCTCATCAGGTGGAATTTGGACAGATCTATCCTGAAGCTGGGTGGGTATTGTTAATCTGTTAATGTTCATTTCTGATTGAATTTCAATGTGGGTATTGTTTTTTCGTTGTTTTTGGTTCGTGGGCTTACAGATTATGAGATTGATTGCACTTTTTGCTATGATTGGTGTTGTTGTTTATGAATTATGATTATGGAATTGGGTATGCTTTCTTCTTCGGTTTGATTATGAGATTGCTGAATATGTTTTGTGCAAAGTTTGGATTCTTTTTGTTTATGTTGGTGTTTATGATGAACTATGATAGAGATTATCCATGAAATTGCTGAATATGCTTTGGTTTTGTTTTTGGTTCATTGGGGATGTTTAGGTGGGTGGAACATGATCCTATGGAGATTTTGGAGAGCGTGAGGGTATGCATGCATGAAGCATGTGAGAAGGCTAAAGCAGCTGGTAAAGCAGTGGAGAAAGGGTTGAAAGCTATTGGAATTACAAACCAGAGAGAGACAACCATCGTGTGGAGCAAGAGCACCGGGCGTCCTCTTTACAATGCCATTGTATGGATGGATGCAAGGACCAGCTCTATTTGCAGGTAAGTTCTTTAAAGACCCCCCTTGGCAACTTGAATTGATTGAATTGCTTTCTGTCTTCTTTTTTTTAATTTGTAATTTTTTTTTTGGCTCACAAGATTATGTCACAACCCATAGTCTGAATGCATCATCAAGCTTAGATTGCCATTAGGCTTAGAAGCTGTGTCGTGGGGGTTTCTACTCTGACAAATTCTCCTAATTGTAACACAAACCCACGGTCTGAGTACACCATCAAGCTTAGATCATCATTAACCTTAAAAGTTGTGTCTTGGGGGTTTCTATAATGCTAATTAATTATAGCACCTGCCCACAGTCTACAGCACTGTCAAGCATAGATTGCCATTTGGTTTAGAAGCCGAGTCCAATGGGTTTCTATTCTGCCAAATTCTCTTAATTATAACAGTCACCCACAATCTGAATACATCATTGATCTTAAATTGCTAGTAAGCTAAGAAGGGGTTCCTATTCTGCCAAATTCTCCTTACTGTAAGACTTGCCCACAGTCTGAATACGCTATCAAGCCTAGATCACCATTAGGCTTGGAAGCTGTATGTGATGGGTTTCTATTTTACCAAATTCTCCTAATTATGACAGTCACTGACAGCCCGACACCCCATCAAGCTTCAACTTGGGTTATCATCAAGATTCAAGTTGCAGGAGTTTCTATTTAACATGCAGGGCATGCCCAATGAGGCTGGAACTTGGATTACCATCATGGCAATTGTATACACCTTAACAAATGTTGAAGATAAATTATAATTTGGTTTCCTAACTGTTCCTGTATGTTTATGCATGTCCTGCTTGATCTATTATCTTCATATTTTGTAAATGTCTACATCCTTGTTTGGAAGAAATAAAAAATCTACCTACTGTGGGAACCTGTTATCCTGGTTGTAACAAGCATGCCAATTTACAACCTTATCTCTAGGTTTGATCTCCCCGGCCTTATCACCCAGTTTTGCTTTAGTGGCTGCTGGTACTTCTGTACAAACCAGCAGGGGTTTCCAGCCTGGGTTTAGAATTGAACTCTGTAGAAACCTCCTGCTTGTATATCAATGAAAACATTCTATTTTCTGTTATGCAGATTATTGTAAGCAGAATCTAGATTGTTTTAATCTCAAGAAGCATAGCCCCACTTTAAGGAACACGAAGATACACACTAAAGCCTTTATCTGCAATCTCTTACTTATGTACATGACCAATATGAAGGAACCTACTCCCGAAATCTATTTGTGGGTTCGTGAGTACACTCATTTTCCAAGCAAAACCAAGTCTTATCTGAGACAATTCAAAGAAATATGGTGATTTCCAAGTTGAATTTGCAACTGTAGGGAGCCATAAATTTTCATCTGGAGTAATTTGAAGTGAAATTGAAGAATATAGAGCTAAATTATTTTCCTTCTTACCCTTTAAGAATGATGTTCTACTCGGTTGATTTTTGCAGGAGGTTAGAGAAGGAGCTTGAGAATGGCAAGAACCATTTTGTGGAATGTACTGGACTGCCAATAAGTACATATTTCAGTGCCCTGAAGCTTCTATGGTTGTTGGAATCAGTAGACGATGTTAAAAGAGCAGTAAAAAACAATGATGCCTTATTTGGAACTGTGGATAGCTGGTTGATTTGGAACTTGACTGGGGCTGTTAAAGGAATAGGGAAGGATGGAACAGAAGTTCAAGGCAGTCATGTTACTGATTGCTCAAATGCAGGTCGAACTATGTTGATGGATTTGAAGACCCTTGAATGGCATGCACCCACCCTTGAGATTTTGAATATCCCTCCATCTATTCTTCCTCGTATTGTTAGCAATGCTGAAGTGATTGGGGAAATTGTTCAGGGGTGGCCTTTTGCTGGAACCCCACTCGCTGGGTGTTTGGGAGACCAACATGCTGCAATGCTTGGTCAATCTTGTAGAAAAGGTGAAGCAAAGAGCACTTATGGCACAGGATGCTTCATTCTTTTGAACACAGGTGAGGAAGCTATTAGATCTAAAAATGGTTTATTGAGTACGCTGGCTTTCAAACTGGGTCCAAATGCACCTACAAATTATGCATTGGAAGGATCTATAGCCATTGCAGGAGCTGCTGTACAGTGGTTGAGGGATAGCTTGGGCATAATTCAAAGTGCCAGTGAAATTGAGGATTTGGCCAGAACAGTGGATAATACTGGAGGCATCTATTTTGTTCCTGCCTTCAATGGTTTGTTTGCTCCCTGGTGGAGAGATGATGCCCGGGGAGTTTGCATAGGAATAACTAGATTCACAACAAAGGCCCACATAGCTCGAGCTGTGCTTGAAAGTATGTGCTTTCAAGTAAAAGAAGTCTTAAATGCTATGAGCATAGATGCCAAACAAGAAGAGAGGACAAATGAGAAAGGAGAGTTTCTTCTGAGAGTTGATGGGGGAGCAACGGTTAATAACCTTTTAATGCAGATACAAGTAAGTTGCATATCACCCTTGCACACTATGAAATTAATTTGTATTTAAGTTCAGTTTCATTTAGGTTGGATGTTGAGTTTCCAAATTTAAAGCATTTTTCAGTGAAGTGAAAGAAGATTTGATCTCGTTAATCATATATATGAATTCTCCTTGTCAAGATAAATGGCACTTATTGATTTACCAAGTTTGTTTGTATGCAGGCTGATCTATTGGGAAGCCCTGTGGTAAGACCTGCAGATACAGAGACTACTGCATTGGGTGCAGCATATGCCGCAGGTCTTGCTACTGGTGTTTGGACTGAGGATCAAGTCTTTTCCTCTGAAGCTAAAAAGGAAGAACCTACTGTGTTTTATCCAAAAATTGGCGATGAGCAGAGAAAGAATCGATATGACTCATGGTGTAAGGCTGTAGAAAGGACATTTGACCTAGCAAATCTCTCTTTCTGATGCAGATCCTGATCCTTGTCTAGTGTTTGAAGTTGAACACCAAATATCTTTCAAGGATTATCTTCCATTTATATAAGTTACTCTTTCAAGAAAATTTGCTTTATGTTAGAGTGAATCCCACTGTTACTTTTCAAAGGCTAATGAAATTTGAACAGCCTCTCCGATTCATATGCATTTTGAAAGTGCCCCTTTGGAGTGTAAAATGAATGTTACGGTGTCTTGATCAGTTTCCATGCTCATTATTATTGACTGATAAAAAAACTTTTTTTAGGATTTTTAGTTTGCCTTTAGAGATGTATCTTGTAGACAATTTGTGCAATGAAATTTTTGCTTTATCTGTCTAAACCTATGGAAAATAGAGAATCCAGATGGGAATCTAGAAATAAAAGACTTCACTTTTCAAGCAAGACATGACAAATAACTGTCCCCGGAATGGAAGCTCCGTATGACCAAGTACCTTAAGATAATCCTTAATCCTTAAAACATTTAAGATGCATGTGTTTGAAAATAATTAACCAAGGACCTTACATTAAACTTCCTTCACTTTTGGAATTTTGTATACCTATTCAATTATAGTCATCAATTACTCATTATAGGTGGAACTCTTAGAAAGTGCCAGTTATCCATGAATCAAGCTTTCTATGATTGTAGAGCTTAGAAATTAAGCCAATCGCCTTTGTTACTTAAAGTTAATATCATGGCATACTTGAAAACTAAAGTCTCCTTAGGTGCTTTATTTGAATGTTTATGGTGAGGCTGGGTGAAACTCCCCAATGGATTTTGACAGAAGAGTTAACTCTCTAAAGGAGGCTGGTCATTTTTTTGATGGGAAAGCTTGTAGGTTCATTTCCCACCTAAAAGAAGACTGCTGATACTGCTTTATTTTGTATCATGCGATAAGGTGGTTTGGAGTCTGGCCAATTTTCTTTTTATAAACTATCACAATTAGAGCATGAGAAAATCATCTGATCAATAGGAGATTGTTTTTTCTTCTCAAACTAAAATAGTAATTAGTTGCAGATTTCAAAATAAACCTTTTACAGGTACAACCTAGAAAAAATCCAATTATAAATATGACTAAATAAAAGTGTCAATTAATAGATATTGCATGATTAAAAATAAAACATGAGGATAAGGGTGGGTTGGTGTGAAACTTTGAAGAAATCACAAATATGGCATTCTTTTGATTCAGTTAGAGGAAGGAAGCAATCATCATGGAATAGATCATCGGTCAGGCAGGTATCATATTCCATGAAATTCGATTGGTTGAACATTTTCCCGAGCCTTGGCCATGAAGGGAACCAAGAGGGCTGGCATTTCCACAAAGATTGATCTCTTACAAATCAGATTAGCATAGATCCAAAGATCAAAATATAACACAGGCACAAAAATCAACGAGTAAGCCACTAATGTTCTAGACCTCAACCCAGAAACAATTGTATGTTGAGAGAGATTCTCTTTTGTACTTTTTTGACCCCAATTTTTGGAGTGGAATCGCACTTCAAAATACAAAATGTTAACCAGATGACATTTGACAGGGGGATACATTGGGTCAGATTGGCATAGATCCAAAGATCAAAATATAACACAGTTAGAGAAAGCAACAAGTAAGGCATTAATGTTCTAGACCTAAAACGAGAAACAATTACATGTTGAGAGAGATTCTCTTTTGCACTTTCTTGACCCCAATTTTTGGAGTGGAATCTCATAGCAAAACACAAAATTTTAACCCTATGACATTTGACAGTGAGATGCATTGGATCGGCTTTTATGAAGAGAGTTTTTTTATTGGTTACCCTCCTTGGGGCGAGACGCATCGATGCCCTCATTTGCTAGTGATGTTGAAGTTGATGGGGCTGGATAGAACTCTTGAGGAGGTCAATTCTGTGTGGGTGGACGAGCTTGAGGCTTGTGTATGGCGTGCCCATTCAGGGCTCTGACCACAGCGTCAATAGAGCTTTAACCAGGCATAGCTTCTCTTTGGATTTGGTTGTTCTAGTTGATGTAGATGCTCATACAGAATTATTTTGGCCTTATCAATAGCTAGGAGGTGCTCAATGGCCTCCACTCTACGATTATGAATATTAAAGGCCTCCACGAAATGGAGAAGGCATTCTTTTTACTGCTGATTGCATTCTGACCCTGAGAAAAGATGACAAAACGAGCAATGCATCTTTCAAAGAGGGAGATTTGAAGCCCTTTTTTATCAGTTTTTTTGGACAACCGTATTAAATCTATCCTCACCAAATTTTGGTGCCCACCAGCTGTATACTATCTGTGATACACTGCATTGGCTTGGCGAGAACAGCATCATGTTTAACGTTGTCATATGAGTCATAAAAATTGAGCAATGCTGGAATCAATGTTGTCTTACCAGGGTGAAGAGAAGGGTTAGCAGGGTTTTCAAAAGAAAGAGACAGAGCCCTTTTGTTATTAACAAGCTTCTGAGCTTCAAGGGACTGAATTGGAACAAAGCTACTTCCAGCTCTATCTATACTCTGAGGAAGAGTAAATGAAGGGCTGGTACCACTATAAGATGGAGGGGCAATGTGGCGACTGGTCTGTCCATACTGAGGAAGTTCTCATTTTTGATTTGACACATTGTGTAAATATATGCCGTAGAATACACACTAGTGAGAAGAGTGGGTCTAGGTGGAATATTTAGGTATATAAATTCTGGAAGTAACATGGCTAGGTTGAAAATAGACAATACCTTGCTGCTGGAGGTAACCTCTATATTGTTGCATACCTGGAGGTCACATATGGAGCATTGAAACTCCTTGAGGCACCTGTGAGGAAGGCATGGGTTCATCATCGTCAGCATTGGAGGTGGTCCTCATCTTGCGGAGCTGAGGGTTTGTATTATAAGACACAGCCTTTAAATCCTTATGTTTTCTATACTTTCATTAATATACTTGCAAGGGTTTATTTGAAATATGCAAGCATTTGAATTTATAGTACATGTGCCTCCATTTATAGCTTTCCTAAAAAAAATCAAGCTTCTCCTGATTGCCATTTCAGAAGACAGTTCCCCATGCAGTTGACGAATATCAAGCTTGAAGACTCTTTTCATTTTGTAAGAATGACATTTATGCAAAGATTTCGATCAGATTAGCAATGAAAATTGCCTCCAAATATCCATAATTGTTTAAAGTGTGATAGGGGTCTGACATCAAACCTTGTGGAGTATAGGCAATAATAGGGTCAACAGAAGGCTGGGCTGAGCTGGACTGTTTGTTGACACTGACATGGATTTGATAAATTAAAATTTCATCAGAAGATGCGTTGATCTGGTCAAATTTCCCTAAACCTCTTCCAACTCCGATGAACAAAAATCATTATACTCAATATTTATTGCATTTGAAGCAGCAACGTATATTGAGGGAGTGAAGAGTCTCCTACGTAATTGAAATGTTTCCAGTGATCCATCTACCTGGAACAAAGGCTGATTGGGTGCTGGAAATAAGCTTTGGCAGAAAGGGTTGAATCTCAAAGCAATCAATATAGATAAAATCTTGTAGACTATATTGCAAAGAGCAACTGAACTATAAGCCTGAGTGATTTTGAAATAAGAGCTAGTCTGGTGGCATTTAGCTGACCAGACTTTTTTTGTACCGTGCCTCATTTCTTGCACCAAAGGCAATAGATCGTCCCGTATTGTATTTCAAAAGTCCTTGTAATATAAGGCAGGAAAACCATCTGGCCTGGGAGCTTTGTCCGACTGAAAAGAGAAAATGCTGGCTTTTAATTCTTCCTTTCTGATGGGTTATACTATCGATTAATTGCCTTCTTTTAGTTTTTTTAGGTGTGAGATCTTTGAGAGAAGGTCCTTCTGGGATTTTAGCTTTTGTGTAATGGTGAGCTCTTAAATGAGGCGATTTCAAAATTAATCTATAAACCTATAATTTCATACGGGTTGTTAGTATACGTCATATTTAATCTACTGAACCATGTTTATATGTTGCATGTTTAAGACCATTTTAAGAAAGTTTTGGTCTTGGAGTACCATTGCTTAATCCATTAATTTGCATGTTGCATTCTTGTTAGGTCCTGAATGAGTTTAGTTCCCACTTCCCAGGTGCACATAAAGGGTGTGAGACCATGTTCTCTTATTTGTTGGTTTACATTCACAGCTTGATCTTTGACAACAGAAGATTCGGAAAAGATATTTCCAAACTCCGTCTAATTCCAACATTGAATTTTGTGTTTGAGATACATGAACTTCTCTTGACTTCAACATTTCATGCCCAAGAACAGTGGAGCTTCTTCCCACCGTTATTCCACCTTTTCCTGAAATTGTGGGTGCAAGAGACACATTTTTTCAAACCTAAACTGATTTTGTCTTTTTATGGGTGGCAAGTCTTTTCTAGAAGAATAGACAAATTATCATGAACATTCGTATCACTTACCCATGTAGAAACCCATTTCTTTGCAGTAATCCATTGGCTGGAGATGAATATTTTCTCCAGTATCTTTATTATATAACTCTGACCCTTTCATCTATTGTTCGACATGAAATTACCTTGTGCAAAGTCCCATTTGACTATGTTTGCGTCTGTTTCCATCTTGTAAAGGGCCTCAACAGCCCGGTGATTAAATTCAACTCTTTATCTTCTAGATTTACAATAGTGTTAGAAATCTCCCCTAGTAACTGAATTATCCAAGTTTGTTGTCCTGGACCATATTATTAAATATTCTAGAAGAGCAATCATGTTACTCCAAGGAGAGAGATAAACATTCAGCACATGATAGATCATCTAAAATTCCTTTAAAGAAGATTATCTCTTTTCTGCTTTTAGAAGAACATTGTCATACAGATGTCCACCAATTGCAAAGGTTTTATATTTCTTGAACCCATGAACAGAGGTTTTTTAGGTTTTGGATAAGCTCCCATAAATCTGTGATTAGTACTCTCTTTGAGGAGCCAAATCCTTTTTTCCATTATATCCATTGAGGAAGAGACCTATTTATTGGTTTCCATGCAAAGATATCAATCTTTTTCCTTTTTTTGTTACAAAATTTGTATTTTGAATTTGTTATAATGGCGAAGTTCATCTTTGCACATTTGATTGGGTTCATTAGATGCCACAGAGAAAGTTGTGGTTTGGGCTTTGATGAAGGTGGAAGTTGAGAGGGCACCCATGGTCTGCTCTAGTGAGGGTTCTGATGTGTCAATCGAAATTTGGGTGGCTTAGATGCTAATTTTCTGGTTTGAGTGAGAGGAAAGGAGAAAAAAATGTGAGATTCAAAGTGGATGAGAGAGAGTTGAGCGACTATCAACAAATATGGCAATCTGAGTGTGTGCATGTGTACTTTGCTTAAGCTAAATTAAATGAAGCAAGAACTACCACCTAAAATAGTTCTATAATCTAGCTAAGACAAAGCCTAAGCACCATCAAGATAAAGAGCTAAACAAGATCTATACTAAACATCATAACTTTGAAACATAAGATCAAAACTAGCATGCTATTCAAAATCTCTACTCTCCTAGATTACCAACAAGAATGAATGGACCTATTTAGCTCCAATGGAAATCAAAAATTTCTTGTTTGATCCTTAAATAATGCAAGAATAGGAAGCTTAAGCTCTTAAAATGGTGACCTCTCAAGAAAACAAAAGGCAAGCTCTTAGTCTATTTTGCTATATGCTTTGCATTTGCTCTTCTCAAGAAGTTTAGGTGTAGGTATAAAGGTAGAAGGAGGGCTCCTTATATAGCCCAATGGATAAAGGAAACACTTCATCCCTTTGCATGTGGGATAAAGGTAAAACATGATTAGGAATGGATAAGGTTGCTTTATAAAAGGTAACCTTACTTTAGAAGGGTTTAATTTATGCTTAGCAAGTCATGGGAGTTGGGGGTGTTTTAATTAATCAAAGGTGATTAACTAATAGGTAGATGTAAGCTTATAGAAGCTAATTAGAGGAATATTAGTACGATTTAGGATATTAGAAGGGGATTAAATCAATTAAATATTGATTTATTGGTTAAATGGAAGGGAAAGCTAATTAATTAATAATAATTAATTAGTCCTAGATAGAAGAGGTGATTAATTGACGGAAGGTCGTTAACTAAGTTGTTAGTTGGATAAGCGACTTAATCAATTAGCGTAT
This sequence comes from Taxus chinensis, assembly GCA_019776745.2. Classification (NCBI taxonomy): domain Eukaryota; kingdom Viridiplantae; phylum Streptophyta; class Pinopsida; order Cupressales; family Taxaceae; genus Taxus; species Taxus chinensis. The sequence continues at coordinate 227,858,332 of CM034148.1, read as the reverse complement.
TGTAATTAATTAATGACAACAATAAGAGGGAATATGAGCGCTTTTGACGATATGTCGTCGATTTGCGAGAAAGGGAATAATTAGTGCAATTTAAGTATTTAAATTGCTTGGGCATAATTATAGGTGTCTACATTTGCCCCTCTTTGGGGTGGCGTAAGTGACGCCACTTCAAAGATAGTAGACATAAGAAATTTTGAAGGGATAGAAGAAAAATTAGTAGGAGGGAGAGATGCCCCCTCGAGTGTCGATAGGGTGATGAAGGAAGATGACCGATGATTGAAAAAGGTGAGAGATAGATAGAAGGATGGGAAGGGGCAGGATGCCCTAGTAAGACGAAAGATTAGGGGTGAGAGAAAAGTGATGCAGAAGAAATATGGAGGAGTGGAGAGAAGAGCTTAGCCTCTAGCCATTGTTTATTGGAACAATTTTGATGTCATCATATTACCACAAGAGCTACATCATCGGTCCTAATGAAAAATAATAAGCATACAACAAAGGTAGAATGACATGAAAATCCATACTACGAACAATTGTCCATTGTTGAAAATACCAACTCATGCAACATACAAAATGCAATGCAATACGACAAAGTGAAAGATGCCTAACTCCATCCAACATACAAAATGCAATGCAATACAAGAAAGTAAACAAGCTAAACTAACAGAGAAACATAATGTAATGTTTTTATTATCGAGCTTCAGTTACAACCTATGAAAATTAATGACAAGGGTTGATGATGGTGCCCCAAGCAAGGATACATACAAGGGGAATAATGGAGGACACTTGGGTCCGATGGAAAAGAAATGTGCACTATGAAATAGTACCAGGAAACTCATTGTGCCCCAGAGTACAGACAAAGTAAGCGGCCTAGTTTTTGTTGATGGAGGTAGATTAATATGATCCACGAGTCGCGCACATGAACAGGTGAGAACCAAAGAGCGACGTTTTGTAGGATGATTTTCAATTTTTAGAAGTTATTTTGAAAAATATTTGAATGTTTTTGATGGTTTTTCTAACATATTTGAATGTTTTTTGATATTTTCCCCTGAAAGTTTTCCGAAACTATGTACAGGAAGATGAGGAAGCATGGATGCCCCTAGCAATAGATGGGATGTACAAGGGCATAAATGCCACATGCATGTGAGAAAGGTGAAGATGCAAAAAAATGCCCAGCAATTAGGTGGGAGTATTCAAAGGAAAACTCTTCACAGGTAGAAGCGGGACCCAAGGCCATTATGGATAGGTTCAACATGATAATGAACATAAACCAATGAAGTGCTAGGAAGAAGCAAGGATGCCCCCAGCGTAAGTTGGCCTAAAAGCACATGATAGAAAGGAAGGAGAAGATTGTTTTTGTGGAAGGTGACAAACATGTCCGCAAACATGGCAAACAAGTAATCTTATACACATGGATGTTCTGAATGAAGTAGAAGAATGATGTGAATGATATGAATGTAGCTTAGAAGCCTTGTGATGAAGAAGTGATTAACCAAAGGCAAAAATCGTAAGACGAGATATGGACTAGAGTAAGAGTCTAAACAAGATCCAAAATGAGACACTTGGTAACATACTAATCCTGCCTACTCATAGAGATCCAGTGTGTGCACGTGGAGTTTATTACCTCTTGAAGTGAATATTTAATAGACAACAAGTGAAGAGACCCTAGCCAATGTGTAGGAATGATTTATTGTGAAAGGTGATTTTGTGAATGGATGGTGAAAGGATAGATGTACATTGCTCCGTTGCTAGCCAGGCATCCATAGCCCTGACGGAGATGTATTTGATTCTAATCGCAACATTTCTCTACTACCAGTCAGGCATCCATAGCCCCGATAGAGATTATTGGAAATACCCCAAGAGAGAGTAATATATCAATTTGCTTTTGCTTTGTAGCTTTTAGCTTTTTGAATTTTGATTGATTTTGATTATTTTGCTTTCTGAAAACTTATTTCAGCTCTTTTGTTTGACAAAGGGTTAAGAACCACTGATGGCTTGATGGAAGGAGGTGGAAGTGCTTATGATGACAACATTGGCTAGTGTCAACAAATATGTCCAAAAGTTCTTCGCAACAAGTTTATTAGATGTTGAATGTGATAGGATTTCTAAGAGGTCAGTCGTTCTTTAATTTACCAAGGTGATAAAAGACCAGGGTCAAACGGATACCATAGAGATAAATGTCACAAAATGCATGCGAATAAACTAACCAAAATATCACCGAAGGGATAAAAATGACAGGAAGACTTGCAGAAGAATAGCAAGGAAGGGAAGAAAGAAATATCCATGTGTACGCAACACTTTATTGCAATGTTTGATCTTTGTACCTCTATTTTTTGTTGTGTTTTCTCAATGTTTTTTTATTTTATTTTTTAATTGTTTTTAATTTTTAAATTTTTGACAGTTTTAAGAGGTTGGGACTAACAAATTCACTCTGTGTGGTAAGATCCAACAACAATGTTTGTGACTTCCTTGATAAGGGAGACTAGGCGTGTTTGTTTATCAAGAGTCATGTTTTCCTCGATCTCAATGATCGTGGTGAGTTCACACTCAACAAAGGACTGTGATTTATCCTGAAACATGGATTTTGTATGCGGGAGCTTGAGTTCCCTATCCAGAGGTTTATGCACTTTGCGCCATACTTGATGGTTACGTTGATGTGCATTCTTGAATCACGCTTGATTTACAACTTTGAGATTGTTCAAGTTGTTGGGGGATTTTGAGCTCTTGGAAGTTTTGACCTGAGCTTGATAATGAACCTGTTTGGGTTTCTTATAAGCTAACTTGTGACTTTTCTGACCTCGAGAAGGAGAAGAAAGTAAACATTTACAATTGATGATAGGAACAAGAGAAATAATGGTGGGCTTGCCGCTGTCATTGGTAAAAGGATGATGTGATTGATGAAAAGGATACGGTCCAAGGATTGAAGAAGATGGGCTACTAGGAGGTGAGCCATAGATAGAAGATGAAGGGCTACTAGGATGTGGCCCAAGAATAGAAGAAGAAGGGCTACTAGGATGTGACCCATAGATAGAAGATGAAGGGCTACTAGGATGTGGCCCAAGAATAGAAGAAGAAGGGCTACTAGGACATGACCCATAGATGTAAGATGATGGACTACTAGGATGTGGCCCAAGAATAGAAGATGATGGACTACCCAGGGGTGATCCATACATAGAAGATAAGGGGCTAGTTGGACGTGCCCCAAGAATAGAAGATAGTGGACTACTCGAAAATGTCCCACAAATAGTAGAGGGAGGGCTACTAGAAGGTGACCCACACCTAGATGAAGATGAAGGGCTACTTGGCGTTGACCCCATAAGAGATTTTGATTGAGGAATTATGATAGACAAAGAGTTATTGGGTGATGAGAAGATAGGCCATGGATCAATGCAAGACCAAGGAGTTTCATCACATAATGAAGAATGTGAAGATGGAAGAATAAGAGGAGGGTCAAGTTGCATGACCTGAGGCTCTTCCTCCGTTTCTTGATAAAAGGAATCAACCTTTTCCTCACAATATGCAGATGCATCAAAGTCTAAAGAGAATCCTTTCTCATAATCTGCTAAAGGAATATCTTCATATGCCCCTATAAATGCCTTGATTGTTTCTTCATTCTGAAAGAGATCAATCGGTATGAGTTGTTGATCAACCACCAGGGGTTGATTGGAAGAAAGAGATCCAATTGGTGTGGAAGACTTAGAAGATGTTTGATGATGATTGATAGAAGAAAATGATGTGGGGGATGAAAAAGATGTGTAGCTAGATGTCTCAGGAGTAGAAGAAGGTGGTGTGGACCTACCTATATGATGGTATATCATATGTAAAATAGTAGGATTAAGTCCAAAGTTTGTAGATTGTGACGCATGGGTTGATTCAGACATTTGAATCTCGAAGGACTTTGAGTCACATGAATCTTCGAAGGAGGAAGACTTATTAGGGGTGATTGAGGAAGGTCCTGCGAAGAATGGGAGGACCATGATTCAAGAATCACATCGAATGAATAATAAGGGTCCTGCAAAGAAAGAGAGGACCGCAATTCAAGAATTGTATTAGATGTTTGATTGGAGGGATTTGGAACTTCGCATGTATCTTCAAAGGAAGAAGACGTCGTCGAGGCGACTGATAAAAGGGGTCCTGCGAAGAAAGGGAGGACCATGACATAGGAGTCATATTAAATGTATGATGAAGAGGTTCCTACGAAGATAGGGAGGACCATGAATAGGAGTAGTAGATGACTTAGGAGTCAAATGAGATGAATCAGAATAGTAGTTCAGATCCAAATATTAGTTTGGATTGGAATCCTTAGAAGAAGAGGAAATGTTTGGATTGGAATCCTCAGAAGAAGAGGAAATGTTTGGATTAGAATTAGAAGAAGAGTGGGGGGAACTCGAATAATAATTTGGATCAGAAGCGTCCAAATCATACCATCAACTATGAAATGAAGGTTAGGAACGAGTTACCCGTATGGGCTCTCTAGAACGAAGAACCAAACGAGGTTTAGTTGTAATGGGAATCTTTTGATTTGAATTGCTAAACCTAGGTTCCGTATTTTTGTAAGTATAGGGAACCGCGAGATAGTCAGGCATTTGGGCATTGTATTAAGCACAAATGTCTAGATCTAGATAGTGGGATGGATCTCCTTCAAAGGGAAGGAAGTGACATGTTGATTTTAGTAGCATAAGGACAATCAACTAGACATTTCATAAGTATTGATATGCGTGCGTGATTTTCCAAAGAAGGTCTAAGGAAAATTGACATCGTGATGATGTAATATTGATGAGATAAAAAGGGATTGTCCTATAAATAAATTTTCTGAATGAATAATCACAAGGAACAATCATGGAAGCGTGAAACACAAAGCCAATCAACAAGGAAATACACCCTATACAAATGCGTGTGCAAAGTTCGATGCAAAGGTGATCAACACAATGTCAATATTTATGTCAGTCTCGAAATGAACAAGGCATAAATATTAACAAAGGGTAGATGCGACTCCCAATCAAAGGATACCATGACAAGTTCAACAACTAACAAGACCTAAATGTTAAAGGGTGGGGTTTACAAATGTAAGCTAGGTAACCACACCAATTGGACATGTCTATCAAGCTTCACAGAGAAGTGAGATATTAGTGTCAAAGTGGTATCGAAACGACGCAAATAACGTAAGCGACACCTTTCAAGATTTAGGACAACGTCAAAGTATACTAAGGATGTGTTAAAACGTGGGCAGCGTAACGCCACAATGTGGAAACTTAGATCATGTTTACAAGAAACATGACATAAGTATCTTAATTATGTCGAGACAATGCAAACGAGGTAACACGTCAAAGGGAGATAAAATGATGAATCAATACTAACAATGATGATGATCTTGACGTGGGTATCAAGATCACAAAGGCCACCAATGATATGAATATGTCTTCGCACACTTTAAACGTTTAACTCACCCAACCGCAAACATGGATGGGCGTAAACGGACAAAAAAATGGTAGAAACAATCGATTGGTAACACAAAGGTAGTCACCCTTCTTCTGATCAACAAAGTGTCAAAAGAATGTGAAGGAAGCAAAATCAAAATAGGGATGAAAAATGTTGGTTTCACTTCAACAGAGTTTCACCTCGCCCTAAGGCAAGTAGAAACTAAGCGAAAGTAACGCGTCACACGTTTCGCAATGAAAAGATGGTTCACAACTCAACGTTGTTTTAGAATGGTCAAAGTGGGCTCCTGGCGAAAGTATATTTTCCTAGGTGGTCCTCTCATCCTAGGTGTTACAAAAATTATCCACGAGCGGGACGATTTACCCAAATAGTCTCGACTATCTTAGGAGGACCTCGACTTTGCCCCCTTCAAGCACAGTGAGCAATAAATGCATTCATCGTGTACTTAAAAGGGTTGTGTAGGAATAGCTTGTAACACTGTCTCACAAAGGAATCACTAGTCAGATAGGTAGCGCGGAGCACTTCCCATTTCGTCCACAAGGTTCCCTCTTGCGTGGACTACTTTGGGGTTCCTAGAACCACTCCCATTGTTGTAGCTTAAGGCGTTATGCCAAAGGGGTTATGTTTCAGTTGAGCGGAGAGGGATGTACCCTTTTTTGAAACTTGCAATACAGTGTTTTGAATAAGTTGTTCATTTTATCTTGTTTAATTAGGTGTGGTTTTCTCGAAACACCTTTTAGTAACCTGTATAACAACTGTATTAGTAGTTTTTGACTTCATTTTGATTCCTCTGTTCTTTGACTAGCGTGGTATTTTGGTCATGTATGATGATTTTTAGTAGTTTTCCATCAAAAGAGAAAACACCATTTCTAATTCTCCAGATCGTCCAAGGACGTAAGAGAAGAGCATACATGATGTTTTCAAAATCTAAAAAGATATCAAATGGAAAAACACTTTAATTCAAATACACCAAGTTAACCAATTTCCACTCAAATATTCCTAACAACCTCAAAGTGTCAAAAAGGACTTAAGAATCGTTTCTGATTCCCAAGATCGCCCCAAGGGACGCGAGGGAAGAGCATACGCGATCTTATTCCTATAAGTAAACATGCAAAGTTTATTTAATCAAGTAAAATCATGTAAAAACATCCTGCAAAAACAAGTATGTGATTAGATAAAACTTGCAAGAATTAGCAAACCAAGAAAATTGAAAAATTCTAGAAATCCAATGTTTTGCACTTTTTTAGCAGTTTTTAGTAATTTGTATTTTTGGAGGTCTCCGGGGCATTTTAGGAGTTTTGTGATAGAAAATAGTATGCCAAAAGTATCTAGCTTTTGGAAGTTCCCTCGCAAAGTACACTCTGTTATCTGTCCAACGCTTATTCAAACTCCGCAAACAGGTTAACAAGTCAAAAGTTATGACCAAAACAAGGAGCACTAAAAAGTTGTAATCAAAACCGGATTAAACAGATGTACCTGCGCCCCCTTTTATGCGTGTGCGCCCCCTTTACAAAGACACTTGCGCCACCAAAAAGGCGTGTGCGCCACTCTGTGTGTTTCTGGCTTTCGTGTACCTGCACCACCAGAGAGGCGCGTGTGCCACTCTGTGTAATTTCGACCTACCGTGTACCTGCACCACCCGAGAGGCGTGTGTGCCACGAAAAGAGTGTATGCGCTACCTTCGATAAAAACAGGTGGAAATTTGGACAGAATGGTTGTGCTACCAGAAAAGTCTGTGCGCCACTGGAAAAGCGTGTGAGCCACCGCTTTGTAAAATAGTCCTGGATTCCAACAAAACACCTGCGCCACCAGAAATGTGTCTGTGCCACAAAAACAACGTGTGCGCTCTGGTTAGGGTGTACGCGCCGATCTGATAGGTTTTAAAATGTAGTGAAGGTACAGTACGAAACGACGTCTATGCCCAGGTTAGTGCATCTGCACACTAGTTAGGGTGTGTGCACCGGGGTTAGCGCGCATGCGCCAGGGTTGATAAACAGAGAACCAGGTTTTAACGGTGCCACTGTGCCACCCGAGAGGCGTGTGCACCATGAAAAACATGCCCGAGCCCCTAAAAATGTGCCTGCGCCACACCTGCAACCAAAATACAGCAAAAAACACAAGAAAACTCACAATATCTCAAATTTTGACGAGTTAGTTTAAAAATGGCAACAACCCATTAAAATGATGGCTATGAACAAGAAGTTACACATATCAAATTAGCAAAATTTCAAGGAAATGGAAATTAATTACTACATGTGCATATCAAAAGTTAGCCAAAACAATGAAACTTAAACTAAAATGTCATGGGACTAAGTGTCCCACCAGGCGTGCCAAATGTGTGCATGTGTACTTTGCTTAAGCTAAATTAAATGAATTAAGAACTACCACCTAAAAATAGTTCTATAATCTAGCTAAGACAAAGCCTAAGCACCATCAAGATAAAGAGCTAAATAAGATCTAAACTAACATCATAACTTTGAAAACATAAGATCAAAACTAACATGCTATTCAAAATCTCTACTCTCCTAGATTACCAACAAGAATGAATGGACCTATTTAGCTCCAATGAAAATCAAAAATTGTTTGTTTGATCCTTAAAGAATGCAAGAATAGGAAGCTTAGCTCTTAACGATGGTGACCTCTCAAGAAAACAAAAGGTAAGTTCTTAGTCTCTTTGCTATATGCTTTGCCTTTGCTTTCTTAAGAAGTTTAGGTGTAGGTATAAAGGTAGAAGGAGGGCTCCTTATATAGCCCAATGGATAAAGGAAACACTTCATCCCTTTGCATGTGGGATAAAGGTAAAAACATGATTAGGAATGGATAATGTTGTTTTATAAAAGGTAACCTTACTTTAGAAGGGTTTAATTTATGCTTAGCAAGTCGTGGGAGTTGGGAGGTGTTTTAATTAATCAAAGGTGATTAAGTAATAAGTAGATGTAAGTTTATAAAAGCTAATTAGAGGAATATTAGTACGATTTAGGCAATTAGAAGGGGATTAAATCAATTAAATATTGATTTATTGGTTAAATTGAAGGAAAAGATAATTAATTAATAATAATTAATTAGCCTAGGTAGAAGGGGTGATTAATTAATGGAAGGTCGTTAATTAGGTTGTTATTTGGATAGGCGACTTAATCAATTAGCATATTGTAATTAATTAATGACAATAAGAGGGAATATGAGCGCTTTTGACAATATGTCGTCAATTTGCGAGAAAGGAGATAATTAGCGCAATTTAAGTATTTAAATTGTTTGGGCGTAATTATAGGTGTCTACACTGAGTAATGCATATTTTCCACTAGAGCAACATACCAACCAAGCCTGAAGCATAGCTTATGATCTCTCAATACACTATTATCAGAGTTCAGAATTGACAACCTCCATGAGTGGGTCTACTAACATATGCACAATATGACAAAACATTTAGAACTGAGAGAGGAATCTGATAGAGCTCGTTCGATGGCCTTTAAAAATTGAGCCAAGGAGTTGAAGGGAAGTTGTTTCACACATGACCAATTGCTTTGAAAAGTGAATGAAGTCTAACTAAATCTCTCAAATCTAATTGCTTGTTCTCCCTAGAAGCAAGAAATTATGGCATGTTAATTTTTTCATAACGTAGCAAATTGCTAGCATGGAGTCAACTAACAAAAAGTACATGAATGGCAAAATTGTTGAGTATAATATCATTCACTGCTCTACGAATATGCTTATTCGGAGGTGTCTAGCTCAATCTCTCAAAATTCAAATTAAATTTGACAATTAGATGGAAAATGGCTGTCAAATTTTATGAAGGATCATCCAAGTTGCAATGTTCATGTAATATGTTCTTAATATAATATATGTTCAAGCTCAGCTATTACTCTTACAAATAAGTACATAAGAAAAATAAATTACATTATATTACAATTTTACAGGATAAGAACATGAATACTCTAGTGGAGGGTAAACTTATGATGCTTTATAGATGTGTGAGATAGCATGTAAATAGTATAGAAATGTTTGAGATGCCCTGAAACTGTTATCAAGTCTTTACATGATACTCCAGAAATCTATACAACTAAAATTTGAACTCTCCAGTGGGAATTATAAGCACTAAAAACTATATAAATTTTAATATATTTAAATTGGATAGAGATATAAGTCTTCTTTTTCACAATTTTAGCTGGTAGCTTTAAAACTCCACCAAGTTGGCTCCATATGAGTCACTTCTCACTTTAATGTATTTTTCTTTTTGTCTCAAGTTTTTAATTCTCTCTTAGACTTTGACAAATATAGAGAACAATAGAAATTTCACATGCTATAAGAATATAAATGTAACCCAAATTATTTATGCAATTTAATTGTAATTATAGCTTTTTTATAATTGAATTGCAACAAGGTATTAGGTGCATTTAAGTGTTCACAAGCTGGTGAGTTGAACAACCTTTAAGAGCAATTAAATAGAATAGACCTATGGCGGTTATCCGAATATGAGGGGTGAATTTTGTCGAGAACTTATAGGCACTTCAATTGCAGATAATACAACTAATCTTGTATTTCACCTAGAGATAATGGCAATAAAAACAATATCATGATAGGTTATAGGTGAGACAAGTGTTACAATATTTAGTATAATGGTCATAAATGCGAGTGCTTATTATTGAAAAGGATGTTGATGTTGGAAATAAATGCACAACAAGAAAATATAACATTGTTCTTAAGTAATAAGGGAGGGTGCATTGGTAAACTTTGTAACCAAAGGGTAGTTGGCATTCGGTTGGTCATCTCTCACTTTGCATATTCACTCATTCTACTTATGATTTGAATGAAAAATGACACGACAAAACTCTATCTCCATCTTTGAGTGTTCATATGTTTGTCTCTCTCAACAAATTACATTGAAAGGAACAATACCATACAAGACCGTTGGGTGAGATGAGGTGCAAGATCAAATTCACAAAACAACATCATGAAACATCAGTAGGCAAGGCACAAAACATTTCAAGGACAACATCACCAGACATTAGAACTAAGGACAGATATATTAAAAGGAACAACATTGTTGAGCTTGGATGTGTAAAACATTTAAGTTGAAAGGAGTATCGCGACACACTCTTGACATGTAAGGGTAGATGCATGTATGGAACATTGGGGGGAAAAAGTCACATTGAAAGGAGTAACACTTCGGAACATTGATAGTTCAAATGAGGCTCATTATAAGGAACAAGAAGAAGCTATGTTGAAAGGACCAGCATGAAGAATTATTGGCATGTAATGTGAATAGGTGAGACCAACTATAGAAACAAATATAAGGCATAATTGTGTTATATTGAAAGGTGAGTAGTCAAGATTCAAATCCCATACCAGACGATCACCATTGTGATAACTAAAATACAATTAAAATCTTGTACATAATGCCATAAATATGATATTAAATTCAACAACAAAAAACCCGTAGGAATGGTACGTTTTAGTAAGCTAATTACCTCATGTGGAGAAACGTAACTCGCACCCACTTTACCTCCTGTTAATAGTTCATGAGTATCTGTTCCAGATCGGGAAAAACTTCTCCGGTTAAATTTTCAATGGCTTCCCCTGAAACCAGGTCTCCTCAAATTGGATTTTGATGGAGCAGCACATGGAAATCCTGGTGCCTCGGGAGCTGGTTGTTTCAGAGGCATGGGCATTGGTTGTTGGAAATTGGTCATTGGCATTCAATTGGCAATCTCATGCAGGATTGAAAGACTCCATACTGAGGGATTTCGATGGTGAAAATCAAGGCCTTGGAGAATAGGGGATCCCATAGTTGGAAATTGGACAGCATTCTCAAGTATATTTGGCCTCTTCTTAATGAACTTCTTCTTGGAAAGCTTGGTATTGCTTTTGAGAAGCCAAATCAAATGGCAGATTTCTTGGCCAATTGTAGCGTCTTCCAAAGTTGACAATGAGTTGAATGCATGGCCGGGCCTAGAGGTCTCTTAGGAAAAAGATCTTTTGTATCCAACTCTACCTTAATGAGTTCTCTATGTCTAGGCCTTTATGTTATAGCCCTCCAAAAGGCTCAGGGATTATTATTGCTAATTGAATCTCTTTTCACCTATTCATAAGTACATGATTTCAAGATATTTTCAGCCAGAATATGGTTGAAAAAATAGGGGAGCTGATCATCAAACTTACCAACAGGAGATCTGAATGCTGAACGATTTTTAGCAAAATCTGGTGTTCCATAGGCTGTCTTTGGTAGCCTCGTGGACGTTAAAATATCTTCTTCTTTTTCTTCTTCTATTGGGACTCTCGTGTGTAACATGATGAAGCTACTACATTAATGTCTTGGTTTCTTCAGCATTACGCCTTTCTCATCCTCGGCTATGAATTCATTCTTTAATTTTGCATTGAATCAATGTGATCTTACCCTTTGCCCCGATTTTCCCTACTTGGCGAGGAGGAAAATGGGATTTTGATCCCTGTTGATAGATTAGCCGATTAAGATAATCTTTGTTGCCCAGTCTGGGCAGGTTTTTATGGCTATGAAGGCAATTCTGGGCATTGACTACATCGAGCTCGAGATGAGGATCGGTTTGAATTTGGAGGTGGCATCAATGTTTGTCTCTAATCTTCTCTACCTTATTCTAGACAAGCATGCAACGCAAGTCATCACCGAGATCTTTGTTCAGGAAAAACACAGGGGCAGTCTAGACAAGGTGTTGGCAGACACAAACCTACTTGTTCCTTGGAGCCCGCCTGTCTTGAGAACGGAATTCAAAGGAATGGTGTCTACGGCATTGTTCCATGAATTGGAAACCCATTTTCTTGTCTTGGTTGATGCAATGGAGAACGTTAAGGCTTTTTCTTAGTTTGGATCAAATATGGGTGGGGATGGATGCTCCACAATCTTTTAGCAATTTACCGTCCTATGCTTCTAACTCATTTTCTTATGGAGAAAAAATCAATGCACGCTGGAAAGAAGGTTGTGAAGGTTCTGTTGCACTTGTTTGGGGTTTCAGGTTTCAATGTTAGTCTAGGAGAACAAATGGAATTTCATGGAGGTGCGCCTCCTTCTGGTGGTGTTGGTCCATTTGGTGATATTTAGTTGTTGCTTGGAAACGTCTAGCTCTATTGTCTTTAATGTCATAGATGGGTGGTAGTATTATGCTGGTATCCGGTTAAAATAGTACACATCTCTGGTTTTTAGTCAGATATTATGTATGTAAGATTGGCTTAGTAAGCTAGATCTAGTTTTTTATAGCGGATAGACATAGGTTGTTGGAAAAATGACATGGGATTCCTAGTGGACTCGACTTTTCGAGGTCGGACCGAGACAATGGAATGTGGAAGATGTGATGAATGAGGATAATTATGAATGATAAACATCGGATAGGTGGGGATGACTACGGATTGAGATTTAAAGGTCGAGCAACTTGTAACTGATCGGCTTGCAAGTACGAAACTTTCTCGTTGAAGATCTAGTAAAAGCTCATCTAATCTCTGTGTGTGGAAAGTGACAATTAAGAATAATTGTTGCACGCAACTCCCAATTTATGTTAGTTAAACTGAATAAACTTTGGCCTGGCTGACGGACTCTTGGGAAATGTCTGTTTGTCTCTACATACTCCACTCCAAAGAAAGTCATGCAATGGTGTTGACAATGGACAAAGGATACAAACTAAGGATTTTGAGTTTTAGCTCGGTTTGCTTGGTCGACCCAAAATTGCTCAACTATGGTTAGTTGTTTGTTTAATGCATCAAGTTGGCTAACAACCTGTGGGGCAATGGAGTAGATTGGAAAACTAGCACTCGTATCCTACATCTATGTCTCCTTGGTATCGATCTATGCCCAACAGGTGGATAATTGATTCGAATATCCTCCTAAGAAGTTGGGCCAAACCGGAAATGGTCATGTAGGGGTGTCAACTCGTGAGCAAGGACAAAGGAAGCCGGAAAACTAGTCAAAGGATGGTCAGAGGCTATGAACTAGTAGCGTGAGCTTCTAATGACTAACTTTGTTGTTTCGATTCGATTTTCTAAACTACTTTTGAATTTTAATTTTAAATAAATAACGGAAACAAACCTAGCTTAAATAAAAGACAATTTCACTTCATCTTTTAACTAACTAAATTCATTTATCATTAATTAAATAAATAAGTGCAACTATCTATTCTATGTTTTTGTATTTTCAGCAAGCTTTTCAAAAGGAAAATAATTAACTAATATTTTGTGTTTTCTGGACTTATAAAAGAAAAGAGATCTACTTCTACAGACACATAAAAATGATTTAAACTAAAACTATTGCTTCTTCTAATTAAAATAAAATAAAACAGAGAATAATCGGGTATGGTGTAGTCATTTTTACACCCACCAAGAACAAGGGAACCCCATGCGCGTCGGCCTATCACCCAGCGGGCGCTGGGCGCTCACCCGAGACACGCACGGGTGTCGAGTCTCTCTTTTATGTGAGTTGAGTGGGAAAACATCATATATGATCCAAACTTAAAGGAAGTGAGTGGAAATGAGACATGCAAGCATCATAGAACTCTGAACGGATTCTAGATCAGTGCAGTCATTCCAGACAGAAAAGTACTTAACAAATTAAGAACTAGATCAAAATAGAAAGCGAAATTTCGCAAGGATTCAGACTCATTCCATAAACATGCATAAAACAGAACCATGAAGATATGTAAATGCGCCAGAATCATTATTGGTCATATTCATATAAACTGGTAACCTCATTACATTCATTAGATTCATTACAGAGCATCACAGAAAGGCAGACCAAAGTCATGCATCATAACTAGATTCCTATCCTTTAACTCTCAAAATGAAAATTTAAACATCCAAGCCCTTGATACATCCATCTCCTATGTTTTATCTACCTAACCCAAATAGAGTTCCTTTGTAGCATTTCTGTAGAGCTCCGCTCTCTCTTCATCTCCCTTTCCTTCTGCAGGCGCTTGTATATACAGGCATCCCGAAGTGCCAACTCATCCTTCTGCGGCCTTAGATCCGGTGCCAAGTGTTTGAATGTAGTCCTCCATGGGCGCATGCTCCTCCATGCCTGAGCTCTCCACTCCTTGTCATGATGGTCTTCTAGGAGCTTCCATCGCATGACATATTCCTTCCTATGCCAACCTGTCGCCAAGCTGGCACCTTATCTACTCCGCATGCACAGTCGGGTCACGCTTTTCTCATGTCCTGCTCGATATGCCAAATACGGTTAAGTCCCGAGACCTTGTTTTGCGGGTGAGCAGCACGGGTTCTACTAAGATCCTCCTAGAACCTTGCCTTGTGTGCCTTCTCCTTGCGCACCCATTTCTTAACTTCAGTCTTGCACGCCCATGCACCTTTTTGGACTTAGTCAATATTTTAGGGGCCCAACATCACCCCACACTTTACATGTTCTCCACCCACAGGAACATTTCTCCAATGAATAAAGAATCACAATAGACTTAACGTCTTGGGAAAAGAATAAGGGAATGAAGAATTTGGGAAAGAAGAAAGAATGGGGAAGTGATGGCGTTATTGCAACAAGATAGGAAAATCTTTTTGCAATTCGACCTCCAACTTGTTCCAAGCATTGACTTCATTTTGCGCTCTCTAGCAAAGGTCGCTGACTAGGGCGCTTACCTCCCCAAAACTCAGTCCATCTCCTTGAGCATTCATAGTGTCAAAAAAAATTCCAACTCCTTGCCCACATCCTCAAGCGTGTCCATCCTTCTAGTAATTTGTGGGTATAGCTCCTTTAGCCGGTTCTTGATTGTACCACTTAGGACCTCAATAGCTTCTGACTTCTTTTCATCCTCAGCCAGGATTCTATCATGCTCTGCTTTGTTCCCTTTGTTCTTTTCTTAGAACTCTTTAAGCTTTGCTTCATAGTTGGCGACCAGAATACTCGCCACTTTATCTCTATCTGCGCAGTTGGCATATGCGGCCTCAGCGGTATGGGCAAGAATCTTTACATCATCAAGGAATTTGTTGTATTCAACCATGATTGCTACTACCTTTAATTTGTCCTCCTTCTCCAAGTGTGTTGTTACTTCTTCTGCAGATTCTAAAGACAGAGGTTGCCTTTCCATGGTGAGGATGTGTGTTAAGTCTTCAAGGCACTCAATGGAAGATCCATACTTTTGTGTGGGCGGTGCTAGGTCCGGATGCTTTAAAAAAATGGCATTCGTGATGGATTCTACCTTCTTGTATACCTCGCACACACTTTCCTTTTCTTCCCTTAGTTCATGCTTTAGCTGCACGCTAATTAGTTCCTCTTGCTTTAAATCCTTGGTTCTCTCTTCTAGCTCCTCTTCTCTCTTTTCTAGCTCTACCTCTAGAAATTTTACTCTATCATTCCTCCTGACTAACCTAGCTTCCAGCTCAATCGAGACTTTATTCAATGTGTTACAGACCCGTTCAACCGAGAGCTATTGAGCGCTCACCAAGGGGTTGTCTCCTTTTGACTTAGGCATCTTCATTAGTGCTCCTTGGCTTACCTCGAACTCTGGCTCATCGATGTGGGACTCAATTTCTCAAGAGAGCATCTTCCTCGTCCGAGGGTATGCACCTTCTTCATCAAACGACTTCATTCCCAAGAGTTGATCTGTTGGGACAGTGCTTTGGAAGCATGCGCGCAACACCTTGTTTGGATCATCAATGTAGTTCATTCTTGGCCCATGGATCTCCATACTCTTTCCTCCTGTGCGCGTGCCCTTAGGAATAGTTACAGTTAGACTAGGGCCTCCCGTGTTACCGTGATCTTTTCCTACACTCTCTTCCTTATCTTCATTCATGAAAATTTCAGCGCTACACTCCAAATCTTGTTCCACCAAGGTCTCGATGATATTCATTACTTCTCTTTCTACCACCTCATTTATCTGCTCCTTCGTGAGGCCTGGAATTCTCTGATCTTGTGTGCCAACCTCTCTACTTCCCCCTATGTCTTGGGCACCTTCTTCTTCCTGGCTATCCTTGTGCCGCACGAAAAGGAACTCATTTTCTTCTTCTCTGCCCTCTTCTTCTAAACCGTGCACGTTGAAAACAAGTGGTTCTTGGTCCCCTTAAGATTCATCTTCTTCATCGTCATCCCTCTTACCCTTGTATTTCTCAAAGCTTTATGTTTCCTCTGAATCAACTTCCTCCATCACCTTCTATTTCTTCCTAACTAGGGATTCCAGTATAGGAGATTTTGCTTTCTCTTCCTCCTCCTCCGGTGATTTCTCACTTGCGATAAGCTTTTCCTGATCTGGTGCCTCCTCTTTGACTGGGGACCTCTTCCTACGTGTGTAAGTACTTGTTCTAGCGCTTGTTCCTAGGGCACCCGTTTCCTATGTATCTTGGGCACTTGGTGCCTTTTTCTACATTTATTTTTCCTTTTGTCTGGGCGCGGGATTCTTCCTGCCTGTTGGGTCCTCAGGTATAAATACTCCGCTTTCAAGATAAATGCCCTTCTCAAACTTGGGCTTTACGCGAAGGTATACTCACGCTACGGACCTCCCTGCAATGGGCAGAGTCAGGGGTTTCACCATTTGGACTTCATATGACACGTACTTTTCCACGTACGTGCGCTTGTTGGGGTAGACCAACATCCTACGCATCTGCCTATGGTCTTGGTCCACCTCACTAAGGTCAAACTTTAACTTCTTGGACTCCTTAAATTTGTTAGCTCCCGCATGGAAGTATTGAGTTGTGAAGGTGAATAAGAGCTTGCACCATGGGCTCACGGTTTCATCAGTCAACTTGAACCTACCAATACAAAAGTGTTGGTATACAACGAACTCAACTTCTCTTACTGTAAGCGCTGGCAGTTGTTCTGGTATTCTCCATTCTACCCCAAACGCAATCCTTAAATGCGTATACCACTTTTCAAGACGCGCCTTGTGAACGGGTGTCATGCTATCATAAGTGTATTTCTCATATCTTTTTACAAGCAAGGGGTCTTCCTCTGGGTACTCCCAAACGAACTTGTCTGTTGCATCTATCACTCCAATCTCTGAGAACACAATGGTTAAGACAACATTACCAAAGAGAATCTTGTCTCCTTCCCATGCACTGGTGATAATTACATCTGCAATGTATGTGGACAGATTATAGATGGTGCCCTCTGATATTCTTCTACAAACATTCAACCAGGACTTGTTTACCTGCGTCCATCTTTCTTGTGCGTTGAGTTTTGTTACCAAGCGCGCGGCCATTCTCATCACTGGGTCTTGGATATCCGCAGTATCAAAGTACCTTGACATGTTCTTGTACGCATACGCAGCCACTATTTCCTTAATTGCTTCCTTGTCGCACACGTCGTCCTCTAAGCTTTCTCCCTCATAGATAAGGCCTATGAATCTTTAAATTAGTTGAGGGGTTATGCGCATCTTGTGCCCCGTAAAGTGAAAGTGGTATTCATGTACGTGTGACATTAGCCACTGATAGAGGCGCTCTGGCTTCCCGAAGTAGGGCAACTCATAGAGTTGCAACAATCATGCCTTCTCCAACTTTACTTTCACTTCGTCGCTATAAATGGGTAACCCTTCAGGTGTTCTCTTGTTAGTCGGGCACACAAACTCTAGCGCCATTTCCCTTTCAATCGTCTTTGTGCGATGATTGTAGCCACTTACTATCATTTTTCTTAAGTGGGATTCCCATTCCATCCCAAGAAAAACCCCATCTAGGTACTGCATTTATGCATTCCATTCCTCGTTGGTACTTGCGGTAATCTCTTGTTGTTTGCCCTTACCCTTTTCCTTCTTAGGTGTTACCGCTGGTTTCTTAGGTGTTATTGCTTGGGTTATCACTTCAACTTCTCTTCCTAACTCTGCTCTTCTATTTTTTCCAAGTTCAAATCTCCAACCTACTAAGAATACTCTTTTTTTTATTTGTGCCCTAGTTGTCAAACCCTAGCTGGAATATCTTTTCACAAGACGACGCTTCTCCACAACTCTTCCCACGCCCGTGAATTACTTCCTCCCAGTTTGCAGATCCAAACTAGTTGCTCAAGGTTAAAACTTTCCAAAAAAAATTCACACGGATCAACTCTGGAAACCCTAGTTCGCAAAATCTCTTCCTCTTCATATTCACAAAGTAAATAATGAAGTTCCCAACCTTCTATTTATAGTTTTTCTCACTTTTAGCATTAAATGCCACTTCACCTAGCACCATACTTTAACACTTAATGTGGCTTTTTCAAATAAACCCGTCTTTAGCGCCTTAACTCACATGCCTAACCTTGCACAAATAATTATCCAACCTTCTGTTGTGAAACCAATCCATCTTGACAAGAGACTCTTGCGCGCGTGTAACCAGTGCCAAAGGCACTTCTTCTGTCATGTATTTTTCTCTCGCCTACCTCGTGTTGTGTTTGTGCTTCTTCCTCTCTTGTACATGGATCCAAAATGTAGCCTTACCCTAACACCAACCATCCTTTTTCACCTTTCCTTGCGTGCACTTCCTTCCATAGGGCCATTCAACCGGGCTTTCCGACGTAATACTTCTTGGTGCTTAACACTTTGCATTTTCTTCCACCTTACTCTACCCCACACTAAAACGATGTGTGGTCCTCTGCATAATCACAACCTTCAAAAAGTAACGAGGTTACCGGCGCCCAAGGCGCAAAACAAAACAACAACAAGAAAGGGAAACACGAGAAAAGGAACATGTAATAAAGGAAATCCTGAACTATCTGGCAATATTGCCTTATTACAAACACCAGGAAGACTTATTCATAGTAGGGCTTCAGCCTACTCCCATTGAAGTGTCCTAGAAATCTTGTCCCATTCAGCGCTTGTAATTGGCATGCGCCTGAATCAAGGATGTACGAGATTATGTAGGAACCCAACCAATGCACCTTCAACTTCCCAGGATAGCGCAAAAACTTTGAATCATACAGTAAGACCATCTGCCCAACCTCAAACCTCTTGTTCTTAATGTGACAATCATGCCATGCCTTTTGTTTTACTTTTTCAGTTTTCTGGCTCCACCTGGCTGATGATCATCTCTCATCCAATTACATTAACTTATCAATTATTTCTTCTAGCGCTTGTTCATCATCTAATCCTCATGTGCGCGCTATACGCAGAGAAGGTAACATGAATTCAACTAGAAGGAAAGCCTCTGTGCCAAACACCAATTGAAATGGTGTGGCCTTATTCAACCTCTTGTAGGTTGTCCTATATGCCCAAAGAACGGCTAATACTTTGTCATCCCAATCTTGTCTACCAACATCACATATTTTAGTTAATGTGTGGCTAAGTATTTTGTTAAACGTCTCGGCAATTCCATTTTCTTGAGGGTGATAGGGAGTAATTTTGTGATGGGCCACCATGAATTCTGATAGCAGAATCCTGACTGTTTCATTGAGGAAGTGTGTACCTCTATCACTTGTCAAACTCAATGGGCATCCATACCTGCTGATTATGTTTTCCCATAAAAATCTAGCATTGGTAGTTGTTGTAAAATCCTTTGTAGGTGTTGCCTCTACCCACCTTGTCAAATACTCAGTGCAAGTGAGGATACACTGCGAACCAGTCCTTTGCGCCACTGGCAAGATTGGTCTGACAAAGTCGATAGCCCACTTCTCAAATGGTTCCACACTGGCTATTGGTCACAAGGGAAGTTCATCCCTTTTTCTAGGTTTTCCAAGGCGCTGACAATGGTCACAAGCCTTGCAAAAATGAATGCAATCTTGATAAATGGTCTCCCACCAAATCCCTGTGAGTAAAATCTTCCACATGGTTGCATTTCTCGCATAGTGTCCTCTTGCAATCCCACCATGCGCCTCTTCCATAATTGCAATGCGCTTGTTATCCATATTTCACCCCGTGCCAAATATTGGATCAACCGTGATCCCGCATAAGAGGAAACAGAATCAAAAGCAGACCGTCAGGGAAAAAGTTGGTTCTTTGCCCCTTGTTATCTCAAAGGGGGTAAAATTTGCAAAATGGCCCACAACTCCGCCCAAGGAAAAAGTCAGCATCTGGGCCCTAGTCAAAGCTAAGGCAGGAATCGGAAGAAAGGGGACCCATTTTCAAGTTGTTTTCCCGCCCTCCTGTACAGACCCAATACAAACTTCAAGGGGCGTATCTTTTGACTCATGGCTCGAAATATTGCAAATTTTATGTCATTGAAAAGATCTCAGCCTCACGCATGCCATGGGGTCTAAAAATTTAATTTTGAGGAGGTTAGGTGAAGAAAATGGAGGAATCGTCTTCGGACCTTCAATGCAGGATCCATCTGTCTCAACAACCAGATTGGATTCGATCTGTTCCGTCGTTTCCTCTTCCTTCAAGGTGCCGAACCAAGGATTGATGCAGTAAAGATGGATTTGGGGAGAGATTTCATCAGAGGCATTAACAACGGTGGTTGAGCTTCAACCTATTTTCTTGCTTCTCTCTCTCTTTCCTTATTTCAAGTTGAATCTATAAATACAGGGGCAGGATTCATTGTAAAGGGTTCGATATTCTTTTTTTTGCAAGTTCCCTCTTCCTTCTAGCAAATGGATTTGTGGGGTTCAGGCCTTCCACTAAAATTTTAATATGTTTCTGCCTCTTGGCTACTTTGTAATGGATTGTATCAATCTACAGAGCAATAAAACACGTCTGTGATCAATTTTAGATCCTCTCTTATCTCTTTTGGTTTCATCTGGTCTCTCATTACATATCTAGCTATCTATGCTTGTTTATTGTATGCATTTTTTTGGTTTGTGTCTATTAGCAAAACAAGTGTTCATCATTCCTTTGGTGCATCACCTTGTAGTTTAGCTTTGTTTTAATTTTTTTATTCCTTCTATCCATGTCTCCTTGGTAAAGTTTAGATTAGGAATAAGAACAGATCCTCTGCAAGTTTCTACGTATGCACCTAAACAAAGGAATAAGGAACCAGCCTTTAATCTGGAGAGATTTTCCCTGTTTGTAAGGTCCCACACCTTAGGGAAAGTTCAATGTTATGCAATCACACTAAATGAGTCTACCTTAGAAAAGCATATTTTTAGAATTCATTTGGGAGTGTTGTGATTTTGCATTAACAGTTTTGGCATGCCTGGTGGGACTAAGAAGTCTCCATATTATTATAGTAGGAATTGATGTACACTTGCTGTGATTTTGGCTTTTAAGAAGCCTTAAAATTATACATCTTGTGACTCCAAAAGAAAAAAATATACTGGTTTCAGTAGCCCAAGATTGGAAGATTCATGAGAAAAACCCGGTCTAGAGCAAGGAAAGAAGGTATATTTGAATACTTGCGTCTATCCCCAGGTAGAGAAAGGAGAGGAAGAAGAATTCAGAGGTCTCCATCTACACTAAGAAGAATTCAGAGGTCTCCATCTCCACCAAGAAGAACCTTGTCAACACCTCCACCTGTAAGACCTTTCTTTTAGTCTGCAAGGATTTTTAGGCCAATCAGAATGGCACAACCAAATCCATATGTCAACTTCACCCACAGTAGTCTACTTGCCTTGATTGCACAAAACCTAGTTCTGATTGTAGCATTAAAAAGCATCCCATATTTCACTTGGGAAAATCAAACTTCTCCCAGTGACCATGTCCAAGATATTACAAATGTTTGTACAATCCACGAGATCCATGAGATGGACATTGCATTCAAGTTGCTCGCCTCTTCATTCAAAGGGAAATCTTCACAATGGTTCAAGAGTCTTACATCAGGCTCTATCTAGAACTGGAACCAGCTGTGCACGGCTCTTCACGATCAGTTTGGGGAAAAAGGTGATAACTTGTCTTTGTTGGAGCAATTAACAATGATCAAGAGAGCCCCAAACGAGCAACTGACGAACTTCAACCTCAAATTCCAGTGGACCTGGGATAGGATTCCAACAACAGTAAAACCCACTAATGAAGGTGCCTTCTTATACTTTCTTAGGGCTTTGAATTCTGATATTTCTCTGATGATTCAATCAATGGGGGCACTACATTACCTGCAACATATAGCCTCTCCATAGGGGCTGAGAACTATTTGATTCAAGCTAGAAAAATCGCTCCTAGGTCATCCATGCCTCTGTACCCTGAGTTAGGAAGCCCAAATACTAGCCAAGTGCCTACATTAGCTCCTATACCCACCCCTAGGAATCAAAGCTCAACCGAAGCTTCCACTTCATCATCTAATACCGATAAAGAGTTTTAGGAAGTGGTAATGAAGCAATTTTAGAACTTTGGGAATGAGCTAGTGACCATCAAAAGACAACAAGCTCAAAGTTTTAGGCCATACTAGCCCCAGGGTCAATATCAAGCCAGACCCCAGTATCAACAGAATAGGACACCACCTCAAACTGTAAACCAGAGCCAGAACCAAGGACAACCCCAAGCTGCTAGACCTTTCAGGTCATATGATCCTAACACAACTTCAACATCTAGGGCATTGGTTCCTGTATAGAACAATATGGCACATGAATATGATTGGTGTTTTCCATTCAGACATCCACATAACCAATCAACGTGCTTTAATGGTGCTCTAAATCAGGCCTTGATGGTGCAAACCAGTGTGGCGCCACAAGAACTTGACCAAGAGGAAGATCAATAGCAAGGTGGCCCCCCAAACGAGACTATCCTTGTCAACTGGTAGGCTGAAGACTTTTGTGGGATGAATCAGTCCCCTCCTCAAAGTGTAGCTGCCAATAAACGGTCCAAAAAGAGAAATATTGGAGAGGGCCAACCACTGAGCTCAAGTGACCCTCAACCTTCCATCGCTCCACAAGGTCCCGGTGCTTCAAGTACAACTCCCAACATGTTGAACCAATCCAGAGCACCTCCCAAACCCAGTCAAGCACCGGTTGTAATAGCCCATGTGCAAGAAAGAAATGTGTCTGGGAAGGGGCAGCAAAAATATGGCTCATTCAATATTATTGAGCAGACGAGAAGAACAAGTGTGAACATTTAACTATGGGAGTCACTGGCCATTCCAGGGTAGAGGGATCTGTTATAGACTGCCATTCAGAATTGGTCAAGTTCAAATCACCCCCAACCAATAAGAAAGAGTGCTTGCCAATGCAGTTTAGCCTGGTAGGAACAATGGAGAACAACAAGGTAAAAACCTGATACCTCCTCCCTTCTATGTCTCATTGTTTATTGGAGACAAGTTGGTGCACAATTGTATGATTGATTTTGGGGCCAGTAATTCTATGATGCCCAATCGAATAGCTGATTAGTTGGGTCTCTAATATGAGGTCATCTCTAGAGGAGTAGTCCAATTAGATGGGACAACAGTGACTACTGTGGGAATCATCAAGGATCTGAGTCTCACTGTACACGCTTGCCCTAATGTGACTGTTTTGTAAAATGTGTCAATCATAGACATGCCACCACATTTTGCTTTGTGTCTGTCTAGAGACTTCACTGCCAAAATTGGAGGCTACCTATTTGTTGATTCGTCACATATGCTCTTTAGGAAAAGGTATGGAGCGAAGGCCACAATTAGACCTGAACCTATTGTTGATTATCATATTGAATCATATATGCCTAGCCCAATCAACGCCAACTGCTCAGCTTTTGATCAAGAGGACCTCCTAAGTACTTCTGAAGCAAATACCAAGGTGGGATATATCCCAGACTTGACTCTCGATGATTGGGCCAACAAAAGCCATGCTTTTGACCCCTATAGGGAGATGGAAGAATTTGAGCTAGGTGTCTACTGCCTACATGAAGAGAACTAGTCTCTTCCTAACCTAATCAAAGCAGAATACAAGGACGATAATGAGGTATGGAAATTGTTCTTTGATGGTTCAAGGAGTAGACAAGGAGCTACAGGAGGAGCCATGATTTTGTCCCCCAGAGGTATGAGATAATATCCAACCTTCAGATTCCAGTTCGCTTACTAAAATAACACTGTTGAATACGAGGCTTTAGTTCCAAGTAGGACATAACTTAACATCCCTCTTCATTTTTTCTCCTTCCATTGAGCTTCCATCTCATGCAAAAAGACCCCAGGATAGGCTCCTCCTGAGTACTTAGGTAGCTCCTTTCCCCCTAGGCACCGGACTGTACGTGCCTTTGTCACCATTTTCACCGATCCTCTCAAGTGTCATCCGATTAACTCATAGGTCTCATGCACCCAATTATCACATGCTACGTTGGTGGTGTCACTTAAGAACTGAGCATCCTCAAACTAGATAACTCCTTATGTGGGATGGATTACCTCTGGATCCTTTATTGAGAACACATATATTCTATCCAAGACCTCTACTCCCAAAGGTTCAGTATAGGGTGTTGATTTTCCATCAGCCAAGGGTATGATGACCCATTCCTCCTCATTCTCAAATCTTATGTATCCCTTGTTAAACCGAAGATCCACATTTTTCTTATAGCAGCATGGGCGCCCAAGTAATGCTGGGAAATTGTCTGCCTCGGTGAGTGCCAAGACTTCGAAGTCCCCAGTAAACTTAGCCCCCTGAATGGTGATAATTATATCCTTTAAGACACCGATGGGCATTATCTTCATTTTGTTTTCCATATATAACACATTTTAAGATGGTTGTAATGTAGGTCTTCCCATCTGATGCCATGCATCCAAGGTGAAAACATTGACCTTCATGCCTGTGTCAATGAGGATATTACTAAGGAGTCATCCATTCATGACTTCATTTAATGTGATCTTCCTATCATAGTCAAGGTTATGAGGGGGAAGGTTTGCATGCAAGACCTACCTCTCGCACTCTTCTCTGGTGCTTGGTACCTTCTCTCTCAACCATTTTCCTAGCAAGGGAATAATATTCTCTTGCCTTAGCATTTTACATACTTTTGTGACCTCATCCAGGTCATCCTTTGGCGCCTCGACCTTTCTTCTTTGCTCCTCCCTCTTGTATTGCTCCTTTAGATATTGGATTTCTCCTTGTAAACTTCAAATGACGTCCATGGTTCCTTGATATACCTCCTTCTGATGCACAGGGTCTGGGTACTTCCCATGTACCACTTCTTCCCTTAAAACCAATTTCTTCTTGCTTGGTATTTCCCTTGCATGCGTGGCTTATGCTCTTGTAGTCACCAACACAGGCTCTAGTTCTGACTCACGCACCACTCTTGGCATCCATTGCGGATTGTCCCTTTTTACGCTTACCATAGTAGTACCCTTATCTTTCCGATGTTGTTGGTTCATGTGCTCGTAGAGTTCCAGACACTCTTCATACTTGTGTTTTTTCCCGCACCATGAGCACTATAATAGATCCAGACATTCGCGCTTGTAGTGGTCTGTAGACCCGCAATTAAAAAAAATTCCACGTGGGAGCTTACTCCCTCCTCTGCGGCTACCATGACCACAGAATCCTCCGCGAGAACTTCATCCACGCGTGCCCCCATCTGTGCACTCCTCATAATGGCAGTCATCACCCTTAGAATTACTAGAAATGCTAGTCTGGCGCACACCATGATCAATGGTCTCATGGATCTTATCAATAAGCCTACAATCATTAGTATCATGGGTTGTAGAGGTGCAAATCTTACAGTAGCAAGATACATTCTTTCGAATTGCAGATTGCAATAAAGGACATCTACTTGCATCATGGTCTCCATGACAAATCTCACAGTCTACTGCTACGGCGCATACTGTCTTCTGGGGGAAACTATCTTTGGCATGCCCTTTTACTCACAATTTCTACACCATATTCCACTACGAGTCTCATAAGATGAGTTCACTGAAAAATTTTCCAACTGCTTAGCCACACCAACGATTTGAGCTTCTAGGAACGGGCTAACCCTAGTGTCAACACTCCCAATAGCTTCAATGCGTAGAGAAACTTCCAATGCCTCGCGCGGGTCTGTGAAAGTTTTATGAGATAAAGCTCTTCTAAATGGAGTTATCAAACCCCCAACAAACCATTGAGCATGTTGTGAAGGGTGAATGTCATATGACAATTTTTACAAGAGAGTCTTAAATCGCATGGCATACTCTTGCACACTCTCCACCATTCCTTACTAAATCTCTTTAAGGGTGGTGATGCTCTTCTGCTCAAACTCAGGGATGTGGAACTCTACTAGGAAGGAATTTTTCAAAGCGGTGTAATCTACCACCAAATGATGGGGGTCATACTTCCTATACCATATATGTGCGCGCCCTTATAATGTTGTTGCAAACTGACTGGCCTTTCACTCTGGGGTTGTGATCCCCTTCGCGTGCCATAGCAATTCACACTTGTGAACATGCTCCGCAACATCCTCTATGCAATGGTAGTCTGGCAAGTGTAAAGACGTTTCAAAGATTACTTGAGGAGGTGGTTGAGGCCCCTGTCCTCCTGGTCTAGATTCTTAGTTTCCTCTAGTGTTCCCTCCTCTACCAGATCCACTAGATCCACCAGGTCTTCTGCCTCTAGATCCACCGGTTCCACCTCCAGATCCTCCTACTGCCAGTAATGGGCCTGAAGCGATCGCGCTTAGGGTCCCCAACGTCCCACTAAATTGTGCACCAATTTTTATGAGATTGTGCCACTGTCAGATGTGTGTCCCACGCCACTTCCCGACATGTTACCCAAGCCTTGTGTATTTTCTCCTGGCCTAAAAATTCCTCCGAATACTAGAATAGTTTACGCAACCATAGAAGTAGGAAATGAAAAATTGTATCTCCTGGACGCAGATCTGTCACTTCCACCGATACCAACTAGGTCAACGATACTCCTCCCTTGATCTGGAAAACCAAGCGCCAGGGTCTGGTCATTAGGTGGGTTTAGATGTGCACCAATGACTCTTCTCTCTCCGCGTGAAGGACTCTCATTAGAATCCAAAGGGGTCCCTCTTATGCACTTGCCTAGATGGGGTAACATAGAATGCTCAGGTTCCACATCCTCTACATGAACCTCAAATCCTTCCCACAATGTTTTCCTCCATACATCCATCACACTTGCAACCTAACATTGTCTAAGAATCTCCCTTTCAAATGCTTCACTATACTTGAGCCTTCTCTCCTCCCTTTCTTTCTCCGTTGCAATGTATGCCATCTTCCTCCACTCTAGCTTCCTCACCCAACACTCAAAACGGTATAGGCGGCCATCAGAGATGCCTCTAAACTCAAGGTAATAATCAAGATCTTCATTACCAGAGGGATAACACGTAGAAACGATCCTCTGGCCTCCCGCAAAAAATCAAACTCAGCGACTTCCGGACAAGAATATGTAGAAATAGCATACTACAAAGTGTAGCTAGCCAACACACCTTTCCACCAATGATCCACAGCACAAGTCCATGTCAGATCTGCATCTTGTAGCCTCTGGTGTTCTTCTTGGGTCCACGTGCGTGATCTACATTACCAGCTTGATCTAGACGCATATGCTAAGAGCCATTCATACAGCTCTACTGGGAAGCAACAGAAAAAAGTTTCATACATCTCATGGTAGAGGTTATCTTCTACCCATCTACGTGCATAAAACTCAGGCCCAATGCTAAATCTTTGAGAAAATTCGTCCTCCATGCCCTTAAACCATGTTTCGCCACTTTCCAAAGTTAGGTGTTATGTCATCACTTATTACACAAATCATGATGTATGTCATTTCCCACTATAACTTCGGAAAGAGGTCCCGACAATGGAACCAAGATGTAGTCATTTTTACACCCACCAAGAACAAGGGAACCCCATGCATTCTGGCCTATCACCCAGCGGGCGCTGGGCGCTCACCCGAGGCACGTGCGGGCGTCGAGTCTATCTTTTATGTGAGTTGAGTGGGAAAACATCATCTATGATCCAAACTTAAAGGAAGTGAGTGGAAATGAGACATGTAAGCATCATAGATCTCTAAACGGCTTCTAGATCAATGCAGTCACTTTAGACAGAAAAGTACTTAACAGATTAAGAACTGGATCAAAATAGAAAGGGAAATGCGCAAGGATTCAGACTCATTCCATAAACATGCATAAAATAGAACCATGAAGATATGTAGATGCACTAGAATCATTACTGGTCATATTCATATAAACTGGTAACCTCATTAGATTCATTACAGAGCATAGCAGAAAGGTAGATAGAAGTCATGCATCATAACTGGATTCCTATCCTTTAACTCTCAAAATGAAAATTTAAACATCCAAGTCCTTGATACATCCATCTCCTATGTTTTATCTACCCGACCCAAATAGAGTTCCTTTGCAGCATTTCTGCAGAGCTCCGCTCTCTCTTCATCTCCCTTTCCTTCTGTGGGTGCTTATATATATAGGCATCCCGAAGTGCCAACTCATCCTTCTGCAGCCTTAGATCTGGTGCCAAGCGTCTGAATGTAGTCCTCCATGGGTGCATGCTTCTCCATGCCTGAGCTCTCCACTTCTTGTCATGATGGTCTTCTAGGAGCTTCCATCGCATGGCATATTCCTTCCTAGGCCAACCTGTCACCAAGCTGGCACCTTATCCACTCTGTATACACAATCGAGTCACACTTTTCTCGTGTCCTACTCGATACGCCAAATACGGCTAAGTCCCGAGACCTTGTCCTGTGGGTGCTCATCACAGGTTCTACTAAAATACTCCTAGAACCTTGCCTTGCGTGCCCATTTCTTAACTTCAGTCTTGTGTGCCCATGTGCCTTTTTGGACTTAGTCAATAGTGTAGGGGCCCAACATGTGGTTATTCCTCTATTGCAGGTTTACTTTGCAATACTACTATAAATAGGAAGTACTCAAATGTTATTAATCTAGTAAATAAAAAATTCCCTGACAAATCTTCCACCTCAAGTTTTCTAGAAAGGGAAATCTTCTCATAAGCAATTTATTTTTTGCCAAATAAACCTTCCTCGAGAAAATTACTTCTAAATTAATTGGAAGAAATAGAAAATTAAAGAAAATATGAAGATTTCCCCACTTCTTCCTCCAACCAGTTTCATCAGTTGATCCACATGGATAAGCCGAGAAGAAGTTATCAAGGGAAGAAATTTATATAAGGAATATTTTGAAAATAAATATTGGAATGTAGACTTTATACAGGAAGTGATGAAATTTTCCACTTTTAACAAAATAAACAAATTACTTCTTTGAATTGTAATGAATTACGCTTATGTTTAAAGCTTCAAATAATTGAAATACACCACCAACCTAATCACTACAAAATTGTGGTAGCTTGTCTCAGTGATGTTGATGATGTATCCATTGTCTCCTCAGCTTCAGGCTTCTTCCAATGTATGAACTCCAATTGATCTAGCTGAGCCATGCACTAGGTATCAACAAGAAATCAAGAAAGCAAGTGGTTGGCTTGGTGCACTGAAGGTGGTTGGAATGTGAGTAGCAAGAAAACATAGTAGAGAACTAGCTATTTGTGTAAGAGCCTCTCCAAAATCTGATAGCATAACACTTAACAAAAATAAAAATTGTACAACCCATGATACAAATAAAAGTATCATTTTTACAAGTTGTTGGAGGAGAAGATATTAAGAACATATGTCAATCAAGAAATGATGACTCAGCCAAAAGAGAAGGATTCAAAACACTATATTTAACAAGAAGGGAGAAAGAACTCAAGACCAATCTAATGAGCCTATTTTTAGCAAAATTGACCGGTAATGCAAGAGATAATCAAGTTAAAATCAAAATAAATTCTCAAAAATCTGTGTTTTAATTTTTTTCAAATGGTGACATAACTGCCCCTTTTTCCAGAAGGGTGGTTGTGTAACCACCACTATGTCAATAAGGGAAGTTGTGCACCCGTCACTAAAATACAAGATTAAAAATCTAAAAAAATGGTTTTAAGAGTAAAATGAGGTCCACAACTTAAAGCAAAGGCGCTAAGTTGAGTATAAAAGTAGATGCAAAGGGGAGAGGGAAGGATCTAGATCTCATTCTCAACTTGAAAGGAATTTTTTCATCATCGGAGACATGTTGTGTTTCAATGTTGCACCATGTAATTTTTGTCTGCATGCATATTGCCCCCACAAAAGAGTGTTTTAGCCATGAATGGGCTAAACGTGACTTTTGAGAAAGATGCTCCTTAAAATGGGAGAGTTAGAAAATCACCTGATCCGATTGTGCATTGGTATGACGCTAGGTGAGACTTCCCACCACCTGCAAAAGAGAAACGGGAATCAAGTTTAGTAATAAAAAAAGTTGGCCAAATATTTTAAATGAAAGGAGAAGAGTACTCACCATTCATGTGAGGTTCAAAGATCTACTTGCTCCACCATTTCCAGCGTTGTACAATCTCACCAAAAATGGTGTTAGAAAGACAAAATACTACATATATATATCACATTCTTACTATATTTAGAAACCATTTGCCCCATACATCCTTGCTATTCTTGGGTTTTTGGATTCCAGTAACCAATTCACACACAAGAACAACCAAATCGATAGGGTTTCAAATACGATGGTAGTTAATCCAGCTGCAACATTTGGGGCTCAAGAACAAGTAAGTTACAAGAATTTTTGTCTTTCTGCCCTAGGTTTAGTTTTTTTCTCAAAATGAGCTCTAGGGGGAGATTTTTAAGAATTTTATAGTCAAATGATCATTGGGGAGACATCTCTTAGTTTATGAAATTTATTTTTGTTAATTTTGTCATTTTATAGCATTTTGTGAGTTTTTGGGTTAAAGGGTATGGGTTGGCAGTTAGTGACATGACCATTGTGGTGATTGCAAAACCGTAACTAAACATAAAGAGGTAGTTTCACAACCATTGTGATGATTGTGCAACCACTGCGACAATTGTGCAACCATCATGGTGGTTGCACAACCATCACTCAGCCAAGAGGGGCGGTTGGAAACCTTCACATGTGCCAAGGATGTTTTTTCAAAACATGGATGATTGGTTATTTCTGCTTATCGTTTTCATTTATTTATGTATTTATGGATTTGTTAAAGCATCATAATGTTCCTTTATTGCTTCCTTGTTTGTGCAGGGGGATTGCATTCGCTGGAGCAGGACTTGAGGGTAGGATTGGCTTGCACGAATGCTCCCATTATTGACTCAAGTCGAGATATACCTTCTAGAGAGGGTGGGGATATGGCAGTTGGAATAGATCAGGCATGTTGCCCTAACTAATAGGATACTCTGTGAAATTTTGACCTATTAGGATGTGGATTGATATACATTCTGATTCTCTGGTGTCCGCGGAGAGTACATGGTCACACTAGAGGATGTCTACTGGATTTGGGGTTCCCATTATAGGGAGGAAGCTAGTGCTGAAAAGTGCTAACTCATCAAACAAGGCTCGTAGATGGGAAACATGCTTGGGTGATGCAGGGGCACTTGACATGAGTGCCAAGCAGGGTGTCAGACTAACTTTAGTAGAGGTGACCCTTATCCCTACTCTACGTAAGGACATTATTGGTATACTAGCCTCGCGTCTTATTAGGGATAAGGGTAGGGACAAGTTTCTATTCTATTAGGCACCTATTGTGTAGATTATTAGGTAACATGGTTGAGTATTTGTTGGTCGTCAAATAGGACTTTTTAGAAGAGCAACAGTCAGGGGACAAGAAGTCCCTCCTCTTTAATGGGAGAGGTTCCCTTATTCAGAAACGAACTTATTTACAAATGTACAGAACATTGTTTTATGGTCAAATTTGGATTTTACGAAAGTGTTTTCCACAAGGATCATCAATTACACAAGGACTGAGGAAAGGGAATAAGGAGATGAGCATAATAGCAACATTCAGAATTATAGATAGCAGAATAATGCTTTGTGTATGCGAAGCTTCAAAGAATTTAAGACAAGATCATTTGTGTTGGCTGAATGAGATTAAATTTAAAGACACAAAGTTCTATAAATAACCTTCTTCAGATTTATTAATCAAGGACACAGTTCCTTCTTGGTTGTACAAGATCACTGTATTTGCAAAACTAAACAGTATGCAATCAGAGAGACTAACGAGTTAGGAACAAAATGATCTCCACAATATTAAAGGAAAACACACAGATAACAAGAATTAGATAGATAAAGAATGGAAAGCCCTTTTGTATTGATTTCTTTAAGGTCTATTTACACTTTCAGCAAATATCCAAGTTCTTCCTCCCCTCAAAATGGCGTGGAAAGGCCATTATATAGCTTACAAGTCAGTTACTCTTCGTAACCGTTTCTTTTAACTAAAGAATAGTTAAGGACCGCCAGTTGCAATACCTTAACTAATTACAAAGAATACGAAAAGAAAGGGAAGAAGAGAAAAGAAAGGGGAAGGAGACAGGTGGCCAGCTACTGGGAGGGGCCCACTGTCTTCAGAATCCGCTGCCTGAATTTCTTCAATGACTAAGCTATATCTCTGCCACGAGGGACTGATGTGTTGGCTGCAGACTGAGTCCAAAATCCCAGACATTTCTCCATCTCTTTATCAAACTCGACGTGAGTATGATAATCTTTGTTTGCTTCTTCAATGGCAGACTGAAGAAAACAAATTTCCTTCATCTTTTCCTTAGAGATGGAGCTTTCCTTGAATAGATGATCTTTGACAAAAGCTCTGAACTGAGCTTTGATTTCTTACAAGGACAAGGAAACACCAGAGTTTTCATCTTGAAGATGACAATGTATATCTTTGAAAGCAGCAGCTGCCAGTGTCTTGAAAGCTTCTCCCTTCTGCCAGCTGTTCTTCATTTCTCCCACAGCTTCCTCCAGGACTTTGATTTTCCACTCTACGCTGTAGACCCAGGATTTTGATAGATTGTCTTTGGCATCATCGAAAATCTTATTCGCCAGTAAGATGTTCTCATCTGTCTGTCCCATGAGGCGAAGGTCTAAAATGCAACTGCTCCAGAGTTTAAGCTCTTTATCCATAACCCCAATAGCAGAGGATAGCTTCTGTTGCAAATTGTCTACCTTTCCATGTAGTTTAAAAGCTTCATCGATGAAGTTTAGCCCAGCAACAAGCATGTCATCTACCATGGCTTCAATAGCTCTGCCATAGACAGAATACTTGTGCATATCTTTAATACTTTGCACTTCATCTTGGCTTAGAATCACCGGAGGCGGTAGCGCAGTCAAGGGGGTAGGGTCCAAAACTTTGTCCTTAGACAAAAGTGACTTGATAAAACTTGTGAGAACTTGGGCTTGTTCTTCCAGCTGTTCAATAGTCTGCTGCCCTTTCTCTACCCTTCCAATGACTCTCGTGATTGTTTCCTGGAGGTTGTGAATTTCACCTTCAGGAGTAGACTCTCCCATAGGGATCCTTGAAAGCTCTAAGTCAGATGTCAGTAAGTTTGATTCTGATTTGTCTACTGTAGGCTTAGCAATCTCCAAGAATTGCTGACCTTGGGCATCAGACACTATTCTGGAAGTAGTTCTAGCTTTCTTGGCATGAGAAGGAGTGGTGCCCAACAAGGTTGCTACAGCATCAAAATTCGGTCCCAAGCTTTGAGAGGAGGATTTCCTCTTCCTTTTTTCAACCAGAGGTTGCACCCAAGCAAAAGAGGAAGAAGAATCTGCAGGAGGGGCAAGGGGACCAAGAGACAGGGAGCTCATGACACTCAGGGTCTGCGCAGCTGTTAACTCAAGCTGAGACGTGAGTAGAGCACTGGAGGCAATGGCAGTAGAAGAATTAATAGCACTCGGAAGTTCAATGCTCTGGACCTCTTTGTCCTTATCTGCTGGGTCTTCAGGAACATTTGCAGGAGTGGGCATCTCACTTTCTTCACTTTCACTGAGAATAATGATGTTCTCTGGCCCTATAGGCAACTCTACCTGTTTTCTTGGAGGATCATTCTCTGCAGGTTCCTTCTTTACCTCTTTGAGTTTCTTCCTGTATACCTGGGTAGATGGAGAAGGAGTAGATTCTACATGTCCCTGAGCTGTTGAGGCAGGAGGGGTTTTCACTGGTGTTCCAGACTCTGGAACTGATGCCTCTCTTATGGGTGTCGAATCATCCTTGGAGCTAGATTCTCCTGAGTGCCTCTTGAATTCTCGGATCTTCTTACTGAACCAGACCCTAGTCCTGATTAAGACTGGAGCAAGAATCTCAGCCAGATCATCTCTCTCTTTCCTATTCCAATCCAGGTCCTCCAGAGGGGTGTGCTTAGTCACATTTTCATACTCATAAGAGTATAGATCAGAATTGTCATCCTGGAGACCTTCAGGAACTTGGTACAGACTGAGTTCTTGGATCAATTGCAGGGAGAACCTGTCACAATGCCTTCTTCTGGCTTCAAAATCATCTGCACAGTCAGCCCAATAGTCTTCTGTATCTGCCCTATGATGATAGACTATCTTGATGTTCTGTTCAATGAACTTCTTCAAGTCAAAACAGGTTCTTGGCTTGAAGAAATGAACAGTGATAAGGACCAGGGCTCTTTCTATGTTCTGAGCATCCAGAGCTGTTTTACATGTGTAGTTTCCCAGAGAGATGGGAAAGTGCAAGCCAGAAATCTTCTTGTCTCTGCAAGTTCTGTGCAACTTGTCTAGTTGCCTGCATATTTCAATCAAGGCCATTTTGTCATTGCAGAACATGGGAAGCCGCAGAGGGGTGTTCTCATAGCCAGCAAGCCGGATATAGGAAAATTTCCTGAATTGAATGAAATAGGCTCCATACTGCGATATCAAGTTCATGGCTTCATCTGAAAACCTTCTTGCAGTATCACCTTCGAGCAATCTGACCACGTACATGGTGAAAGCATCATTGACCCTTCTGAAATTGCGGTTGCTGGTCTCCAAGGCGAACTGCGGGCAATAGGCATACACTGGATCATCTTTGTGTGCATCTATATAGGAGAAACCAAACCACTGCCTGGATGCTGCTAGGGTATACATCAGGTATGAAGTCATATAGAACTTCTTTGTTTGCTGGACGTTGGATAGCTGCTCCGCCAAATTCATACTGATGATCTCTGCCCAGTTGATATTTTGTGTTCCCTCGCACACCATGCTGATGAGCGGGCACATATAGAAATGAAACTCATTGGTGGAGGGCAAACCCATAACCCGAGCCAGCAGGATTATGAAGTCTGATAGTTCTTCATTGAAATTTGCTCGGAAGAGGGTTTTGGTTAGGCGAGAAGCACCTTTCTTAGGGTTCTTCAACCAATACTTCGCCACTCGCGCCTTGTATTTGTCACTGTCTTGGTCGAACATAGCCTGTGCTTGATCCCGGGAGACGACTATAGCATTGTCCATCTCCGGAATCCTCAGAGCAGCGCCAATGGCGGCGGCGTCCAACTTGGCAATGAGTTCCCCATGTACATTTGTCAATTCGCTCGAAGCGGGGTCGAAGTGAGCTCCACATGAAAGCACTGTATCAACACACTGTACTGAGATTGGGAATCCTCCGGCAAAAGCTAAACCACTATCATTAATCATCTGTGCCATTGGTGTAGGGTTTGCATATGTCATTCTTGCCCAAAAATCGCCGAAGTCGAGATGACGAGCTTCGCTGTCCCCTATATTGCTAACAGCAGACTCAAGCGGAGAAATTTGCTCCTGTCCCTGGAACTTGATCTTCATATTGATAATCTCGGAGCTGCAACCTAGACTTCTGGAAGGAATTTGCAAATGGAGGGGGGATTGCGCAGGTTTTCAAATTGCAAGGGTTCGAGCAAAAGATAGCATGGAAGCAATGCGAAAAATGCAAAGGGGAATGCTCGTTATATAGCCGTTTGGAGAGAGGAATGACTTTAATGCGCATTCAATACATAACCACCAATTTGAAAAGCATCATACTCGGAGTGAGTGGGAAAAACTAAGTGTGAATGACACTTGGTACGCTTGGGACATGTGAGACGCGAATGTGCGAAACACGCGGCTCGACCGGTTCGGGCGAAACAGGGAGAGGACGCACAAATGCATTTGGGACAAATGGGACGAAAATGTACGAAGTACGCGATTCGGGTGTTTCGGCTGAAATTGGAACAAAGGGCCCGTTTGGACTTGGGACATTCGGGACAAAAAGTTCCGAAGTACGCGACTTGACCGGCTCGGCCAAAATTGGGAAAGCTCGCACTTTTTTAAAATGGGGCATTTGGGACAAAATTGCGCGAAGGACGCGGTTCGGGCAAATTGGCCGAAAATGGGAAAGCTCGCACTTTTTAACTTTGGGACATTTGGGACAGGAAAGTGCGAAGTACGCGGGAAGGATGATTCGGCCGAAATTGGAACAACATGCAAAATAAGTTTTGGGACACTTGGGACAAAACTCTCCGACGGGCCCGAAAATGGGACAGCTTCGGGGATTTCAGCCGGTCGGGTAACAGAATGCACTTTCGTACTTGGGACAGATGGGACAAAAAGTTCCGACAGGCCCGAAAATCACACAAAATGACCCAAAACACAGATTTTTTCAATTTCACGACTTAGGCATTTCAGAGAAAAACACTTAAACTCAAAATTTTGAAAATTTTACTCTTATCAGAGCGGGGAATTTTGAGTGGACAACAGTATTTACATGGGGTTATGACATATTAGTGAATATCTATCACAATTTGTATCAAGTAGTCAGGTATAGGTCCAAATCACTTAGTCATCCTACACTTGTGATGTTGTGGATGTAGAAGAGGGTGATCTCTTATTAGAGAGGTATAGGGATTAAAAATTTAGCTAGCATCAGAGCAGTGAGGTGGGTGGATATAGTGCCTATGAGATCCACTCTACATGCAACAGGTATCTTGACTACTACACATATGGTTGCAAATTCATACCAAGATCGTGGGGGAGGGGATTACATTGGCTGCATGCATAATGACCACGCAATTGATTGACTGCAGTGGGTGCAGAGAGACTCACCTGGTGACACAAGTGCCTCAACAGTTTGTTCGACCATATATTGATGTTCTTCCTACAGTCCATATCGTAGTTAGGGGCACCAGAGAGGTGAGAGATATCTATATGAGGAGGATGAGATGGATAGTTGTACCTGGAGTACCGATTAAGGCATATAAAGTTGCTCCTAGGCGAGCAGCTAAAGGAGGAGTGGGGCCACCCGTAGTCCTACAGATTGGTGGAGCACCCGTAGAGGGTGAGGAGGAGGAGGTAGAGACAAACTATGGAATCAAAATAGAGATTAGATCCTGATTGGATAGGTAGTGGTGAGGAGGAGGCAACTGGGATAGAAGAGAAGGAGAGCATCAAGGAGGAGCTAATAGAGATGGGGGAGGAGCCAACAAGTCCTAGTCAGGTTGAGGGAGATTTGGGTGAGTGATTTTGATTCCCTTTTTCCTTTATTTCCTATATTAGAGTTAACGGACCTAAATGTTAGCAATTTTTCTAACTCATTAGTGTGTGTGTGTGTGTGTATGTGTTTTGCATCCACTGTCGTTGAGTGGAGAGAGCTTATCTGGCGGATAAACCTGGACTTATTCACCATTGCTTCTGGTTTGTCGTGAGACACCTGGTTGGTAGACCCAGGACTACTAGCCCATGGTGGTCGTCATACCAATGTTTTGCACCATCCTGATATGCAGCATGAGAGTTTTCTCAGATATGGATTGAGAATACAGTTTTGAGGTAATACGTTGCCAATTATCAGGATATGCTAAGAGGAGGATGATCTACTCAGTGGGGCTACTGACACTGTAAATTTGCATGGACATCAACATGGACAATCCCATGGACACTCCCACCATTCGACACATAGAGGCTCTCACGTGCGACCTACTAGACCTTATCATAGGAGCCATAGCAAGATCCCTTGACTCGCTACTTAAAAGGAGTCTCAAAGGGATGGATAGGTACAGTGCCTTTATTTCTTGGTCCCATAATTTGTGTATCTATTGATTTTTTTGGATTTTTAGATCATGATTGAGTGTTTTGACCATAGTTTTCCTTTGATATTATGTCTTTCTACTAAAACTATGATGGATATAAATAGATGAGTCTCTTTTTTCGCTCAACACTCCTTTGTACATTTCTTTCTTTGTGCTCTACTTCATTTGTGCACTTTGGATAGTTAGGAATATTCGATGTTTTTGTAGTTTTTAAATGAATGTTATGGATGATGGTGTAGTATGGTAAACAGAAAGAGATTTGGAAATGAACATGTTTGCAATTCATACCTAGGAAACCTATTTTTAAAATGAAGCTTAAACATTCCATTCTATTGACAAAATATGTCGTAGATGATATAATGATGAGATGTCTCACTCCACCCTTGGCCCCACATAACTAGTAAGATGTGAGGTCTCAACACCGAGAGCCAAGAAGGACGTGAGATATATGAATGAATAATGTATAGATGACAATGATGAATAAAGAGACATTAGTTTTAACAATGACCTTTTTAGGAACTTGTGGCTCATTATGAATCAAAATTATCTAACCAAATTCAAGAGGATTTACGCTTTATAAGCCTTGACTAAACTTAGACCCATGGGTGGCCTATTGATTGGAAAAATTTAGCTAGGGAATAATTATCTCTCCTTACATAGGCATCTAAATTATCCATTCAAGATTTTATATATTCAAGCACTTTCATCCCACATTGCTTTAGGGATTCCTTTTCTTTTCTCTTTTTTTCAAATGACCCCCTACATTTTTCCCCATGCTACCAGTAAGAAGCATGGGCTCATCACTAAAAGTAAAGCGTAGGTAATTAAAGGCACCTTTCTCCTTTCCTAGCCTCACGCTACTAGTAAGAATTGTGGGCTCATCACCAAAGACTAGGAAGGATGAAAGGTGTAGCTATTTGTAACATATATATATATATATATATATATATATAGTTTTCTTTTATTTTGTTGATTATGAGGGAACGTTCGCCCCTTGATCTTAGTCCCATGCAAAGTTAAGATGTGAGGGATCATCACTTAATACTAAGATGGGTGAAATTAAGATTTGTGTGAGGAGTTTAAAGCTTTATTGTTATGGAGAGAATTTCTTTGGGAGGAGCATTTTCCATCATGAAGCTTCTAGACAAGACATTGGTGAAAATATCCGAAGTGGGAAAAACCATAAGAGGGACAAGGCATGCAAGACCTTTAGGATCAATGTTAAATCTTGACTCATGATTGAAATTGGTTATGTGGATTAAATAGTTAAAGAGTATTAATAAGTTGTAGATATTTCGTGGTTAAAACACCAACCAATCTATGAAAAGTTTAAAATCAATTCTAAATAACTAGATCTATAGTACATTGTAAACATGGTGATAATGAAAATGGCACAAAGAGTGAAAATAAAGTAAGGATAGTGTGGAGGTATAATACTTATATATAGAAACGTTTTAGGTGAAGTGAGTTGACGGATTCACCAAACTCCTCACCCTCTAAAGTGCACAAATGGTAGGTGTCATTCTTAAAATATTTAGTTAATTAATAGGGGCCTAGCCACTTTGGTCTAAATTTATGACCTTCGTCAATCTTCTTATCTATATAACTATCAAGCCTTAGCACAAGGTCACCCACTTGAATTGGACGTTTCTAAACTTTCTTGTTATATTGTCGACATGTTTTACCTGCATAAACCAGGTGATATTGTTCATCTATAAGCCTTTTATTATCAAGGATTTCTAAGTCTATTAACCACACATTTATATATTCATCTTCATCTAATATGCCTTATAAAGACACATGAATACTAGGTATTTCTACCTCTAAAAATAGGACAACTTTTGAACCAAAAGCTAGGGAATATGGTGTTACCTCTGTTGGTGTATGGATAGAATATACTCATAAGGATGAGAATATTGGAATTTAAGGATTCTAATAAATACGGATTTAATCAACTTACATATTACATAATGTCACAATCAATATTTAAATAAAGATTACATCATAACATAAGTAAATAAATAAATACTTATAAGAAATAAATAACACAAGTGACATAGTATTTATAGTGGAAAACCTCAATAGAGTAAAAACCACTTTGAAAATAACATTTTACTTCAGAGAACTTATTTTACATCCAGCAATATCACCTCCTCTTTTGAAACCCTATTTACCAAGGGTAGCACCAAATCACTTGATTTACACACCTTTGATATATTTTCTGAATATATCAAATGAGGACCTAAAGTCCTTTTTATATAAGGTGATCGGGTATGTCTCCCGACCCACCTTTTCAACCGAAAATAGTTAACACATACACCTAGGTTTATAATATTTAATATTAGAAATATAATAATTTCGTGATATTAAATATTTAACCTAAAGTATATACCTAAGTTAGCATATTTAATAATGGAAATATAAATATTTCATATTATTAAATATTAACCTATATATTAGTATGGACCTATATACATTAAGAGTTGACCACACCACTTAATCATTATGTTTCAACACTCCCCTTAATGTTAAGTGGGATAACATAACATATGTCAATAGATTACCTGCCCGTGGTACACTACATGATTTACGATCCTTAAACCATAAAATTTTTAGGCTAGCATATCGGTTGAAGGAATTATAACACCTTCATCATACTCAAATTATCTTTTGGTACAAAAGGATTTGAAATCTCAAAGATCATCCCATGATCAATGGCTAAGTATGATTTGTGAGTTTCACATGTTCTCACGGGTTCTCATAAAAGGTTATTGAACCCAAGCATATAGGAGCCTTTTATAACCAAGAACCTCCTTAACAATATGTTTGTACTGGATATTTACTAGTAAACTGAATAGAACTAAAGATTTTATTGAAGACTGCATTTAAGATCTTTCTACACTTCTTTCTAAAAAAGAAGTCGAGGAGGTATACATGCTCGAAGATCTTTTTACACTTGTCTGAAGGTCTTTTTTTACACCTGCCCAAAGGTCTTTTACATATGTCCGAAGGTCTTTTTAAAAAACCAAGTTCCATTAAGAGATGACATTATCATGCACACTCCCTCTCAATGGTAACTCCGACAATCCAAGCTTTTCACGAAAGTGACAAAACTTTGCAACACTAAGGGACTTTGTGAAGATTTCAGCAACCTACTCTTCAGTCAACATGAATATGAGATTTATCTCATCACTTTGCACCTTCTCACGGATGAAGTGTATATGTATCTCAATGTTCTTTTTCCTCTGATGTTGAATTGGATTCTTAATCTAGATTAATACAACTCTGACCACCACATAAAAGAGAAATACTTGTTTAATCTTACGTGTGCATCTCTACCATAGTCGTTGCAGCCACATGGCTTCTTTACTTCTTCCATTGTACTTCTCTGCCTCAGTAGAAGAAATGGAGATTGTTGATTATATCTGTTGTTTCAAGTAATGGTTCCTACATCAAAAAACTTGAACACATATCTAGTATATTTTATGACACAACATCAGTATGGTTAGAATCACAAAATCTATATAAGATATCATTTTCATTTTTATTATAATGCAACCCATAATTGATTGTTCATTTCAAATATCTACAATTTCTTTTTGCAAGATTCTAATAATCTCTAAAAAAGGTTCTTGCATAAACCTTGAAGTAATTCCTACTGAATAGGAAATATCTTATCTAATTATAATTAGATAAATCAAACTATCAACTAACAACGTATATGAAATAAGATCAACCTTTTTCATATGCATATTTAAGATCAATATTTATTCTAACTTCTATTGAAATAGAAAATAGTTTACAATCAATCATAAGAAAAAATTTCAATACAATGGTTGTATATTGTGTTTTGAAAAATAACAATAGAATGAAATATAATCATAAAAATAACTTGATGTGAGAGACCTAACTCATTCATTTCAAAGTACTTTTTTAATTTTCCTTTAATTCTATGAATTAAATCAGAATTTTCATCAGACATAAGCAAATCATCAACATATATACATATAATGATAATATCTAAGCCTTATTGCTTAATGAATATATCATTGTTAGAAGAACAATTATCAAAACATAATAGTTTAAAGAAGGAAACAATTTTCGCATACCAAGTTCTAAGAGCTTGTTTTAAACCATACAAAGATTTCTCAACTTACAAACATAGTTTTCTTTACCAGTTTCTTCAAATCCTTTAGGTTGAAACATGTAAAGTTCTTCTTTTAAATCGTAATTCAAAAAAGTATTTTTCTTATCCATTTGGTGGATTTCCCACCCAAATTGAGTGGTAATTACAAATAAGGCCCTAACAGTTCTCATTTTTAGCTATAGGAAATGTCTCAACATAATCAATACCAGGTTTCTGAGTGAAACCTCTAACAACAAGTTTAGCTTTATGTTTGTTAATACTACCATCAGCATTATATTTTATTTTGTATATCCACCTAGACCCTATAATACTTCACGGCTTAGGTTTATACAAGGTAATTAATGCATGGTATATATGATGGTTTTTTTTTATTTTCCTAAGGTTAATAGGATTTGAACTTTCTAACATAGATTGAGCCCAATTTAATTTCTTATCTAGGAAGACAAGAGTTTCAAAAACATCTTTAGCATCAAAACATCATCATGACCATGCACTAAATCGGAATCAAAACCATCATTTAGAAGTATTTAATGAAGTAACTTCAAGAGAAGAAGACTACACATGTAAAATTTCACTGGATTATATTTAGACATTTTATATAAGCTTCGATAATTAACATGTCATAACCTTTCATGCCATAGTTTTGAATTATTCAAACTTTGAGATATAAAACAAGATGCAGAAGAGAAATCATCAAAAATATACATAACTTTTATTTGAATTCCTTCAACTATTTTACTCTCATTACTATCCTTAATATATCAAGTATCCTTCATGTATGGATTTTAGTTGTGTCCATACCTCTTTTGGATGTTTGATATTACCAATGTGTAGAAGGTACTCATTGTTCACATTGTATATAATCATATAAAGAACCTCATGTATTCGTTACAAGAATGTATTTATGTTATTTATAATTGTTTGACAACCAGTGGGAGCAACCTCAGATTCAGAAATAATCGTCTAGAATTTTTTCGCCATAAATTTTGTTTTGACCTAAATGTTGTAGTTAGTTTCATTCAGGATTTGGGTTTTGTCAAGATAGAAATAGTTGGATGTCATTGTTTTCCTAAACTTGTAAAACATACTTCATTATAATATACAATGTACCATATAATTATATACATATTTATCGATAATAAAAAATAACATTTTTAATAGAATCGGATCTAAATTTTATAGATCTAAAGAAACTATTTGATCATAATTAATTATGTCATTACAATGCATACTAATTAACCTCCCATGATCAAAATAATAACCTGCAGTATAAAAGGCTCTGCATTATACCCCAGATCTATATAAAAAATATTTTCGACCCTATAGAAGCGAAAAAAAGACCCCTAAAATGCATAACAACTTCAAATTTCTGAAAAAATTAATGTAGACAAAAATCCAGCCAGCTTAAATTTGACATCTAAATGACCGTCATAATGGCTTATTTTTTGATCTGTTATGACAGTCATTTGATCGTCAATTTTAAAACAATAAAAGTTTCTTAGAACCTATGAGCTCAAATTTGACGTCTAAATGACCATCATATTGTCTTATGTTTAGTCTACCGTGATGGTCATTTGACCATCGAATTTAATAAAGCCAAAACTTGTTGTGTATTTCTAA
This sequence comes from Taxus chinensis, assembly GCA_019776745.2. Classification (NCBI taxonomy): domain Eukaryota; kingdom Viridiplantae; phylum Streptophyta; class Pinopsida; order Cupressales; family Taxaceae; genus Taxus; species Taxus chinensis. Next base: position 227,814,599 of record CM034148.1, on the reverse strand, counting down.
AATGTGAAATTCCAGAATTTCTTCTTCTGTATAATATTAGGGAAGTTATATTTTAACACATTATAATAACCTATTATAATTTATAATGTAAAAATATATACATTTATTTTTAAAAAGAGGTATATAGTTTATAGAATGTAAATAAAAAATAATATATAGTTCATAAAAATTATAAACTATAGTATATTTTTTTATAGAAAAAACACATAACCCTTATTAAAGGGGTTTAAAGGACATAAACCATGTTAAAAGAATTTTACCAGGTGTAAATAGTAAGAGTGTAGATTTTAACCTGCATATTTTACAGAGGGGATAAGTAATTTCACCCGACCAATTAAATAAATTCAAATCCCTATTTTCATGAACCTTATCTCCTCCCTTCATTTACTCTTAATTTTACCCTGCACACATTTAAAACTATGAAAATATTACAAAATATTTTATAGAATTCTTACAAGCTAAAAACTTTAAAACTTTTATGTGGCTATAACTACAAATATTTTAATAAATATATCCAACATTTTACGTGGGCTACCAATAAACTAACCCTTTTTTAATTCTTTGTTTATACTTGAGAGTTCTATATTTGTCCCTGAGATATTATTTCATTTTATTCTCCACTCCCACTCTTATTAAAAAAAAAATTAAATAAGTTCATTTATAGAGTTTTTATAAACTATAAGATATAAATGAATGTGGTCGCCCCCTTACATGAATAATATAAGTGGTTAGGGACACATGTTAGGTTAGATTTAATAAGTATTAAGATTTAAAAAATAATTCTTTCATGGCCAAGCAATAAACACAGGCCCCCTTTCTAAAAAAAGTAAGTACTTAAGTTTTTTTAAAAATATATATAAACAAAATCTAATAAAATTTATATTTTAAGTGGTTTAAACTAACCGTATATATAAAATATGATTTAAACTTGGGTTTGCTTCTTTTTAAAAATATATATATGCTTAGATTTATAAGTTAAGTTTAAATATGAATATGAATAAGTTAAGTTAAGTTTAAGTTAAGTTTAACCTTAGGCTTAGAATATGGTTTATTGACTCTTCCCTCAATCCCATGTAATTTTAATATGGTTAAAGACTTTTAGTATATAGTTTTTTTTTCCAAAACTATATAAGTTTTAATATGATGTTTATATAAATTGTTATATAAATTTTATTTTATATTATATATATATTTATTTTAAAATAATAATATAGTTTTCAAATTATATAGGATATAGTAATAGATTAACTATAAACTATATTTTTTCAAATTGAATCCTTTTAGAGGGGACCAAAGAACACAGGTATGAATTTACCTTCCGAAATATTTAACCTGCAAACATTTGAAATTATAGAAAACATGAAAATTATTTCATATAAATAAATTAGAGAAAAAAAGAAGGGGACCAGATATTTTTAAATACCCTTTTGGGTTGGTTGAAAAAACCCGTACAAATTAAATAAATAAAATACACAACATTTGATCTTAATTTATTTAATTTACCTCGCTTTGATACCATGTTAAAATTTAAGGATTCTAATAAATACGGATTTAATTCAACTTACATATTACATAATGTTACAATAAATATTTAAATAAAGATTACATCATAACATAAGTAAATAAAGAAATACTTACAAGTAATAAATAACACAAGTGACACAATATTTATAGTGGAAAACCTCAATAGGATAAAAACTACTTTGAAAACAATATTTTACTTCAGAGAACTTATTTTACATCTAGTAAGATCACCTCCTCTTTTGAAACCCTATTTACCAAGGGTAAAACCAAATCACTTGATTTACACACCTTTGATATATTTCCCAAATATATCAAATGAGGACCTAAAGTCTTTTTTATATAAGGTGATCGGGTATGTCTCTCGACCCACCTTTTCAACCTAAAATGGTTGACACATACACATGTATTCATAATATTTAATATTAGAAATATAATCATTTTATGATATTAAATATTTAACCTAAAGTATATACATAGGTTAGCATATTTAATAATAGAAATAGAAATATTTCATATTATTAAATATTAACTTATATATTAGTGGACTCATATACATTAAGGGTTGGCTAGACCACTTAATCATTATGTTCCAACAGGGAATAGCTTTAAATGTCAATCCCTTTTGTTCTCCTTGACTACTTTAATGAGAATGCACTTCAATGTTTTATTTTTAGCCTTAGTATGACCATTGGTTGATGATAATATAGAGAGGCAGTGTGATGATAGATTTTGAACATTTCACACATCTCATGTACCTTGTCATTCTTAAATGATGAGCCATTATCTAAGATAATGACTTGCGGAACACCATACTTATAAACAATATGATTTAAAATAAAAAAATTTATGACAGATCTAGGCATTGTGGTTAGTGGCATAGCCTCAATCCAATTCATAAAATATCCAATTGTCGTGATGATAAAATTATGGCTATTACTGGAGGTGAGGGAGAATTTTCCTATCAAGTCTAAGCCCCGCGTAGAGAATGGCCAAATCATAACTATAAGTCACAGAGCTTGAGCTAGGATATGTATGGTGTGTCAAAATTCCTAACATTTTTTGCATCTCCGCACATATTCCACAATGTTATGCTCGAGAGTGGGCCAAAAATAGCCCATCCAATGAATTTTCGAGCGATCAAATGCCTACCGAAATGTCTGCCATAAATTCCATAAGGGGGCTTCAAAAAGGATCTTTTCTGCTTCTTCTTCATCCACACATCTAAGTAATAGGTCGTTAAAGGCCTTTTGATATAGGACTTCTTGTATGATGACATACTTAGTGGCTATGTCACGGAGTCTTCATCTTTGTTTCGAGTTAGACCTTTATGGGTAAGTTTGGTTCACAATATAGTTTACTCTGTCAAAATACCATGGGCACGATGAGATTGTGGGTTTCTAGATGTGACAAATACACTTATCGAGGAACTCTAGGTTGATCAGTTCACCAAATTCCAAGGGATTGTTGGCCAGCCAATTAGTAATGATTTTCACCTTGACTAACTTCTAATTAACGTAAGTTTGAACTCATTCATGAACGTTATGAACCTATTAACTTTCTTGGATAAGGTTTCCTAAGTTAAGAAATTTCGTAATTTCCTGGATTTGACAATGACCTTTGTCTCTTGATTGAGCATGTGATGCATCGATCGATTAGTCACAAAGATAATGGCAAGACATTCTCTCTCTTCTTGAGTAAATTGGGTCTCGTAATCGAGAAGTACATGACTAATGAAATAGATAGGGTGGTCATGACCATCATCATCTTCTTGTGCTAGCATACATGCGATTAACACGTCTATGGCCCTAAAATAAAGAATTATAGGACAATCATAATTAGACGGCATGAGATTAGGTGGGGAGAGAAGGAATCGTTTCACAGATTCAAAGTTGTGACATTCTTCCATCAAGGTGTTGCAACAAGCCTTCTTTAGAAGACCATTGATGGTATGTATGGCATGTTTGGGTTAGCACAAGGTTGTATAAATAATATATCATACCTAAGCATACATGCAATAAAAATGAATATTCTACCAGAATAAATATACAGAATAAGATATATAAATCAACACCATATTTAACATGGTTCACCCAGTGTGAGCTACATCCACCAAGAAACAATCCAATCTATTTTTCAAAGCTTTCAAAATATTTACAATCTTCTACACCTCTCAGATGTACAGTACAGTACTTTCTCTCAAGTTTCTCCTTCTCTAAGAAATTCTCTCGCTCACAATTATTCTCACAATAATCATCAATTCTTACAATCATCTACTTCTAAACCCTAGATTTTATGTTTATAAAGGAATATACAAACTTAGGGAACTTAGCCATGCAATTACACTCAATATATATGTTTTAATGCTAAACTTAGATCTAATTCCCGTGAGTTAAATAAAACACCCACGCACAAGTAATCGACGTCGAATAGTCCTAACCGATCTCAGTTCCTCCTTGCCTGATTGATGTCGGTCCCACCATAGCCGATGTCGATTACTATGTTTTCCTGCAAGTTTAATACAGCATGATAATTTGAAGTAATTGAGTTCCACAACTCAACAATCTCCCACATGGAGATAAATTACTGCACTATACCTATACAACGTCATTCTTCGATCCTTTCCTTAGCTTTGTTTCTTCCTTTTCAAGTCTCAAACTTGAAGATTAACAGAAGTGGAGTGTAGCTCAAACTTCTCTTTTGTTAATGGCTTCGTTAGCATATCCACAAGGTTTTCACTCGTATGAATTTTCTCCATTTTTAGCTACCCATCCTCCAATACCTGCCATATGAAGTGATACCTCAACTAAATGTGTTTCGTTCTAGAATGAAACGTTGAGTTATTTGCCAAATAAATTGTACTTTGACTATCGCTGAACAATTTTTAATCATCATGCTCCTTTCTCAACTCTTCCATGAACATACTCATCTATATCATCTCTTTACTAGCCTCTGTAACTGCAACATACTTTGACTCTGTAGTAGACAAAGCCACAATCTTTTGTAATCTCAAAATCTAGCTAACTGTCATCCCACCTACTATTAGAATATATCTAGTAGTGTTCCTTATACCATCCAGATCTTTAGCAATAACCGAATCAACATATTTACACAAAGAAATATCTGAACCTCCATAGCATAACCACATGCTAGATGTCCCTCTCAAATACCTGAGAATCCATTGGACTTCTTTCCAATGCTCTTTACTTGGATTGGCCATAAATCTACTCACAACACCCACTGCTTGTGAAATGTTTGGTCTGGTACAAACCATAGTGTAGACACCTATTTTTGGTTATAGCGCCCCTCTGTCATCTCACATTCACGCAATTTCCATTCTCACTTCTCTTTTTCTTAAATTAAATGAAATCTCATCTATTTTCTCACCTTGTTTAATTAATTATTAAATGGGCTCCATGTAGACCCATTTGATAATTCAACTTTTGGCATTATCCCCCATCTCTCACAAATTATTAAATCCATGGGTATTAATACACCCATCTGACACCCCTTTCTAAATGGAATCTATCATCTCACCTACCATGTCAATCATGCTCCCCACTCCATCTAATAATTCAAGTCATGGTCCCCACATGATCACATCATATTTCTTAACTCAGGTTACTTTACTCAACCCTGGGTATCATTTAACCTACAGTTTAACCTCACATCTAAGCTATAAATATGGGTTTTCCCCCATATTTCAAGGAGTACGGAAAATCTAGACGGTGACTGATATTTTTCAAGAAGACCTGGAGAGACCTAGGCCTAGAGAAGAGAAGAAAGAGCTTAACTAAGTTCTGCCAGTTTGAGGGAGAAATCTTTGTCATAATTCATTATCTTGCCATCTTGATGCCCGGTTCATCTCCATAGCAGAGCACAAGCTAAGTTCCTCTCGTCATTTTAGTTACTTGTCATTTTATATTCCATTACTACTGTTCATGATCTATTATTATCTTGTCTGACACGGGGGTTGACATCCTCCAAGGGAGTTAAAATCCTCTTGGAACCGACACTGGCAGGGCAACCCCCGCATATTGTGATCTAATCTTATCTGTTTCAGTTTTGCAGATCTAACTTCTTTATATCATGCATCTATCTTATTTGCACCCGTAGATCCACATCTGCATCTAAGGTCCTAAGCCCTCCATCATTCGAAGTTGTTGGTGGCTCCCAGTATCGGCCTTCACCCCACTCGAGAACAAAGTTTCCTGTACAACATTTTGGCACGCCCGGTGGGACCAGATCCTAGATCTGGTCATTTTGTTTGTTATTTTATTCATCTTTTCTAACTTGCTTGTTTGCAATATCTTAGTATTTGTCGATTTCAGGTCAGTACGGTCACTCATTGAAATCACCAGGAGGTACGTGCTCTGCTTGTTTTCTGTTGACATCTACCCACATGGGATATAAATCCGGAAATTAACCTTGTTGCTTGGTTGTGTTTTCAAGTTTTATTGCGTAATTCATTATTCTCCTAGTTCATCATGTGATAGATTTTGTGAATATTTCATTTGTAAGCTCACTCGTTTACAATATTTAATGTGATCCCACCATGTGGTCCTTTGTACATGTGGTCATTTTTGTCGTCTTACGAGGTACAGATTTTAATGTTCATAGCATTATTTGGTAAATTAATATAAAGTTTGTTATTATTATTAAATAAATAATATTTAAAATTAAAAAAATAAATACACATAATTAAATATTAAATAAAATTAAATTTTAAAAAATAAAAATACCTAAATTACCCCTCCCCTACCTATCACCCCATTTCACTAACTACTCCATTCCCTTAGCATTCACCACACCTCAACCCATCTCCTCTTCCACCTATCTCCCACCATCCACCACTCCCAACTCCCCATCCAACTCTCAACTCTCCACTACACAAGTCCACTCACTTCTCTCCATGCTACTCCAACTCCTCAATCCTCTCCCAACTCCACTTCCTCACCACGACCTCTATACTTCTACCGTTTACCTCTCCCCACACTCAACCATTCCCATCTCCTCTACCATAGCTCAGTCGCTCACCATTGACTCAAAAACCCATCTCGACACTCACCGTCATCTTCCCTCCACTCACTCGGCTATCTCCCTCTTCATCCACACTGAGCTCTCCACACCCACATCCAACTCTCCCCCTTCTCCAACACTTGATCCCCCAACCTGACTCCATTCTAACTCATCAAGCCGATCCTATCCATCTGAGTTCACCATCGCAATCCACTTCTCCATTCTCAATCAAGCTTCCATCCACTTGAACTCACCCCACGAACTCCACTTCACACTCCTTACGAGCTCCCATTGAACTTCATCTATCCGAGACTCTCCATTTCCTTTCACACTCCACTGAGTTACCACCCCCACACACATCTCCCTCACACCTGAGTCACTCCTATTACCCCATCCAACCATTTTCTCAACACAGTTCCCATCATCCTCCCTTCTCTCCATAAGAACCACTTCCTCCACACCTAATTAAGTCAACCTCTTAGACCTCCATGTCTCCTCTCACCCACGTCAACTCACTTCTTTTCTCCCTACTGATCTCCATCGACCCTGATCTGAGCTATGTTTGAGCTCTAGTTCCATTCCCCTCATCTGAGTCTCTACACCTCTTCCCCAAGTATCTGTGTTTTCAAATCAATATTTTTTCTTCACCCTTAGCTCTCTTCTGGTCAAGCTCCCATCTGATTTCTCTCCCCAACTCCCATTATTCCTCCCATCTCCACTAGGCTCCTCCTGAGCTCTTCAACCATATCGACCATCTGCTATATCTCTCAGGCGTACCCACTACTTCCCTCTGCCCAGACCAAGCCATCTCCATTATACACCACAAACTCATGCTACCACATCTCTAATCCTTGTCCCTTACCTGATCTCCACCACTTGATCTTCATTTTCCATTTCTACCTCCCCACTTGCTTCATATCTCGCAGCTCTGTTCCACATGCGTCCCTCCCTAAACTAAGAGCTTCCATCCAACACCCTCCATAACAACTCGTCTAACAATCACCTCTCCCTTTTTTCAGTATTGAAGTATATTTAGTGCCCACTCATCTTTATAGAAATCACTCAATTCTTTCCTCATTTATAAACAACTGACCAACGTAGCACCATAACCGAATTCTCTATTTCTCACTTTTATGTGATTCCAAATATGTGACGAGCTCATGTGAACTCCATGTGCTATGACCCACATGCACTACATATTTGTTCACTCAATCCTTTATAATTTTGACTCACGAGTGCATTTCATTTTTAGTTAATAATTTTATTCATAGATCAGTCTTATATTTTTTATTTTCATTTTATAGTTCATATCATAGCTTATTATTTCAATCTTTTTTCACATTTATTAGTTGAGCTTTATAAGTCATATTTTAATAGTTTAGCTCTCATTTTGATTTCAGGTTAATATATTTATTAATTTATCTTATACATATTATTTCATAGATTAAAATTATAATTTTCATTTTCGCATCATAATTACTCTAATTGACTAGGAACATTAAACTACAATTTTGTTAATTAATTAGATTAATTAATTATTTTATTTTTATTTATTTACGACGACACCATTTGTAAAATTTATAAATTCATTTTTTTAACTACCTTAACTAATAGCATTTATTATCTTCTTGCAGGATAATGTCTATAACCTCACGACAACAACATTACATTGTCAAAGACCAATGTTTAAATCAAACACACCACACAAAATACTTTTACCGACCTTATCTGCAAACATAGAAGGTGCCATTTTAGGTTACTCGGGTGTTCCTGGCCACTGACCGTCACCTCCAAGTATGCCATCATCACATGCGATCAAATAAACAGAAAAAAAAACATTATCCAGATCCCTCTTCCAGTCATGAACGGTGCACTTTTAAGGTCACTAGACGTTCTGAGTCCGTGATTAATACCTCTAAACATGTGCAATCAAATAACACTAATAAGCGATTCTCCAGGTATTCCTCATTTTTCTTTATTTTCTCTTTTCTGCATTGAACTTTCCCTTTTCTGAGTGATTGTCCACATCGAATGTCATATTTTATTTTGGTCTAAAATGAACCTTCTGCATCCTACTTGCTTACATAGCTTAAGTAAAGGATTTAACTCTCTTCATTTCACTTATCACACACTTCCTGAGACTGCACAAACATAATTAACACATCAAAATGTTCCTCTCACCTGGTTAACTGATTGGGACCTAAACACCCAACAGGAAACCGTCTCAGACATCTCCCAATCCATAACTACCTGAAACCAGCCTTAGACTCCTTTAGGCACCTTCATTACCTAATTTTCTTTTCTGTTCACATCCTCTAAATTAATCATGATGCTAAAAAATATTCTGCTTGATTTGTTTTTCAACAACATACATAAACAAATGTTTCTCTATTTCACACCTATTGTCGCTCTCTCTCAAATCAAGACAAAACAAACAAATCTACTCTATCCAATGATCTTACTTCTTCTGATGATCTCAACCAACGAGATTTTAAACTCAAAACCACATCATCAGTCACCCAATCTCCAGTCTCCATGGTCTCACCTCATGAGAACCATGTCATACAAAATTTTCCCCACCTTGACACCAACCCTCATATCCCTCGTCAAGCCAGTCTTCCTAAACCGATCGCACCACCATCTCCTGCTCCTCTAGATACACTTGAATCTCCTCCTAACCCCGTCTATGACTTCTTACTCCAAAAATCTCCTACAATCTCTCAATCCTCCCAATCTCCAAAATTGGTGGATCGCATTCCACCCACATCCCATTTTGACAATTCCATTAATAGGCCTGTCCAACCATCTCAAACTCTTAACACACATATTCCCACTTATCGTCATGCCCCTATCACTCAACATCAACCTATACAACAATCCCAACCTGTGACACATGTTATTCCTTACCAAGAAGCTCCCCAAACATTTACATATCCACAAATTAATCAATTGTCTTATCAAACCATTCTACAAACATCCTATCCACAAACTTATCAACCACCTTATCAGACACTTCCCCAACTACCCACACACTCACAAACACATCATTCGCCTTATCAAACTACTTTTCAAACCACACAGCCAATCCAATCTCAACCTTACAACACCTCGAGTGATCCAATTCACGCCTTAATGAATTGGTTGGCCAGTTTAGAAACCCTTACCGTAGCACCCAAAAACACCTTATCCTATGAAAAAATCTGTAATGAACCGATTCATCCTTCGGTTCCAATCAAACCCTACCCTCCTCATTGGAAACTTCCCACATTTACTAAGTTCAACAACAAGGAAGATCCCCAACAACATCTCCTCGCATTTAAACATGCATGTTGTCTTATTGTGCATGATCATGATCTACTTCTTTGCACTTTCCCCATGTCTTTGTCTGGTCCCATTGGCTTGGTACAACAGTATCCCACGACATTCCTTATTATCTTTCACTCAAATTGCACAGTTGTTCTTAGAACACTTTTCTATTAATATCACACGCAAAACCACTATCGCTGATCTATATACCATTCAATAGTATGAAAATGAGCCCATCGCCGACTTCGTCGCACGATGGCATGATGTTATAAACCAACTATCCTTCACTATCCCACAAACTGAACTCATCGAATTATTCTCACATTCGTGTGCCAAACATATATCATCCACTTTGCAGATCCAATCATTCTGAACCTTTGATGAAGCTTTCACAATGGCTCGCAAGCTTGAAACCCATGCCATTGAGCAGGGTCATCTTAAACTAAGTTCAATTAAATCAAAATTTGAATCCACTAAACCATTCACACATAATGACGAGTTCAAGGCTGCGGCCAACACTGTGGTCATTGAACCCTCATCCCCATCTACATCAAGCACATGGTCTCAACAATGATCTCCTCAATCAACAGCCAACTACACTCCCTTAGGAGAATCATACAGTTCTGTATTTGATAAGTTGATGAGCGTAAACTCCATCCAACTTCCTCCCATACGACCCATGGACAACTCACAAGCCAAGCCTATTTGGTATCATGAAGCCCACTATTGTAAATATCATCGAGTCAAAGGTCATGACATTGAGAGATGTCGTTCCTTCAAAGATCATGTCCAACAACTCGTAAATCAAGGGGATATCCAAATCGATACCTCCACTCCATAAACTAATCAACCACCAACAAATCAAGTCACCCCCTTTACATCTCAACTATCAAATGCTTGTATGGTTGACACTGTCAATCAAGATCCCATCTTATCACCAACTCTGCATGTTCCCACAGTGGACATTATTCCCACCTCTTATTCAGAACCTGTCACACCTACATCAACTTTCACTACCTATCCTGAACCTACACCTTCTCCTATCCTTATCACATCCACATCAAATTTAACTATACCATCCACTTCTGCCACTTCAAACATACCTCAATCTACCACATTAGATTCATCCTTAGCACTTATTTCAGCCCCACTCATATCCACACATATCCCTACATCTCTCCCATCTATTTCTTCACCCACATCTTCATCAAATACACCTGTTACTACACCTACATTGCTCACAACCATCCCAACTAAACTCAGTTCTACAACATGCACCCTTGCAACCCCACCTTTGACATCAACCCCTTTAGCAAACATATCATTCTTACCCCTCGAAACATTTATGAAACAACCAGTCCCTTCTACTTCTAAAAATGAACCTGTATTTGCTGCATTACCCATACCCAAAGGCCTACTCCATCAGTTATCAAATCACTCACATCTCCACATATTCCAAAAGTGCCTACATCTTTATCTATGCCAACGACCCCTATATCTATCATACCAAAAAATCCACCTATCCCTACCTTGACATCTTTACCTATATCTTCCCCATGGCCACATCATCCCAGTCTATCCCAATACTCTTTACCTAATTTGTTCTATCACACCAACCAAATCCTCTCGATCTGCAACCTTATCAAAGATACCCTTTGGATCATCTACTGAACCAACACATCCACCTAAATCAAATAAAGATGGTTTTCATTCTCCCTCTACAAAATCAACTCTTCCCATGCCAAAACCAAAACAATCCACATCTCACATAGATATCATTAATCACATCATACAAACACCTATCTCTCCATTAACATCCTCATCTTGTTTTAGGACATTTTCTCCATTAATAACCACACCACCACTATCAGATCCTCCGGTTGAAATTATTGTCATCCCTGCTAGAGGTAAATCTTCTCGGTTGAAGTCTAAGGCTTGGGGAAAACATCCCCGACAGTCCCCTACACATCCTCAGAAACATTCAGATTATCTCTCTTCTCAACAATCCAATGCCACAACATCTATTTCAGGATCAGTCTCTCCATCTACGACATCTTGCAATAATCAATCCACATCCAAAAAATACAATCCTCCAACCAAATTTGATTTGTCCTCCAAAACACGAAATTCACCCATCTAATCAACATCTACTTTTTCTCCCAACTCCAAGCTAAAATATCCTATCAAAACCCACAAGAGTTTCCTTCCCCATGACACTTCAATGGGGTCATACGTAGATATCTTTCGACATTTAACTCGAACATCTACCATAAAACTTCTTCCTATTAAAGCCTTTAATCCCTATGGTCCCAAGCCATCATGGTTCAATCCTAATTACAGTTGCACTTATCATCATACCCTGGGCCATGACATCAAACATTGTAAGGCATTTCGGTCAATCGTCAACAACCTTATTGAGAAAGATGATTTCCTCATTCAAGGGAAAGTTCCTTCTCCATCTACCTTGAATCCAATCCATATCCCATCTATTAGATCTCCCATGATCCCTCCATCCACATCATCCCTTAATATCCATCCAGCCCATGTCATTCCTCCTAAGGAATGCCCTCCATTGTTCATCAATGTCGCTTATCTTACTAAGCACACTTGTGGTCTCCGATCATTTACCCCATCCAAATCTAAAACAATCTCATCTAAACTCTTTTGACATTTAACTTTAACTCCTTCACATTTAACTTATTGGGGGAACAACCTTCCCTCACCCTTGAGCATCTCATCCGTACAACTCCCTTGTTACTAGGGGACTTCACTCTTTGACATTGTTTTGTCTACCTCCTTCACATTCATCCAATCTAAACTATTTCTGCCCAAATCCTCACTCATTCTAAGTCCACCATTGTGGCCATATTTATGCCTCTTTTGGGGCATCATCTTTTTCATTGAAGTCCTCTTTTGAGGCCATGTTTGTCTCTCCATTGAGGGACCCTCAAAGTTTTGGCTATATTTGTGTCTCTTTTGGGAACATTCCACCTCCTTTGTGGCCTATATTTGTGTCTCTTTTGGGGCACCATCTATTTCGAAGTCCACCATTGTGGCTATATTTGTGTCTCTTTTGGGACACCATTTATTTCATCAAGTCCTCCTTTGAGGCCATGATTGTCCTTCTATGTTTATGTCTCTCTTGGGGCATCATTTATTTCGTCTAAATCCACCATTGTGGTCATATGTTTGTTTCCTTCAGGACATAGTTTTTTTCCTGCTTGGCTATCATCTCATCTTATTGCAACTTCACTGTCTTCCCTCTCGTGGTGGTAAACCAGAGACGGAACCTCTTAATGCATTGCACTTGTGACCAGTCTACTGTTAACATATCTACCAATGAGTACTTAGTTGCATCCTTAGATTATTCCTGCCATCCTTAGCCCCTTCCATTTGTCATTGTAATGATCTGAATTATGTGGTCCGCCTTCACTACTTTGATGTGACTCGTAACCATTACATCCATCACCTTCTCATTCTCCTATTGCAGCCATGCAAAGGGTCCAGGGTGTCTCTTGTACATTCCTTATCCCCTCTTAAGTGGTTTACTTAGCTATTCCCAGCTCTCCCCCATGTGAAGCTCAAACTCAAGTATGCAAAAGGCAAAATCAAAATTATCAAAAAAAAAAGATTGATCCCTCGAAGGACAGCTGTTCAAAAAAAAAGAAAACAGAAAAGCATACAAATCAAAATCAAAGCAAAATCAAAAGAAATAGACCGATCCCTTGAAGGATGACTATCATATTATTCTTGTCATCCATATTATGTATAAAGTAGACCATACCCTCGAAGGATGGCTACTATGTTATTATGACATCTGGAAGGTTTTCCGCATTGATCAGCCTTCCTTTATCAACATTTTCAGAAAGCTCTCTACTATTGTTCTTTCCCTTTCCCAGAGCTGGGGCATAGACTTAAGGAACACCACCTTTGGAGATCCCTCTTCCCACGTACAAGTTACATCTTAATCCCTTTGTCATGTCAACATTAGGATTACGAGCATCTTTCATCCATATTTCCCTCATGATCTTTTGGTATAACTAACTATCGTTGGTTATGTATTAACACCTGTTATTGGCTACAAGTGCAATGCCTTGCATGGTAACCCTTTCTTGTTTATCTCCAATCCAGTTTGAAACATAGTTTCCCTGTACGCCCTTGCTACAGCTATGTTCCATTCATCTCATCCAGATCATCTTTTATAAAAATCACATCAAATTTCACACTATGAATTTTATATCTATCCATCATCTCCTTGAATGCATTTGCAAATATACTTTTCGGTTTGTGAATTCTACTTGATCGCCGTTGCAGTTTGCAAATCCTACTTGAGGATCCTTCTCAAGGAAAGTTTTGTTATCCTGCAGCTCCTTATCTCTCAACATGTTCAACAACATCTTTGATCCATTGCTCCTCACTCTTCATTTCCACTCATCACCATTTGTCTCCACATCATCCTTCTCACCTTTCTGTCCCCTTGCATGATGCCAGGTATCTTACTTGTCTTTCCTCTTGAGTTTCCCTTTCACTCTTTCACTTTCAGTTTGACAATCTTATTTAACCATCCATATAGCTAGAGAATCTTAGTTAAGGTATATCTTCTTCCTTGGATCCTCCTGTTGTAGAAGCTTCTCCACCATTTCCTCTTTCAATAGACGACAATCACCACCACAAACATCTTTCCACTCCTCCTTTTCTGTTTAACACTCTTGCATCATCACTCCCACCACGTGGGCATCCCAATTAAGGATTTCCCTTACACTCTCCATCTACACTGCATATGTTCCTCCATCCACTCATGTCACACTCCTTTGTTTCCTTGTTATCACTTTGATATCACCTCCTTTCATCTCTTGTTCCATTTTGATATACGTTGCTCAATCTTTTCATCATTCTTCTTCTTCTTTGGTTTGGCGATCCTACTTAACCATCCCCATCGCAGGGCAATCTTACTTAAGAGTTCCTCTTAAGAATGGTTTATCGTCTGACCCTTCCACCTCCCATCATATCTTCCTCATCTTTTGTCTCCCGCCTCTCATCATACTCATCCACTCCAACCAACCCTTCCACACCTGCATCCAATACAATGTTGTCTTTCTCCTTCCATATCGTCACTACCGGTTTGGTGATCTTACTTAAATCCTCATGCGGCATGGTGATCTTACTTAAGAGTCCCTCTTAAGCATGATCAGTCATCCTGCACTCGCCCACTACCCCACATTCTCTCCATCTACATTTTCTCATCATTCCCCATCATCACATCCTCTCACCTCCTCTTCCATTCACGCAAACACCACTTCCTACTGGTCCCTTTTTCATCTCCATCATCCGTCGCTGGGTAATCTTACTTAACCATTGCTTCTCCATTCATTTCGTGTCTTGTTTCTTCATTTTTCTCTCATTCATTCTCATCCACTGCATCCTCTCCTCACCTTCATCTTCCTACACATCATTATCCCTCCTTTCTTTACTCTTTCCACTCCATCTTCTAGAGTTCTCCCACATATCTACCCCCATATTTACCCATCATTGTCATTGATCTTCCCCTAACATTATTTCATCATCATCTTCTGTTTCCGCACTAGTAATTATCGGTGGACTTCTCCTAAAAATCACTCATCCCCATTTTGCACAGCCTGAATCCTTTTCTTTGACCTCCTCCATTCTATCTTCATTCCTTCCTTCCTTCATGTCCTTTGATCATTATCAAAGGACTTCTCCTAATGTCCCTTCATTGGCGTTCCCCCTCCCATTCTTCGTTTACTTTCTACCTCATCTCATCTTTTGTCCCATCTTTTCCTACTGATCATTATCAGTGGATTTCTCCTAACATCCATTCACTGGCATTGGCTCTCCTATCCCTTCCTTTCTTTTTCCTCACCACCTCTCCATCTTCCATTCTTCCTTGCCAATTTCTTCACTGTCTTCATCATACACCCTCTCTTTATTTTCTCGTCATCAACATATCCTCATCTCATGCATATCCGCTTCTTTTCCAATCGATGTCATTCCTCCCCTCAAGCTTCTCTTTACATTCCTTGTGTTTCTCACTCTTTATCAAATATCTTTGTTCTTGGTTCCCTTCCTTCTGCATAATTTTCTTCATTGTCTTCTCCTCCTTTCTGATCCTCATCTTATTTCACTTCCTCTTTATCATCCTCCTCCTCATTTTACCTCGCACTTCCTCCTTACTTCCCCATCAAAAACCTGACTCTTCAGTGTTATCCCATCTCCTTTATCATCTCATCATCCACATGCATTTCCATGCGGTCAGTTCCATATTCTTTGCCTTGGATTTCCTCACTATGATCTGTTTCCCTCAATTTTCTTTGCTCTATCATCTCTTTCATTTTCTATTACCTCTCTGTTTTCCTCTGCTTCATCCTCCTTCACACCTTTTGTCTTGAATAACTCTCTCTCTCTTTCATAATTTCATCCTCTGCTCTATTCTTTTCTTGTCTTCTCTTTGTTTGTCCTTCTTCATTTCCCCCTTTCTCTATAATCCTTCTTTGTTATCTTCTTCCTCCCCTTTCATTCCTTATTTTCTCCTCCTCTGTCTTTGTCCCTCTATTCCATATCCCTGTCACCTTCATATTCAATCTTTCTTGCTCTTCTAATAATCAACCAATCCTCCTGTATATTCCCTTTTCTCTTTCTCAACATCCCTCACATTTGGCATTCACGGTCAATGCCAATGTTTCTCCGTTTATGTATCGCCATCTATCCCTTTCATTACCGTTCTTGTTCTTCTCTTTGCAACATTGACCTCTTCTCTTTTTGAGAACCCTGTCACATCTTTTATATTCGTCTGTCCTCTTGCAGGGACATCATCATATCCATTTCTAGAAATCTCTTCCCATCTTCCTTTGACATTTTTGTCTTGGAAGATACCATAACGGCCATCACCTATCTGATCTTGTTCTCTTCCATGAATATTTTCTCTGCTTTTGTTTTGTCGCAAAAGTATCTTGACTTATTATCCTTCTTGTCAAAGAAACGAGACTTTTTTGTCTTCTTCACCTTCTAATTTGCTAACACTTATACATCTTTCCTATGAAACATGATTGCCATCATATTTATCACCCTTTTAGGGAATTTTATCTCACCTTTCTATCCTATTTGCTCATCCTGCCCACATTTATGATTATTCCATCTATGTCTTATGTTGGGGCACCTTTTCATCCTTATACTTGTCAACACATAGAACTCACTTTGTGTCCTTCTCGTGCCCTGTGCTGGGGCATCATTATCTTCATCCACGTCCCTTTTGCAGATGCATGATTTTTTGTACGATTCCTCACAGACAAAGGATTACGCACATCTTTCGCATTTGGTTGCACATATTTTGATGTTTTCCTATGACCCATTGGTCATCTTGGTTTACATCCATACTGCAGTGGTCTTCACCCACTCACTGGTCTGTAGAACATTGTCGTCTGTCTCCATTGAGACCACAATTGTCCTCTACCAATGTGATATTGAAGTCACCACCATACATTTTCTCTTTCATTGTTATTGCAATCCTTTTTTGCCTGAGGCATCTTGCCTTTGGTCATGTCTTCATCCATCTTTAGACACATATTTCATCTAACCCTTTTTGTTTTTGTCTCATGGCTTGCTATCGCAAACCACTCAACAAAAAGGGGCAAATGTAGACACCTATTTTTGGTTATAGCGCCCATCTGTCATCTCACATTCACACAATTTCCATTCTCACTTCTCTTTTTCTTAAATTAAATGAAATCTCATCTATTTGCTCACCTTCTTTAATTAATTATTAAATGGGCTCCATGTAGACCCATTTGATAATTCAACTTTTGGCATTATCCCCCATCTCTCACAAA
Source organism: Taxus chinensis (assembly GCA_019776745.2). Lineage (NCBI taxonomy): Eukaryota > Viridiplantae > Streptophyta > Pinopsida > Cupressales > Taxaceae > Taxus > Taxus chinensis. The sequence goes on along the minus strand of CM034148.1, from coordinate 227,796,909 downwards.
TTATTAAATCCATGGGTATTAATACACCCATCTGACACCCCTTTCTAAATGGAATCTATCATCTCACCTACCATGTCAATCATGCTCCCCACTCCATCTAATAATTCAAGCCGTGGTCCCCACATGATCACATCATATTTCTTAACTCAGGTTACTTTACTCAACCTTGGGTATCATTTAACCTACAGTTTAACCTCACATCCAAGCTATAGATATGGGTTTTCCCCCATATTTCAAGGACCCTGGAGAGATAGATTTTTCAAGGACCCTAACTCTAGATACTTATTTTCCAAGAAGACCTAGAGAGACCTAGGCCTAGAGAAGAGAAGAAAGAGCTTAATTAAGTTCTGTCAGTTTGAGGGAGAAATATTTGTCATGGTTCATTATCTTACCATCTTGATGCCCGGTTCATCTCCATAGCAGAGCACAAGCTAAGTTCCCTTGTCATTTTAGTTACTTGTCATTTTATATTCCATTACTATTGCTCATGATCTGTTATTATCTTGTCTAACGCGAGGGTTGACATCCTCCAAAGGAGTTAAAATCCTCTTGGAACCGGTACTGTCTGAGCGACCCCCGCATATTGTGATCTAATATTATTTGTTTCAGTTTTACAGATCTAGTTTCTTTATATCATGCATCTATCTTATTTGTGCCCATCGATTCACATCTGCATCTGAGGTCCTAAGCCCTCCATCATTCGAAGTTGCGGGTGGCTCCCAGTATTGGCCTTCACCTTGCTCGAGAATGAAGTTTCATGTACAACACATAACATACATAAGACTTCCAACTATTGAAGCATATGGTACTTGTGTCATGTATTTGACCTCCTCATGTGATGAAGGACACTGATCTTTTCTCAATTTGAAGTGTCCAGTCATAGGTGTACTCACCGATTTTGAATCTTGCATGTTAAACCTTTCTAACACCTTATTGATATAAGCCTCCTGAGACAAATACAATTTCTTGTTTTTCATGTCTCTGTGTATTTTCATGCCAATGATTCTTTTTACAACTCCTAAATCCTTCATGGAAAATGTGTGAGCTAGCTTTCCCTTAAGTTCATCAATTTCCTGCATACTAGATCCTGCAATAAGCATATCATCTACATACAATAACAAAATAATATAGCTCCCATTTTAAAACTTCTTGAAATAAACACAATGGTCAGATTCACATCTCAACTAACAATGCTCTTGCAGAAAACTATCAATCTTCATGTACCATTGCCTTGGAGCTTGTTTGAGCCCATATAGGCTCTTTTTTAACTTGCACACTAATTTATCCTTATCCTTAACTTCATACCCAATCGACTGCCGCATATAAATCTCTTCATCCAAATCACTATGAAGGAAATCCATCTTTACATCTAGTTGCTCTAAATACAAATCCTCTATTACAACTAAACTCAATACAGTATGAATAGAATTCATCTTAACAACAAGAGAAAATATTTCACTAAAGTCAATACCTACTTTCTATGTAAATCCCTTTACTACAAGCCTTGCCTTGTACCTTTTATGTCCACCCTCTTCTTCCTTAATCCTGTAAACCCACTTGTTCTGTAATGTCATCTTACTTGCTAGCAACTTAACCAAATCCCAAGTCTGGTTCTATTCCATGGACTCCATCTCCTTGTCCATGCTATGCTCCCACTGGACGTGTGTCTTATCTTGCATTGCTTCTTCAAAATTTATGGTTCACCATTATCAGTCAATAATAAATAAAATAGAGAAGGTGTAAATATTTCTGGAGGTTTACTTACCATTTGTGACCTTCTCACAGAAGTTTGGGGGTATCGGAGGCACATTCTGAACCTCTTAGACATTCGTATCCAAACCTGACAGTGACCGACGCCGGTCACCTGTAACCAACATCGATTTTGCTAACCGATGTCGGTTTGGATCTTCTGTAACTGATACCAGTTCTGTTGAGAGATGTTGGTCAGGGGTAAACTGACACCGGTTACTGTGTAACCCTGTCGGTATTACTTTTGAATCCGAGAGTTCATTTTCATACACAAACTTCTCAACCGGTTCATCCTTGGGTACCAAAATTTGATCCTTATAGATTATATTTTCATTCCATTCAACATCACGACTCCTAATAATTTTAGAATTCTCTAAATCCCAAAAACAGAATCTAAAATTACCATATCCATAACCAATAAAAGTGCATCTCTTGGATTTTGCATCCAACTTTTTCCTATTTTCCTTATCAACATGCACAAAAGCTTCTGAACCAAAAAATTTAAGAAAAGAAAGATCAACCTCTTTTCTGGTCCAAACTTCCTATAGTATTCCTCCATCTAGTGAACTTGAAGGCCCATGGTTAATCAAATAAACCGTTGTATCAATTGCTTCCACCCAAAACTGCAAGGGCAATCCAGAATGTATCCTCATACTTCTATCACGTTCCATGATTGTCTTGTTCATTATTTCCGCAACACCATTCTCCTGTGGTGTTCTTGGAACTTTTCTTTCTCTACGTATTCCATTCATTGAATAATAATCATTGAAATTATTACTTTAGTGTTCACCACCATTGTCAAATCTAAGGCGATTTAACTTTGAATTTGATTCATTCTCAACAAGGGCTTTCCATCTTTTAAAAGTCTCAAAAACATCATATTTACGTTTAATACAATAAACACATACCTTTCTTATAGCATCATTAATGAAAGTAACATAATACTAGGATCCTCCATGAGAAACTACTTGAGCTGGTCCCCACACATCTGAGTGTACAAGCTCCAACTTCTTCTCCTTCTTAGTTGCCCCAACTTTGAGAAATTTCACTCTCTTTTGCTTTCCAAAGACATGATGCTCACATAAATCAAGATCTAAATCTTTCAAATCTGATAACTTACCCTTAGCCTTTAAGATCTGCATTCCTTTTTGACTCATATGGCCCAACCGGTTATGCCACATGCATACATCTGAATCTGAAGTAGATAATATAGAAAATGAATCAGTAACACATGTAGATAAATATAATGTTCCTACCTTCTTACCTCTTGCCACAAGAAGAACACCCTTGGTGACTTTCCAAGAGTCTCCTGTAAAAGTAACCATGCAACCAACTTCACCTAGTTACTCTGTAAAAATCAAATTCCTCTTAAGGATTGGTACATGTCTCACATATTTCAATACCCATGTATTTCTATTCTTTAATTTAAGATGAACTTCCCCTTTACTAGTAATACTACAAGATTCATCATCACCCAAATAAACATGCCCAAAATTGTCATGGACATAATTTCTGAAATAACCCTTATTAGGGGTTGCATGGAAGAAGCTTTTGAATGTAAAACCCATGATTCAATTTTATTATCTAAAGAAAGAATAAGAGCATCTTGCATTACCTCTGCTGCAACAAGATTTACTTCTTTACCTTTGTATGGTTGTTGGTTCTCTTTATTCTTTAACCAACAATCTTTCTTTGCATGTCCTTTCTTTCCACATTTTCTACAAGTAATTCCCTTACTTCTGAATTTATATCTACTATCCCTTGACTTTTATTTCCCATTACTCTTACTCTTGGATCTTTCCTTCTACCTGCCCCTGCTTTCTACATTCAAAGTTTTCCCAGATGATGATTCCTCTATACTCTTCTTGCGAATTTCTTCATTCAAGATTATACTAACCACATCATCAAACTTCAAAATATTATTAGCAGATGTTGTATTATTAACAACCATTACCAAGTTATCCCAACTATTAGGCAAAGAACACAATAATAAAAGTGCTTTTACTTCATCATCAAATGGTATAACAACCGATTTTAACTGATTTATAATAGATTGGAAATCATTCAAATGACTAGATGCAGATCCACCTTCATGCATCTTAGAACTAAATAGTTTCTTCATCAAATAAACTTTATTTTAAGCACTAGGTTTTTCATATAAATTTGTAAGATATTTCATTAACTCTACCGTTGAATTTACTTCTATAATATTGGAAGCCACGGATACTGCCAAGCTCAATCTTATAGATCCCAAAGCCTTTCTATCAAGAATCTTCCATTCTTCATCAGTCATCTTCATAGGTCTAGACTTCTCATCCAACGGTAAATACAAATCTCTTTGATACATATAATCCTCAATCTGCATCTTCCATAATTGATAATTTCAGCTGTCAAATTTCTCTACCTTGTATTTTGTTTTCTTCTTCCATTGTTGTAGCTCCCACTCAATCAGAAAACCCTCTATGAGTAAATATGTCAACACACAAAACCCTCAAACAAAACTCTGAAACCAGTTGTTGGGGTTAGCATACTGGGTATACAGATAATATATCATATCTAAGCATACATGCAAATAAAAGTGGATATTCTACTAGAAGAAATATAGAAAACAAGATATATAAATCAACACCAGATTTAACGTGGTTCACCCAATGTGGGCTACATCCACCAAGAAACAAGTCAATCTATTATCCAAAGCTTTGACAAGATATACAATGAATATTTACAATCTTCCACACCTCTCAGATGTACAATACTTTATTTCTTTCAAGCTTTTGCTTCTTCTCCAAGAATTCTCTCTCTCACCAACTTTTGCAAGTTGTTCTTAATTCTTACTTCTAAACCCTAGCTTTCATGCCTATATAGTTGTTTATAAACTTAGGGCACTTAGCCATGCAATTGCAATCAATAGACCTGCTTTAATGCTAAAAATAGATCTAATTCTCGAGATTTAATTAAAACATTCCTGCACAGGTAACTGATGTTGGTTCACCCTAACCGATGTCGGTTCCTCCTTGCCTGACTGATGTCGGTTCCCCCTAACCGATGTCGGTTACTGTATTTTCCAGAAAGTTTCACATTACAAGCTAAACTGAAGTAATTGAGCTCCACAACTCAACGAACTCGTCATTTTTACACAACCTACGACCATAATAACCTAACTGAGACGATTGATAATGATACCTTCCATGTTTTTCATGCTAATATAAAATCATACAAAAGAAGGCATGAAATGATCAATTATGTCAAAATCCATTTCAATTTTTTTTTAAAAAAAGGGGAATTAAATTACAAATACAAAATGTGTATTAAAGTACAAATATTTATATTCGAGAGGATGCCTTGATAAGTGATACGAATGCGTGATTCATTTAAAGAATCTTCACAAGTATGTTTCATATTTAAGATATAAATATGAGTGAACCTCTCAATATTTACATATAAATTTATAATTCCATGTATTATTCACTCACAAACATTCTATGGGGCATATAAGTTAGGTTTGGACGCCCTACCTAGTATTCCATCAAATTAAAAAAAAAAATTGTTTGTTTTAAAAGCAATTGAACCATTATCAACTTTTTTTATACTATAGTATCAATTGTATTTCATAAGGTACTAGAATAGATTAAATTATGAGTAGAAGTAAGAAATACAATAAAAAAATTTAATGTATTATTTTTTATGAATTTTTGTAGATTTTTTAATGGATTTTTTAAGCTTGTTAAGTATAAACATGTCTAATGCTATTTGAACTTAAATCAATTAATTTGTGAATGTATGTCTACCCCAAAATTTCAAACCAATTAAGCTTGAAACATGTTTACAAAGGAAATGTTCTATGACATATTCTTTGTGGCTTATTTTGAGATAATCATTTTAAACATAAAATGTATGTTTGACCACTCATTATGACTTATAGATAATAGTTCTACATTACCAAATACATGAAACTAACAATATTTAAGTACAACTACTACATATATCTTAAATACTTGTATCTATAAAATATTGAGAGATATCAATTTTAAATTATTATTTTAGATTTTTAACATATCATAATTGATAATAAATTTATTATTTCTTCACAAATTTCTCTCTAAATGGTGGCAAGTGGTATCAATCTAGCTACATTAATGTGTATGATGAATATGAAAAAAGTTATTTCTAAAAAAACGAGTTATGCCCCAAACTCCAAGATGGACAAGATATTATACTTTTTAGATTGACATCTCTAAGAAAAAAGAAAAACTTTACAATGATAATCAAATGGACATCAAATATAAGGTTAGAGTTAAAATTAAACACATTTGCAAACATTATATCCTACCACCCCCCAACTGCTAGTGTAGAACATCTCTCAACATAATTAGGTTTACACATATACAAATCATAATATTAGACTTGATTATATAAATATGAGAGGCTCTTTGAACATAGGAAATCATGAAATAATAATAAATAATTGGAATAATTAAAATAAGGGATTATAGGGTTTCATAAGATAATACTTCATTTCATGTGAATATGGATATAATCCTCAATGATAAGCTACATAAGATATATCTGAACTTGCAAATAACTCAAACCCTATACGACAATACCGAGATAGATGTGATGACCAACAGAAATTGGCTAACTAGAATCATGATAAAATGGATCTCAACAATGAATTGTGACACTAACTCTACAAATGTGATCACATGATTGTACTCATCGAAAACCCTGCTTACTGATGATTTGATCTTGTTGTTTTAAAACCCTAATCCAACCTCAACTCCTTCCAAAATAAATTAAGAGAGGAATGTTGATAGCGACAAATGTTTTCTATCCATTATTATCAATTCCCTCATGTCTTGACAAAATTACAATCATCACTTAATACAAATCGTCAAACAATCTGGTATATGCAAATGTGTCATCATTTATCTTTTAATGAGTCCAATAATAAATAATAATGTTGGAACGCTCTTTAAATGTTTGCATTCTGCTCTTTGCAATGTGATGCTCTCAGAAACAATAAACATGCTCTTACAAATTTGATATCAGTCTTACAATACAAAATCACTGCATGTTATTGATTGTCAGAAATGCACTAATACACTCATATTTATAAACTTCTCGATTTCAAATTCGAATGTGTTACCATGCAAGTTGACACAAACTAGTGGGAGAGCCTACAAAAATGTCACAAGCCACAAGGAATTCAAACTTTGGTGGAAGGAGGACTCACAAAGGTTGTGATCATTTTTGTAATGGGTACAATGATATGACTCACAAAGGTCACTGCTTATGACTAAAACAAAAGTAGAGATGTGGAGAAAAAATCAGGAGAGAGAAATAGGTACAACGTATACAAAAAACTACAAATATGTGGCAAATGAGATCGAAGAGGTATAATTTTTAATGGACAAAAGGAAAACAAGTCATAGAGAAAACAACACAAGGAACACACACCCAAAACCTAATTAAAATCAATGGTCAATAAACACATAAATACACTATCACCAAAATAAGTAACTAATATCATACCAAACCAATATATTTATATAATACACCACTTTAATATGTGCGATATCAAAATAAAAACAAATAAATTATTATCTGAAAGTGTTTTATTGTAATTATCTTACCATTAATTGAGAATTTTAAAATAAAAAACAAAAAAAATTCAAAAGTCAAAAGAAATTGATACCACCATATCGGCAAGGAATTACACTCATATGTCTAAAATAAACTTATTGTAATGACTTCTTGTAAATTAATGTTAAAAATCCTCTTTGATATGTTAAATCAATAAATTAATATTAAAAATTGTTGTAATGATATCAATTTGTTAACGAATTTTTACCATGTGAGATGGGAAGAGACTCTTCTAGTTTTGATTAACATATCCACTCAAAAGCTAAAAAGGCATATATTTAGGAATCATTTATCATTAAGACATGATTCACATTTTTTCCTTACGTGTAATACACGTTTACCACATTTTTCCCATTGATTATAAAACCAGGTTTCACGTGTAATCCACGTTTACACTTTTTCCCAATGGGTAAGTGGGAAATGGTCTTCTTCTTCTAACCAATGGCGACCCCTCCCTTGAAATTGGTCAAGACCTTTGGATGTGAATGCTATTTGAAATTGTATATATTTAGATAAATATTTTGGATGTGAATGGTACATATTTTAAATAAATATATTTATTTAAAAAAATGTTCAAGACATCAATTTCATCGATTTGATATATATCACAAAATCATACAAAAAGAAGGCATGCAATGATCACTTATGTCAAAAATCCATTTCAATTTCAAGACATTAAGGAAATAAAATATGTATTAAATTACAAATATTTATATTCAAGAGGAACAGCCTTGATAAGTGATACGAATGCATGATTCATTTAAAGAATCTTCACAAATATGTTTCACATTTAAAATATAAATAAGTGAACCTCTCAATATCTACATATAAAATTATAATTCCATGTATTATTCACTTACAAACTTTCTATGGGGCATATAAGTTAGGTTTGGTCACCCTACCAAATATTCTATCAAATTAAAAAAAAAATTGTTTGTTTTAAAAGGAATTGAACCATTATCCACTTTTTTTTTATAATGCAATATCAATTGTGTTTCATAAGGTATTAGAATAGATTATATTATGAGTAGAAGTAAGAAATACAATTTTTTTAAGTATTGTTTTTTATGATTTTTGTATGGATTTTTTAAGCTTGTTAGGTATAGACATGTTTAATTAGCAATTTGAACTTAAATCAATTAATTTTTGAATGTATGTCCACACATTGAATGTATGTCACCAAATTCCAATTAAGCTTGAAACATGTTTACAAAGGAAATGTTCTACGCTATATTTTGTGTGGTTTATTTTGAAACAATCATTTTAAACATAAAATGTATGTTTGACCACTCATTATGATTTATAGATAGTAGTTCTACATTACAAAATGCACGAAACTAACAATATTTAAGTATAACTACTACATATATCTTAAATACTTGTATCTATAAAATGTTGAGAGATATCAATTTCAAAGTCTTATCTTAGATTTTTAGCATATCATAATTATTAATAACTTTATTATTTCTTAACAAAAATCTCACTAAATGGAGGCAAATTGTATCAATCTAGCTACATTAATGTGTAAGAATTCCGTGATTCACTATCGTGTAAAAGCTTATTCATGTCAAAGAATTTAATAAATTCAAAAACAAGTTGTTTAAGGAAATAAATGGAGGCTTAAGGGATTTGATAATACCAATCTAGAGAAATCCCTTCAAGGTTCTTTGGGAATATATTAGCCACCACCGCATCCCACAAGAGTAATTTCCTAATTGCAGTGGCATAGGCCTTGATATGGGCATTGGGGTCTCCTTCTCCTTTGCACTTAGGGAGATGTGGCAGTATGAAAGGAAGCATGACACCTCGTATTGTGAAGTCAAGAGCTTCTTTCAGGTATTCAACATAAGTCCCCATTGTGTAGGATTCTACCATGGAGGTTTCTTGATGAAACGATAAAGGAAGAGGTGTTTGATAAGTTATAGCATAAGTATTAACTAGAACATATGGGTTCTTTGGAATGGTGTGAATGGGCCAGGGAGCTTGTACATGTCCGGTTGTTGGGACTTAGAATACATATGCATGTAAGGAGGAGTGGCATTAGAGAAATCATTTGTAGGTGTCTGAAAATGAAAACCCGCATTAGCGAGGATGCTATGAGGAAAGGTATTACCAATGGATCCTTGGGTAGGGTATACATAAGATGATTGAGAACCCATTCCTAAAGTGTCAGCTCCTATGAAAATATCACCCAGGTTCAATTAAACCAGATAACCTTGTTGTATGTGATGTTGTATTGGTTGCACGTTAGTGAAAGAGGTATAACCTTGATTATCGACAGGATGATTGGTGTTTTCCCCTATTACATGATTCAGTTGTGGGTTTTGAGCACTCTCTAGTTATCTAATCCTTCCTACTAATGTGGAATAACAGCCATTGGTGAAGGTTAAGCCCCTTGTTTGGGCATATGTTGTGTGTGGTTCTGCAGAGGAGACATGTGATACCCCTTTATGAATTGTCTGTTTGTTGCTTCCCCTTTTTGAGGTAAGATCTTCAACTTTGGCATGGTAGAAGAAACATTGTTTTGAATAAGGGTATCAGTATATGCTTGCAACCTATCTAAAGATTTGTTTATGGGTTTTAAGTAATTCTATTGCTTTGATCAAATATGCCAAGAGCATCTCTCATTAGGTCATAAATAGGATGGGGTAGAATTTGGATTGCATACTAATCTGTGGCCTTGTCAAGAATCAGTGGGTAGATCCCTTTCTCTCCAGGTGAATTTCATGTTGTTAGAGCTAGAAAGTTTCACTTGTGGGCCTTGATAGGTTGATGGATCTAGTCGATATATTCAATTCCTTACAATGGAGGAAGGATTTGATGTTTGGATAGAAGAGACATGTGGTAAAGGGGATTTTTGGAAATAGTTATTAGCCCACCCAGACAATGAGGGTGATTTTTGAGCACTCACATGAGTATAATAAGCTTTAAGGCCTAGAATGGACATGTTATAATCTTGACCCAACATATTCAAGGGGGTGTATAAACACCACAGAATAATGGGAGAGGGAGAAGATGGAACAATAGAAAGGGATTAAAATAGAAATGAGAAGAAACTAGTCCGTCATGTCAAGTTCACCAGAATTTGTACACATGAAAAATGACATATAGATTCATTAGTGTACTTGACTTCCCGAGGTCGAGTTGGGATAGCCAAAATGTGGAAGATGAGATGGGTACATAATAAGTATAAGTGATAAGTGTGAAATATGCGGGGATGATTATGGGTTGTGATTTCAAGGTTGAGATAATTCATAAGTCTGATCAACTTACAAGTAGGAAAAGTTTCTTGTCAGGATGGAAAAATATTGTCTAATCTCTATGGGTGGAGATGCTATGATAAATGGATGATTTATTACATTTACTCTCTGATCTATGTTTGTTAGACTGAATATACTTCCACCTAGCTGATAGAATCTTGGAAATTACCTATTTCGTCTCTAAATATTCCTCTCCAAAGAGGGTCATGCAAGAACATGAATGATGGACAAAGAATAGAAAACTAGATGGTTTGACATTTCTAGCCTCAGTTTGTTTGGTTGGCCCAAAAATTGCTTAGCTTTGGTTTAGTTAATCATTTTCAATTTAATGCATCATGTTGGATAAAAATCTATGGGGATAAAGGAGTAGATTTTAGAAAATAACACTCATAATCCTAAATACTATGTCTCCTTGGTATCGATCAATATGCATGTTGGGTGAATAATTGGCTCGAATATCCTCCTACTGAGGTTGGGCTAGACCAAGAAATGGTCATGTGGGGGCATCAAATTGTGATGAAAGGACAAGGGAAGTATAGAAAACTAGCCAAAGGAGTGGTTAGGAACTATGAACTGGTAGTGTGAACCTTTAATGAATAAGTTTTGTTTCTTTGGTTTATTTTCTAAACTAATTTGAGTTCTAATTTTGAATAAATAATCAAAAAAATCTAGTTCAAATAAAAGACAAATTAACTTGATATTTTAATTAACTAAATTCCTTTATTATTAATTAAATATATTAGTCGAGCTCTATATGCTATTATTTGTATTTGTACCAAGATTTTTGAAAGGAAAACGATTAAAACAAGACTAATTAACTAATATTTATGTGATTTTTGGATTATTTATAAAAGAAAATGAAGATCTACTTCTATAGACACCAGAGAGATTATTTAAATTAAATCTAATACTTTCTTCCTAATTAACATAAAAATAAAATAAAGAATAACTCAATGTGTTTTATTCCTCAATTGTAGGGTTGCTTTGGAATAACTACTCTAAGGATAAACTACTAAAAATGTTATTAATGTACGATGAACTAAAAATTCCCCTGACAAATATTCTACCTCAAGTTTTCTAGAATAAATGGAAATCTTATCTGAAGTAATTTATTCTTTTCTTAATAAATCTTCCCTGAAAAAATTACTTCTAAATTAATTGGAAGAAATAGATGATGAAAGAAAACACGAAGATTTCCCCGCTTCTTCCTCCAACCAATTTCCCAAGTAGATCCATAGGGATAAACTTAGAAGGAGTTATAGCCGGGAAGAAATTTTATATGAGGAATATTTTAAAAATAAATAATGGAATGTAGAATGTATACAAGAAATGTTGGAATCTTATTCTTTTAACAAAATAAATAAATTTATTTCTTTCAATTCTAATGAATCAATGCCTATGCTCAAAGCTTTAAAGAATTGAAATACACCCCAAACCTAGTCACTACAGAGTTATGGTATATTTTTCCAATGATGTTGATGATACATCCACTGTATCCTCAAGCTTCAAACTCCTTCCCACGTATGATTTAAAATTGATCTAGGTGAGAAAGGTAGTAAATATAAGTAAGAAATCAAGAAAGCAAATGGCTATGGCTTGGTAGTAGCGAAAGGTAGCTAGAATGTGAGTATGAAAGGAAAGAAAGATAGATAACTATCTATCTATGTAAGACCCTCTCTCAAAATTCCGACAACATAACACTTCTCTAAAATCATAAATTTTCCAACCCATGATATGATTTAAATTGTACATTTTTATAATTTTTTAGAGAAGGAGATACTTCAAGAACACATGTCGATCAAGAAATGATGATTTATCCAAAAGAAGAAGGATTCAACACACTATATTTAGCAAGATGGGATGAAGAACTCAAGACCAATCCAATGAGCCTATTTTTAGCAAAATTGGCCAAATAATGCGAGAGAAAATCAAGTTGAAATCAAAACACGCATTCAAAAATGTGTGTTTTAATGTTGTTTCAGATGGTGATAGAACCACCCATGTTGCCGAAGGTGCAGTTGCACAACTATGGCGGTGGTTTTACAACGGTTGCTCATTCAATAGGGGCGGTTGCGCAACCGCCGCTAAAAGACAAGGTTAAAAAGTTTTAAAAATTGGTTTTGTGAGTAAAATGAGGTCCATAACTTGAAGCTCAAAAAGGAAAAATCATGTTTGCACTACATAAACTTTTCTTCAAACTCAATTCCTACTTTGGGCTTGTAAATAACAAAGAAGTCTCAAGACCATATGTCAATGTCTATTAACTGTCACATGACAGTGGAGAGTAAAAATTAGTCCTTCAAAACCAAAAAATATTTTAAGAATGGACTACTTGTATTAGGGAGAGACAAATGCCAATATCCAAACATGAAAAAATAGGATAAACAAGACAAGTAGCTTGTAAAACATAATTTGGTTAAAGAAAATGTAAGGAGCAACATACAAATGTCTAATTTTGCTCTTTTTGATTGAATCACTAATCATTTGTGTCACCCCGTTATGAAATCAACACCAACATCGACCATCCCTTTTGAAAGGAAGTTGTGAGCCCATTTCTTTTTGGAATGACAAAATATAAAACTAGTTGACATATTTTTCTTATCTGTATGTTTGAGATTAGTGCACTATATTGTAAATGAGCCCTAACCAAAATTCATAGAAATATATTGACTACTAGAAATACAACAAATGAGAGAGAAATTCATTGATCAATCAATTTGCTTATACTAATGTGGAAGGAACACCTTCCCTTATTATTACATGAATTACTTTATTCGCTCTACAAGGGAGCTCATGGGTTCAAATCCTATGCAGGTTTGGGTATTACACTCCATATCTGGTAGCACATATGATGCCTTCCTATTGCGAGGGACTCTCATATGTTATAAGCTACCCTATAATGTAAGTTGGGTGCTAGGCATTGCGGATCACAAAAGCGGACCTTTTCTTTTTAGCTTTAAACTATTGGTTACTTGTATTTTTTGAACTATACCATTGATGTCTTAAAAAATGCATTTCTTGAACCCACAATCACTTAGCATTTCATCCTTTTAGTCTACTGAATAATTTCATCTTCCATTGATATTTTCCTACAGTAAGATAACCATTTTTTCATAATGGTCTTGGTAGAATAAGACTTTATTGCCCCAGTGTCATGTTGATTGGATGCCTTTAGAAGCACCTAAACGATATTTTACTATTGTTGTCAACGATAAATAGTTTATTTTCACATGTACTACATTCTTTACTTTTCTTTCATGTCAATGTCTTTGCATCCCACAACCCACATTGGCATGGACTTGAGTACAAACACTAAGAAACAACTTTCCGAATCAAAATAGTTTAAAGAAAATTCAAATTTAGTCTCAATCGTTCTGAAGTGTGATAGATTCCACTTGTTTATTTGTACATCAAATATTTTTTACTCTACATAGTTATATGGAGGTGAATATAATTTCATTAATGGAAGCTAAAAAGTGAAATGAAAAATATATCTCTAATTTATCTATCAAAAGTTTTCGTATTGTAAGAGGAAGAAAAAGACTCACTACTCTATTTGAAAGAAAACAATGTGTGAATGTAAACAATCATGGTTCCCTTTTTTCTTAAGCTTGAAATAAACTTAAAAAGCTGACCATATGTTTGAATGGGACGTTTCTTATGATATGTGATAGCATATATCTGATGTCACTATATGCTTGAATTAATGGACCCACTCAAGAATTAGGCAAACATTGTCTACCCAACCCAAAATCATTGAAGGTGGTTAGCCAATCTTTCATGTAAAGAATAAAAGGTGTTTATGTGCTTTGTGGGTCCCTGAAATGATTAAAGGGAAATACCCCCAACCCATTAAAATAAAATATCTAAATAAGGTTGCATCACAAAAAGTCTTATTACTTCAAAATTAAACCATTAAAAAAAAGTGTGGGTTATGCAATTATTCCACATTGATAATGATAATAGTGAGCCTTGGTGGATGTATAACACACTATATCTTGTTTTCATGATTTTTCACACAACCACATAGATAGGATGATTACATGTGTCTTGATCCCATTTTGGAATATTGGTGTGTAGGTAATGTTTATCACATCACAAGGGATGTGATAAGGTTATCTACTCCAAATTGTTAACCCCCTTTTATAAGAAAGAGCATTACTAGGGTTTCAAGGAAGAGAAGACATTACAATTGCTATTGCACAATAACGTATATCCAAAATACACATTCGGTTGTACAGACACAAACAGTGATGCACCAAAAGTTCAAAAGTTATTAATAAGCAAACGACATCTTTGACCTGGAACATTTTCAAATGGGATTAAGTTCTCAATTTCAAGCTATTTGTCATCGTCCTAGTGAATCATTAGTGCCTGCTCCTATCCTAATAGAAGGCAATACAGCTAGAAGACAGGAGGATATCAAATGGAAGTCAGGACTCGAATCAAATGCTACTCCAGAATTCTTATACCTTAACACCTTTGTTGTGTCTATGAAAACATTCTCAAAAATATTCATGATAGACAACCCTTTCATGATTCAATCTGGAAATGAAGCTGATAGAAATACTCCTTTCCAAAACATATCCTGGGTGTATCCAGGGCCATAATCTGACCAGAAGGGAATGAGCACAATCGACCCAAATACTCTTTATCTGATCACTTACAGCCAGATTCAATTCTGGACAAGGAACGATTGTGACGATAAATCTAAATCCCACCACAAATCTGATTTCCAGTTTCGTGCTGCTATAAAACCAGAAAATAAGATCAGTAGCTCTTGATATACATGCATGTTCTGTTGTGATGATCACCTGAAGATTCAGACCCTGCTGCATTTTTATGTAATAATAAAATTGAATTTTTATTATGACATTTGTGACATTTCATTTTGCATTCGGTTGGCATTATAGAAATTATCAGTAGTGTTTTGTGGTTATTTGTTTTTCATATGCAATATATGTGGGATTTAAATATTTTTTGTGCAGCTGTATCCAAAGCCATATCCCGGGCCAAAAAAAATTGCCGTATTTGCGTACCCAAAACATATTGGCAACTTAGGTATTTAATTATTAAATTTCTTATCCATAGTATTCAACGAGCATAAAAATATCACCTTTGAGAAGTGTTGACAGTTCAAAATGACTTAGCTGTAAATATCACAGCTACACCAACAATTAAAGTGTCATAATGAGTAGTCCTAGTTTGTGCTTTCATTAAACCTCCAGAATAGGCCAGCTCCCCTATCCTAGTGCTATCCACAAATGTCTGGGATGAAAAGGGGTGGAGAAAAGTTAAAGGCCATGTCACTTCCAATCAAAATGAGCGTAAATCTGAATTTTCAACAAGATAGACATAGCAAATTACTTATACTGGAGGTAAGAAATTCAACACTCCACTGAGGTTGGACCATCCACATAAAACAAGAGATTTAAGGACAAAATGAAACAACTACATAATCTTTCATTAAATGTTTTCTGAATATATACAGTAGCAAAGCTCTTCAAAAGTCGGGGATCTCTTCAATACAAGAAAAAAAAACGGCGTAGGCAAGAAAATCTACAATGGAAGCCCCCTAAAACAAAAATGTTCTCTTATTTATCTACATCCACAAAATCAAAGGCTGCAGAAAAATATGCCACCTGCACAAATCTTAACTGCTGAAAATAAAACTCTAGAAGGCTCTTCCCAATCCATTTGGATTATCCTATTCATCCTCATCTTCAATCAATGCCTTCTGTTCTTCATTATCCATGCCCACGATCATCCACAAAACTATGCATTTCAAATCTTTGCCCAAAAATGACGACTCCATCAAATTATCTTTGTTATCAAAATATTCCCTGTGGGCCCCAAAAAATGAAGCAGAAGTAAAGCCTTTGATTTATCCTCGACTGTACATTTCAGCCATATTTATCTGTCCTAAGTTTCTCAACCGTCTGTAATAGATATAACTAGCATTCGTACTTCTCAAAGTTGTCTGTGAAGTTGAATAAAGTTAACTCAAAATTAGGAACATTATCATAATCCCCGAGGACCGTGACAATCACCCAAGAAATCCAATAAATAGACAGCATATTATCTTGGGAGTCAGAAATCAAAATGTTGTGTACTTGTAAAGTTTATATGTGCCTGCAATTTTTCTGTGTGTGGCTGCAATTTCTTTACGTGGATGTAAACAAACTGTACGTTAGCGATGCCATACCCTACGATATGATACCACAATTATAAAGAAAATACACTTTGGTCTTAACATGATGCCATGAGAAATTTGTGCGACGCTGAGTATAACAAATGCAAAGATAAAAATGCACAACAAAAGTTAAGGCAAGGAGCATGCTGGATATATAGTTATACCATATCTATCATGGAAGTCACACAACTCTTCAGAGGAGTACAGCCACAGCCAGCAAGAATATTATTGATCAGATAATCGTGTCACAATAAGCTACCCTTGGGAAGACTTTGCAAAAACAAAAACCATATAAAGAAAACTAATTTTGCCTCACACCAAAGCGTGTAATACAACTGCGCTCAAAATGTGTATATTCTCTGCCATCTAAAAGAACCTAGGCATCATTTTGTAGCAACAGTTTTACGTTTCCATTTCTCATGCGAGCAAAAATTCACAATGACATTTTGATCACAGTGATCCTTTCATAGAAGAGTGTACATAACTGAAGTTTCTATCTTATAGAAGAAACAATTGAAGTGAATACTATCCCCCTCATTACAAAATTGTCAATCTTGTACCCACTTTTTAAAATACCTAAAAGAATTTGAAGATTCTTTATTTGTATGTAGCAGTGAGAGGTCACTCGCTCTACTGCTTTCCCCAGAATCCCTTAATGTTATTGGCAACTTACAAGCTGTATCATTTGGACCATGTTCCTTCCTTGATTTGCCTTTCAAGGAAAAATGTCTTGTAAACAGGCGTTTGTTCAACGGATGCTTTTCAATTGTATTGGATGTCAGTTTGAAAACATTGTCACTGGATAGATGATCATTGGCAGACAAAAGAATCTCACCAGAAAAGAATTCAGGACCTAGAATATCATCATTCGCAACTCTTCTAGATGTTTTGCTTCTAGATGAAGACTGACTCTTCGACCTGAAAGATTTAAAAAACCCACCTTTAGATCTGATAACTCGCTCAGCTGGATAAGCCCGATGCTCTGAGACCAAGTCTTCTCTTCCAACACATATGGGACATGATGGGTCATGTTGACTTGTTTCAGGTGTTATTTGCTCCAAACAATCTGCGTGGTAGACATGCCCGCAAAACAGCACAGCAACAACAGAAAGATTGTTACTATATGCCATAGTTTCAGAGTTATATGGCAGATTATGTGAGCAAATGCCACATATCTGAACCTGCACATGAGAGGCTGGGGAAGCAGCTTGTGAATTGTTGACCTTAATCCTCTCCACCACCAGTGAATCTCCATCCATGCTCTCTCTACCAGTAACCCATCCCATATCTGGAGGACCCTCTGCATCACTCCAACGGAAACCGTCCCTTCTAGAGGAAGCCACAAGATCTGAGAATGTCTGCATTGACCACCAATCAGAAGCACCACGCGAAGCCCTTGTTGAGTTGCCACTGCTTCCAGCCATCATGGAGGAGTGCCTTCCGTCAGAAGTGGGCTTGGAGCTGCTGTTTGATGAATCTAGTTCGTGGATCTGAATAGGTGAGAGTTCCCCAGTAAGATCATTGTTGCAAGCATGGTGCAAGCGCCTGGATAAAAAAGAACGGCTACGGATTGATGGTCTCCTTGATGAAGGCTGACTTTTGAACCAACCCGGTCGACTGGGATGACTTTTAGTTGGTCTTGAAAGATAGTCCAATGTATTTAGTGAGGGGCCAAAGGATTCTGGTATATAGGAATTCAATGAAGGACCAGAAGCAGAGCATCCCTGCAGAAGATTAAAAAAATAAACCCATAATAAGCAATTAGTGAAAATGTTAGATTTTTCTCAGTGAAAAAACTCAGAACTAATCCCATATCCTAAAACATACAGCAAAAAAGTGAACTTCCACTGAGAACAAAAAAAAAATCAAAACATACTAGACATAACCCGACCTCAATGGAGGATGTTTCTGAAGGTTGAGAGCTCACAATCAAATCTGCAAAGGAGAAAAGTCCCAGAGTCAGCAGTGCAACGTTTCCCCCCAACTAAGTCCTAAGAAAACGAGAGCTTCAAATTTGAATCACAAAAGAAATCCCTTTTCAGAAGTAATTATTTGAAGTCTATTTATTTAGTTCCAATTTGTCCATTTGAAAATGTAATCTACTGCTTCATTAAATCGTCAGATTCCATTACCTGGTGCTACAAGTTAAAACAGAAGACTTAGTATGTGCCTGTCATGAAGTTATACAGTACCTAAAAATTCAAGCAACTTTTCACCAGTTCCAGGATGAGGATGGCTAGATAAATCCCCCAAATGATATGGGCTATGGGGGTTCAGGATGTAGGAAAATGGCCAAGCATGTCAAGAGTCCCCTCTCTAGGACATCCTGAAAACCTCAAATGCCAAAACATCTAGGAAAAACTTTTGGAAACAGTGTTTTCTAACTGTCCGAATTTCCAAACACTTCGAAATGTTATTGGTGGGTTCAGAAATGCCAGCTGGTTATTCCAACACCATGGGACATGTATAGGAAATCCTTGGAAGCCCAGAAAGAAAAAGAAAAGGGGCAGAAGATGCCCTCAAACCAGAAAAGAACATAAACAGAGGCATTTAACCGTCTTCATTTTATCATTCATTCCTCCTCTTTCAGTCAATTATACCGTGCAGTGAGCATTTGGTAGAGACTTTTTGGCAGCAAAGGTGGATTGACAGTACTTGATTTTTCTTTTTGCCAACAACAGAGGAGGGTGTTTGGTTCAAAACCTCTGAAAATTTGAGAAATATGTCTTTGAAGGCTGCCAGCTAGTGTAGGAGTGTCACTCATGAAATCCTTTGCTCACACTACATAGTTCAAATATATTGCAAGGCTGAATGAGAAGCCAAAAAGAGCAGGAGAGTCCTGCAGATTCAGGAGCAGTAAATGCAAGGTATAGTACCCCAGATAACATTCAAGACTCAGAGGATATCTCACTCATGTGACTGGAAAAGGAGTTGAACTCTTCAGATTGATATCTCAAAAAGAGGTGCACTAGTATACGAGGGTGCGGGATGCAGCAGTTTAAGAAAAGGCTCTCAGAATATCTAGCTCGTCTACCTTAAGATGGGAGATCCAGTTCAGAACTCGCATTAATTGTTGAATTAGTGTGCACTAATATAAGAGGGTGCAGAATGAAGCAGATTTTTAAAAAGTTCTTAAAATAGAAGCCTCATCCACCTTGAGATGGGAAGACCCAGTTCAGAACTGCCATTAATTGTTGAAGAGGACTGCCACAAGGAAATCCTAAGAAATTTTTAATATCAGAAAATGAGAACAAACCAACAGCAAGCTTTCTAGGTTTATTTATGTGGTGTGACGTGGTGTAAGCATTTAATGAAGCGCCAAAGGTATGCAAAAGCCCTCGTGAGAAATTATGCACGAAATTCATTGGCAGCAGAAGAATACATTGTAATTGGGGTACTTGTGTAAAATGTCCATTATACAACTTAATTTTATTGTCTCCTTAAGGTGCATAATTTTCAAGAGAAAATGAGAATAACACTAAATACACTGTAGGTGTCGTGATGGAAGCAATTAATAAGATTAGCCATGCAAAGTTGTTGCAAGTCATCAAAGACAAGGGACCTATATGGAAAGTTATTTAGCTGATATCGAAGCATAAATATATACTTAGTCTCCAGTTCATGTGCATAATCTAAATATTATTCACTCTTAAGGGAAGTGTATAATGAGATGGCATTTAACGATTTATGCAACATGGCAAAAATAATTTAGTAATTGGTATATCCATAACCAACTGCCAGCAAGCACAAGCTGTCTTCTGGGAGCTCCTTGAATTGTGAATCTTGATGTTTGTTAAAAAGGAGATTTGTAACAATATAATGTGCTAAAATGCTTGTAGGATGTCAAAGAAGTATTAACTGCTACACTGATTAGCAAAGTGATAACTATGCAGACAGTCAAACACAACAAGCAGAGAGCATCAGGATCACCATTCTTGATGAGTCGTTGTGCGGATGGGTTTGCTCTTTTCTTTCCATGAGTGGGCCAATTATCGTCATGTCTCAATTGTGCCACACAAATGCCATTTGTTTGGGAGATGTATATATGGACGGAATCAATCACATCATTGAATAACTTTCACGGGTGATTAGATATTTTGATCAATATAACAGAATACAGGAAATTGTTTCTAGTAGTGGAACAGATTTAACACTAATTTGCATACTCTGAAGTTTGAGTTTGACTTGACATATGCAATAAATCTGAAGTATGATCTGTTGGTGTGTGTATTTTCCACATCATTAGGTGAGATCGTAGGTCCATGTGTCATTTAGGGGTCATTATGAGATTCCCTTACGCGTCAGTGCGTCAGCACGTCAGCGCGTCAATGTGTCATATGCGTCATTGGGAGTTACACTTCTATTCTGGGAATGTAACTCCCCCTCTCTACTCGAGTTTTCATGATTGCATCATTAGGGGTTACTCAGCACCTCCTATATGTACACGTCTTTTGATCTATGAGATAGAGGAGAGTTTTATGGCTTAACCAGGTTCTGCCCGTTTGTCGAATCTTTGCATGCACACTCGGTTGATGCTCGCTCCTCCCGAGATCTCTTCACGCTACCGTTCGCACGTCCGTTGATGTGCACGTCGTCCCTCCTCGCTTTCGGGTTTTCAAACCCTCTTTCATGGTATCAGAGCAGATCTTGTGGATCCGTGCACTCCTCGGCATTGCTCGTGTGTTTTTCCGGCTTCCGGCATGATATCCAGATCTTGTTGCGTGTGTCGTAATGGATATTCCAATTGTGCTCTTCTTGCATTGATTTCGGGCATTTATACCTTGTTTGGTTTGCTTGTGGTTTCCGATTCGTGGGTTCTCAAACCTTCAACGGTTGCATGCAGTTTTCAAGGTTGCAGATCAGTTTTCTGTGCTAGTGTTGAGGCCGGTTAAAAAGGTGCAAATCTAGGCATATTATACCTCTGGCTCGTATTGGGTTGCTGTGTTTCTTTTGAACTCTTCGACCCTTGAGGTGTTTCTACTCATGCATTGGCTTTATTGGGTTCCGGTCTAAAGGTTTTTTGATCGTCCTTGGGCGTTTTCAACCTCTGCAACCTGCGCTCCAATCTTTCTCAGCACGTGACCTCCCTCTGGCACGTTTTTGGAGCTGCCTTGGACGTTTTTTGGAACCTGCATTTTTTGGAGCCGCCTAGCACGTTTTTTGGAGCTACCTTAGACGTTTTTTTTTGGAACCTGCGTTTTTTTTGCATAGGAAAACGTTTTTTCCTTGACTGCTCTCCACGCACCTGCTCCTTGGGTGTTTCAACCTGCTGCTCCACCTGTGAAGACTTCTGGGCATGTGGCCTCCTAAACGGTCACTCCAAATCGGCTCAATCTTGCCAGCACCGACCCCTCTGTCTAGCTCCACGTGCTCAGCCGTTTTTCTGGCTTTTCTGGCGTTTTTTGGTGGTTTGGGTCTTCTCCAGCTTCTACCCAGCACTCAGACCTCCAACACGTGGCTTCAGCACCTCCAACTCCTTCCACCAACGTTAGAAAACGTTTTTTTCTGCATTGAGGTTACAAAAAAACGTTTTTTCTGACCTGCACGTGCTCCAGCGTTTCTTCTGCATTGGAAAAATGTTTTTGCATTGGTAAAACGTTTCAGCTTGCTCCCACGCTCAGCTCTAGCTCCTTGCACCACGTGGACATCAACAACTCAGCCTGCAGCACCTTCCAACTCACCAACACAGCACGTGGACCCTCCAATCTGCCAAGTGGGCTTCCACAGCTCGGTCAATAGCCATCTCCATCAACGTGGGCCCCCACACACTCCCTTTCACCTTCTTTTTTAATGTTTTAGGGTGATTAAAAAAACAAAACATTTCATTCATGGCATGTATTAATTTATAAGGCTGTTTTTGGCTTGTAATTTAATCCCCTCCTACGAGTGTCGAAGACGGAGGGTGAGATCCGGGGTTGGCAGGAGGCTAATCCCCCCTCGCATTCAAAACAAACTCTACCTAAAATTTCGTGCCATTTCCAACGAGTACCCACACGATACCCTTTGCACCCTTTTCGTGCACTTTTTAATGCGTTTGCAGTGTCTAGTGCATTTTTCCATCAGTTGCGGGAATCATTTTAATGCTATAACTTTTGACTCGCTGCTCGTTTTTGAGCTCTTCTTTAGTCAAAGTTGCATAATTTTCCGCACTTTACGTGATGGCATTGCCAATTTTATAAACGCACTACTTTTATAAATTGCCGCATTCTGGGGGGGTTGCTTGTACTCTTGGGCTTTCGCACGCAAACGCATTATCGGCCGAGTCCGACGTCTTGCTTTCGTGCACCTTGCATCTTGCATTTTTTTCATCATGGAGAGTGCTCTTTCCAGACGTGAGCGTCGTAGGATCGCCTTACAACCTCTGCCACTTCTCACCGAGAGAGAGACCTATTCAGCTTGGCGTGCTTCCATGGAACGTTACTTCGCCCACGAGGGTCTTTTACCCTTCTTGCTTGGGCCAATTCCTACACCCACTGATCATCGTCATCGAGAGGACTTCCTCGACACTTGTGACCATGTCTTTGGTCACATGATGATGCATGTCTCTCGTTCTCTCTGGTTTCACGTGGCAGATTCAAATCCACCTCATCGTGTCTGGAGCATTCTTTAGTCCTTGTATGGAGACCCTTCACATACTGCCGCCATTGTTGCTGCTACTGATTCAGTTGTCTCCTCCATTTCTTTGTGTGATGACAGTTCCACTAACACAAGCTCACTTGGTTCTACTTCTGATGACAAGGATTGTGCACCCAGTTCTGATGTCAAGAGCATTACAGAGGACTCTTCTCCTCTTTCTCTCACTATTCTAGAGAGTGTTGACACTTCCCACATCTCATCAGATATCGAGCAATCTTCTACTCAATCTCACACCATCATTACACCAGCCTCCTTTCCACTTCCAGTGTGCGAGGCCCATTCCACTCCTCTACCTTCATTGGATGACTCATACCTATCTGACATCGCTCTTTTGTTTGTTGAGCCCCCTCATTGGGATGAGTATCTGCCTGACCTTAGTCGTCTTTTTGCAGAGTCTACTTGTGATGCTCTACAAGTCCCTCATCCATCTACAGGTGTTTCAGAGGAGTTCATTATCTTTGTTGTTGGGAGTGCCCCTTCCGGGAATCATGTCACTTCCACATTTCTAGAGACCTTCATTGATCCACCCTCAGCTGTTGATCACTTTTCTATTGTGGAGGATGTTTTGTTCCCTTCACATCACTTGGACATCCTTTCTGTGGGTGTTCCTCTTCACTCTTAACAGTTATACGCACATGGCATTACCTTCAGTTCCTTGGCATTCACTCGCTAGACCTATGTCACACTTCCATGCACCAGACTCAAAGTTCTTCGTGTTGCTGACTTCGGTTTCCCTCGCCGAGTGGGTGGACTTCCAGCACGTCATTTCTATCCTTCCTAAGGGCAAGCACACAGTTCGTTACGGGTGGCACTTCTTCAGTCCAGAGGCAGAGGATCTCGTCATCGACATTCTTCTGGGAGACCTCCTAGAGCTGCAGAGTTCAGATCCGTCCATGGCATCTTCTGCATTCCTCTCGTCTCCTTCTTCTTTCCGAGAGATTGCCTCTTTGTACATGGGTACCTCATCAGGCTTTGTGCCGGGACCCATTTCTCGTTTCTGACTTGCCGCCTCATCCTAAGTTACGATGAAAGGGGGGTGTTGGTGTGTGTATTTTCCACATCATTAGGTGAGTCATCTCACTTAGGTGAGATCGTAGGTCCATGTGTCATTTAGGGGTCATTATGAGATTCCCTTATGCATCAATGCGTCACCACGTCAGTGCGTCACCACGTCAGTGTGTCATATGCGTCATTGAGAGTTACACTTCTATTCTGGGAATGTAACTCCCCCTCTCTACTCGAATTTTCATGATTGCATCACTAGGGGTTACTCAGCACCTCCTATATGTACACATCTTTTGATCTATGAAATAGAGGAGAGTTTTATGGCTTAACCAGGTTCTGCCCGTTTGTCGAATCTTTGCATGCACATTCAGTTGATGCTCGCTCCTCCCGAGATCTCTTCACGCTGCCGTTCGCACGTCCGTTGATGTGCACGTCGTCCCTCGTGATCGGGTTTTCAAACCCTCTTTCATGATCATACGAACCCAATATCCACTCAACGATTAATCACCCCAATGCAAAACACCCAAAACCTGCTTTGGAATTTCCATTGTTCTAAGCTTATAGGCTGTAGCAGATATGGCTAAATTTGTCAAAGAATGCTCATGAATTAGAAAATTAGGGAAAGTGCATGGCCCCATCAATGCCTCCAAAACCTTGGAATCCATCTTGATGGATTTCCTAGGAGGCTTACCCAGAATTTGGTGGGGCGATAATTTTATCATGGTGGCAGTTGATCAGATCAGTAAACTAGTTGTCCCAATACCATCCAAAAGCACCAGCACTCAAGAATGAGTCAAATGACTCTTCTTTGAAGTACGGTTATACTTTGGATAATTCATTTCCAACCAAGATAGTACATTCACTGAGCTCATTTGGAAAACTTGAATGAGACCAATATATGCTCCAATGAAGCAAGGTGGAAATAAATAAAATTCCAGGCATATTTCAGACATTGCCCGTCAAAAATTAAAATGGGAATCCAACAGCATGTTATCACAAGTCTCTAGAAAGTGACTGGTAAGGATTACATCAGTGCAGTTGTTGAATGATTAACAAAGTATGCTCGCTTTATCCCTATTGAATCATTGATATTATTTCTAAAGCTCGTACACTTCTTGCATTTATGGAAAATGTTTAAAAATTGCATGGTCTACCTAAAATAATTGTGAGTGCTAAGGATCCAAAATTCACGTGTACTTTTGGAAGGATCTTCTCAAGTTAATGTGTACCACATTATGATTCAGTAGCTGCTATCACCCATGGACTGGTGTGCAAACAATGACTTAAACAAGACCTAGGAGGGTAACCTGCAAAATTATGTAACTCGTCAATAAGTAGAATGGTTTCAGTGGTTGCACTTAGCAATAGCAGTAAATTGGTACAACACACATCAGGTGTCAATTGGTACAACTCACTTCACGGTTTTGTATGGGCAGTCCACTTTAATTGATAGATTGGGAGGTGGGGGGGTATCCAGGATGCCAAAGTACGAACAATTTAAGACTTTGTTCTAAAGAGTCTGCAGATATTACAGGTTCAAAAGAATAATCTTGAAACAACTCGTGATAGGATAAGGTCAGACCAGCATCACTCAAGAAGGGAATTTGCAGTTGGAGTTCAGATTTTTCCTACATTGCAGCCTTTTAAATAAAACTCTCTAAAGAAAGAAGGCATTGGTTTCAATATTCTCTTCCTAAAAATGGATCCAACAGTGAGATCCGAAACGTCAAAAAATAACTATTTTACACAATTGAATCCTGAAGGACCCTATTCATTATTACACTGTAAAGAAACTAATCTCAAAACCAAAATATCTCCAAGATATTAAACTATCTCCAAGGTATTTATGGTCCCCTCACAAATCTAAGTTTCTTTGACAAGTTGGAAAATAAAATATTTTCAACACTCGACTACACACGTAAAACTTAATTTCATTATTCATCATATGTATGATCTTATATGCTCCTAGAATCAATTCGTGTTCAAATTCGTGAAGAATAAAATTCATAAAAAAACATTTCTAAAAAAAATGGAAATTAACAATATATATATATATATATATATATATATATATATAATTAATTAATTAATATTAAAATAAATATTTTTTAAAAATCTATATAATAAATTTTAAAAAAATTAAAAATGCTTTATTATAAATAAATAATAAACAATTACTCATAAATATATTATATAACCATGTAAAAAAACTAAAGGCTAAAATTATAAAAGTTACATAAAATAGCAATAAATACATAATTAAAGACTAACTAGAAAATATAATAAATCAACTAATATTTTAAAAATATAATTGAAAAATATATATTTTTAAAAATCTATATATAATAAATTAAAAAAAATATATATTGTCAGTATTTTATAAAAATTAACTCATAAATATATTATATAACCATATAAAAACCTAAAGGCTAAAATTACACAAAATATATAAAAAAATTGCAATAAATATATGACTAAACCTAAATTGTAAAATATAAATTATAAATAGGAGGTCGAATGTATTCTAAATCCTCATAGATATGGCGCTTTAACTTGTCTCGACTGCTTCTAGATGCTTTTCTTCCCGGAGTAACGTGTCATTTGTTTGAAAACCAAAGCAACAATGGCCACTGTGTATACTACAGTGTATAAATATCATTATGTTTCTGCAGTGTCTGCGTTTAGGGTTTTTTATGCAAATGGCAAGCTTTAGGGTTTTCTGAAATATTCACAGAAGGAGAAGCTTTGGCAAGCAGAGAATTTGAACAAAAATTTTGCCCCGCTTTGAAATTCGGTGATATTCGATTTTCATGGTATAGTTCAGCGGATGCAGTGACTAAGTCTAGAATATAGGAATCTATAACACCCTAAGACTATACTTCTTTGAGTTGTTCAAACAATTCATAATTACTATTCTAGTAGGGTGAGTTGTTATCACAACTCACACACACTATATTATTTAATAAATTTACCTATGTAGTGCTAACTACTTTAGGATTTCTCAAATATTGGATGGGCAGCTTGTACGCTTGTAACACACCAAAAAGGATTAAGCAAGCAATAAGCAACAAAACCCAAGGCAATCTTGAAAGGGACCTCCATTAAAGTGAAGTGACCAGCGTCAGAGGAAGTAATTGTAGGCTGTAGCAGGTAAAAAAAGAGACAAAAAGTCCTGCGCAATCTCCAACCATCCACGCAGCTGGCAAGAAGGAAATCTGGAAAGATTTGCAAACAGAGACAATAAATGGGTGCGGCCACCAGCTAGGAGAGTTGAACATGCCAAGATTAATGACTCCACCCTCCACGCCAAGGAGATAAAGCTAACCGACAAGGTTGTTTGGGGTCATTACATTCTCCTCCCCTTAAGAAAGCATCGTCCTCGATGCGACATTTTATAGAGGAAAGGAAATGGTACGCAACAAGGGATAGATAAAGAAGAAAACACACCCTATGGTTTAAAATTTTAGTTGATTAAAGCACGGCCACAGGTTAGCCTTAGGAACATTTGGTAGAAATTTTAACTTTCAAGGTTCTGTGAAGATTGGCAGTTCCCTCTTATTTATTATTCCACTAGTTTGTTTCCATTAGCATTATTCTCATTTTAACTTGTTTTAAAATTTCATCATTGAAGAGTTTTGGTTTATTCCTTATTGTGAGTGCCCAACATGAACTGCTAACACAACACCCTATCAGGTTCACAAGACACTACAGATTCATAAGCACAAGAGTATATACTTCAAGACTGTATTACACTACAAAAGGTTACTCAAATACGGAATGGAATAGGCACAGTCCACATAACATAGTACTCGTCACACATCAATGACTGACATACAAAATACTCAAACAAAAGAGTACTACAATCCACCAGACATTTCCTCAATTTGCATCAATGAAAAATTCACATAACACCAACCATGCTACAGGTACATAGTGCCCACAAGGGAATCAATGACATAACCACAACATCACAACACATATCCATCTGACATGAGTAACACATACATCAAAAGACCACTACCAAACATCACAATAACTCAACATATATCCTGAAACATCAACCATACAAACAAATATCATAAGCCTCCCTCAAACTCTTATGCCTCCCTCAAACTCTTATGCCTCCCTCAAGGAGGCCGGTTGTCCCTATGGTCCAAGACACAGAGTTTGAACACTCCTAACCCAAGTGACATAATAACGCGTGGTTCAACAACCCGCTAGTTATATGTACCCCTTGGGGCGTACCCCCATACAACGAAGCGGGTCCATAGGTCCAACCAATCCATGGTGCATCCCATGACCCTATTCCACACATCACAACAATAGAACCAGCACAACAATCCAATCAAAGTGCCAAGTGGCAAAGTACAAGCCTTGGGCAAGGCGGTAAAAATTCCAAATTTAAAAGAAGACCCAAAATCAAGCAAAAATAAATGACCAAATGGCCATAGTTAGTATCAAAATCCCCATGTTAGTGCCACAAACCAAGGAAATGCCCAAAATTGTAAAGCATTGCAATCAAGAAAAGCTGCTGGTCCTTACAAAATAAGAAAAAAAAACCAATTACGAATAAAATCAACTTATAATGATGTCACATTACGATAACTGTGTGGCCTTATCTAGCCACCAAAGGGGTACTCAACGAGTTGCTAGCACTCGGAACATCGAGCCTCAGCTCGTAAAATACATATCAATAATACAACTGTCATCACCTCCATCTGAATCATCCCGCCACCACTTCGACAAGGCTAAACATAGTCATAGATACACTAAGGTTGCATACATACAACCACATAGGGAGAGAGGAAAGAATCACATGTTATCTACTAAACCGAGTTTTAGCTCGAGTTATTGACCAATGGTACACCATTCCTCACTCTCAACATACACTTCTACCGATTTCCCTCAGGATTGGTTAGCGTAGGGTTCACAACATAACATACAACAACATCACTAACATAACGGTGGCACACACATAACTACCATAACGTCTCACGTATGGTATGTATACAGGGTAGATCACAATCATACATCCACAGGGCGTAATACATCACTTTACCACATTCTGCACGCAAAGTGCAATCACAATTCGATAGGGTTCATACACTCACCGTATGACCCAAAATCACGACATGAAGCATTACATATTACACAACTCATACATACAATGAACATAGTACATCACAACATAACATCCATTGCAACATAGCAAGGTGGTACACACATTTCTTTAGAACATGGTAAAAAACATCATGATACAACTCGTTTCTTTTAACATCAACTAGTCATACAACACATTGATACACCCACATATCACAATATGCCACAATGCTCCAACACTACGTCATCCACATTAGAATTCTTTTCACACATCACAAACAATAATTCACACGTGAATTCTTCCTAGAATCCACAAGAAGGAGAGAGAATACTCCCATCCCCAACATATCAACATGATCACAAACACGCACAAGGTGACATACCCATAATGTGCGTTCACAATATCACAATTACGACAATAATCACATCACGTTTAAAGCACATTACTCTTCCAATATCTACCACCATCATGCAACATCATCATCATCATGCAGTATCATCATGTAACACCACCACCACCATGTAACATCACCATACAACACCAATCCGGCCCATAGGTTCGAGAGCATGAACCTTACCAAATGTAACACACCAAAAAGGATTAAGCAAGCAATAAGCAACAAAACCCAAGGCAATCTTGAAAGGGACCTCCATTAAAGTGAAGTGACCAGCGTCAGAGGAAGTAATTGTAGGCTGTAGCAGGTAAAAAAAGAGACAAAAAGTCCTGCGCAATCTCCAACCATCCACGCAGCTGGCAAGAAGGAAATCTGGAAAGATTTGCAAATCAGAGACAATAAATGGGTGCGGCCACCAGCTAGGAGAGTTGAACATGCCAAGATTAATGACTCCACCCTCCACGCCAAGGAGATAAAGCTAACCGACAAGGTTGTTTGGGGTCATTACAACGCTCTTGTCACCTTTTAGCATTAGGGTACATATCACCTTCCATGTGTCTGATTAAAGAATCAATTGATTGAAATATGACAGTTTCACCAACTTTTCCTCTGCTTGATGACATAGGAAAATTGATTTTGCTGCCTAAACCGATCTTGACTACCAAAGATATAAGGCTATGAAGCCGAGTTCTTACTAAATATTTGGTGCAATGGAAGGATATACCTACGGACCATGCCCCTTGGAAGGGAACTCACATATTCCAATGTCCTTCATTGTCTGCATTGATTGGAGGCCAACCAATTCAGGAGGGGTGGCTTGGAATGAGCCAAGCCCCGCTATGTTTCATTCAGGACATACTAGAGAATGTTGAATGGGAGGAAACAATTAAGTTTATTCTTGGAAGATGGAATAAGAATAAAGCATATACATCTATTCAAAGAAAATTAAAGCAAATGCAGCACAAGTGTATTCTAGAAAAATAGAAAAAAATAACTTAAAATACTAAGGATAAAGATGGTTTTAGAAGAATACAACAAATGAAGTCATCCAAAAACTAAATATAGATTTAGGAGGATAAAGCAAGGATCGATTTCTTTGGACAGAGTCTATTTTAAGAGTGTGTCTAACTCTAGACTCTAAATGTAGGAGAGGGCTTCCTTGTCTATAAGTAAGGCAAGACTAATGTAGCAAATTGTGTGACCTAGCTGGACAGGTATTTGATACATTAAGGATTGGTTTTTCTTCATATTTAGGAGTGGTTCACCTGAGATCTTTGGCCGTCCTGTGTACCGGTCATCTTAGAAAAAAAATTGTTGTTTTTTTGTTTCCAGATTTTATTTTGCAGATTTTTGAGATAATCTTTTTCCCTAACTTTTTTTGCAGATTTTCAACAATCTTGTTTCAAAAATTTCCAGATTTCAGTTTAGTTCATTTCATATTGGTTTTTATAACAATTTCACAATTTGGGAATGAGTTGAATTCACACATATTTTGCATGTCTAATTAGAGGTACCAGGCAGAATTAATAGATTAATCCACTATAAAATAGACTCTCTCGAAGCCTAGAGAAAGTTGGATACAGTACATCTTGTCTCGATCTACCTTAGTTTTAAAGCTTCTATCCTATTCTACATGTAGAGAACCTCAAAATTGGAGGAAGACATGGAATATTAAACAGCTGATATTTCTTTTCTCCATAAAAATAATTCCAGATGAGCAGCTATCCTTGGCTAAAGATGCTTCAATGCAAACCAAGGATATGCACAAAATGTTACTAAATTTTATCGGTTTGGCAAAGCAAGGAAGTTTCCACAATCCAGCACATACGGCATAGTAGAGAAAATAACAGAAGACTAATCCAGGTTAAAACATTTGAGGCCCAACAATTTAATAAAGGGTAGGTTTGATCCATAGGTTACACTCCTCATACAAGAACATCAGAATCCACAACAGCTCTCGACAGAGGGTTGCATCTAATTTCAGAGTTTCACATGCTTACCTGCAGACCTACAAGCATGGAGACATGTTTTGCCAAATCTGTAAGCTTTTAAGAGCCATAGAGCTGTAACAGTAGTATCAAATCTGAAAGCCCACAAACAATCTACAAATCTGCAAGCCTGCACAAGAAGGAAGTATACACTGGCCCACAAAGATCACAAACCTTGTGAAGCAATAATCTGGGAGTAGTTTCACAAAAAATGAAACCACCCCACAAAAGGATGTCTGCCCCAAATCACAACTTCTGCAAAGATCGCATAGTTGCTGCACAGCCACATAACAGTGATGCAGAACCCATCTGACACCACTAAGGTTGAGACCTTGTGAAGAAGCGCCGATCCCACACTAAGAATATTAGGAACCCCTACAAGTGAAACCGGTTATTGAATTGTTCAGGCGCCACATGAAACAATTAATCAACCTGTGGGTGAGTAATTAAAACCCATCTTATCGTGAGTGAGTTAGCAATGCTGTGCCTTACCTTGGGATGCTAGACAGCAATACAAGTGATAGATAATTGAGTCTCCCTATGTCATTTGACTTTGAGATGTGTAAATAAAGGGGCTAGACCTCTCCATAAATACCAATTATTGTAGCATCACACCAATCATTGTAGCATCACATTATATTATTTTTTCTCTATTATTGAGCATTCTTGTGTTTGGGTTACTAATAATTACTCATTATATTATGGTGTTCTTGTGTACGATCTATTGTGTAGAGTTTTGATTATATCGATCTTGGGATTTTGTACTTAATTCTCACTTTACATAGAAGCATAAACATCCTTCCACCTTTTTACTATATTAGAGTTTGTCAGACATGAATTTATAAAACTACATGTGTCATGAAATAAAATTTATGCAGCCACAACTGCTAGAATAGTTCATTAACCTAATCGTATAGCCTTGCTATGAAGGATTTCATACTGGACTTCCCATTGTCACTCAGATATGAATACGCTTTAGGTTTTATTCTGTCTTGTAAATTTTCTTCTAGTGCTCTTCACCCACAGTAACATTATAATATTATAACATAGGAGATTAATTTCAGGATATTTTCTATTATTCTTTGTTTGGCAGAAATTGGCCAGCAGTAGAATTCTGTAGTTGTTCTCTGTTAACATTCCGCGGATGATTAAACTAATACCAGATAGTAAAACCAATTCGTCGTGCATGCAAGACACTCTTCATCCTTGCTGCTCATATTGAGTAACCATTCTCTCCTTGCTATTATTAGCTTAGAGCTTCTAAGACTGTAGCTGAATCAAAAGATATGTTGCTAAATGTAACAAACACTAAACTGTGTGTCAAAGCCATCTCCATACTGTCATGAGTCATGAGATACAATCATACAACACACACAACACACGTTCATTATACAAAGGCCAAACTAGGCTGGAGAATTATCACAAACTGATGAGAATAATGACTAACTATTACTAGATATAACCTAGATGGGCAGCCATTCTGGCTGTATTTTGGGCTTCAAGATAAATATAGTAAAGATTCACAACTGTTACAAATAACATCTCTGCCCCAGTTACATTTTGAGGAATATAATATTCTTAGAGTACAATGGTCATTTCACGTGAATGGCAAAGAGCATCTGTCAACAAAATACAACCACCTTGAAAGCAGGTCAATGTGCTTTTTAAATTTTTTAAGACAAGTTGACTTGGCATTCACCTGTTTGGTTTACTGAGCTTTAATCCATTCTTCAGAATTTAGGATAATATCCTGCATTCCTGAATTTCATATCATCAATTGCTTGTTTTCTATGTAGTTACTAACAAATATCTTCTCCAACTATCAAATTTGTCTGAAGAATCTGCTAACAATTGCCCATAACATGTTGTATTAATTTACAGATTAACCAGATGCCTTTTTCATATGGCTTGATATTTGAGCATTTATTTACATCGAAATGTTATTTTAATTTTCAAATCATAGAGCTCAACCAATTTATACTAATACCCCGCTTCTTCACAAGATAAAGCTAGAATTAAGCACATAGTGGAAGTACAGCCCATGTTGACAGGTAAACCCATCATAAGTATAATTGAGAATAACAATTACCAACAGGGGTGTTCAAGATATTTTTATTATTCTATGTTCGGTATAAATCGGGAAGCAATAAAATTCTGTAGTTGTTCTTTGTCATCAGTCCCCATATATTTAAACTCATACCAGATGGTAAAACCAATTGGTCACACATGCAAGGCATCTTCATCTTTGCTTCTCATATTGAGAAACCATTTTCTCCTTGCTGTTAGCATAGGGCTTCAAAGACTGTGGCTGAATTAAACAACATCTTCCTAAATGCAGCAAACACTAGACCATGTGTCAAATCCATCTCCATACAGTCATGAGATACAGTCATACAACACACCCGCATTATACAGAAGCCTAAGTAGGCTGGAGAATCATTACAAACTGATGAGAATAATGACTAACTATTCCTCAATAACCTATTTGGACACCATTCTGGCTGCATTTTGGGCTTCAAGACAAATTTAGCAAAGATTCACAAAAGTTAGAAATAACATTTCCCCGGTTAACCTTTTAAGATATATAATATTCCTTGTGTACAATGGTCATTTCTCATGGACAACAAAGAGCCCCTGTAGACAAAATACACTACCTTGAAAGCAGGTCAATGCAAATTTTAAACATTTGAAGATAAGTAGACTTGGCATTCACCTGTTTGGTTTATTAAGCTTTAATCCATTTCTCAGAATTAAGGATAATAACCTGAATTGTATATCGTCAATTGCTTGTTTTCTAAGCAGCTAATAAATAATAATTTTTCAAACTATCAAATTTCTCTGAAGCATCTGCTAACAATTGCCCATTACAGAATTTTACAGATTAACCAGATGCATTTTTCATATGGCTTATCATTTAAGCATTTATTTGCATTGAAATTTCATATCGTAGAGCTTGACCAATTTCTAGTAAAGCACTGCCTTCTTCACAAGATGCAGCTAGATTTAAGGCGCAGGATACATATAGTGGAAGTACAGAGTCAATGAAAGATAAATCCATCATAAGTAGCATTGAGAATACCAGTCATCAACAAGGGTGTTGGACAGAAATCAAACTCATAAAAGTTGAATCCAAATACAAACAGAGGCATACCATGAAGGAAAATACTCATTGACATCAATATTCCGGCAAGCAAACAAAAAAATTGGAAACAATTTCTTAAAATACATAAGGATAACATGGAAAGAAAATGATTGGTGTACTTAGAAACGTGCTCTCTTCTGCCATTATAATATTTTCACAAATCTCGGACAAATTACTGCTGCATATTGCCTACCTGAGCTTGCAGTGATGGAGTTTTCAGTGTGAGCTAACAAAAGGGGCGAATTTGGCCATTGTGGTGCATGAGAGCTGTCTGAAGGACTAGAATTCACTGAAGTATTTCCAGAAAGATTCTGTTGATGACTTGTGTGACTCAAACTTGTAACTCTGCTTCCTCTGCCATTTAAAGAGAAAGTCCTTTGAACTTCTGTGCAATTTGTGGGGCTTGTTACATCTTCACCCTGTGAATGATCGTCCCAGAGTGACAAAAGTGTCTCAGGACTTGCAGCCAATGGTCCATCATTGTGCAGACTTGGTTTTTGTGGCCTCGCGGCCACACAACAGGCAGAACCCATCTTTGTGGACACTTATATATGAAGACAAATCTGCACATGTGAGTTACATTAACTTAGTCACCAAGGGTGTAACTGCATTGTGTGCTTCAAAAACCACAAGACAATTCAACGTAAAATCCACTAGTCAGTTCAGTGTAGAAATTTTAAGGGTTAAAAAATATTTTGTTAGTATGATTATGGTATGCTTAATCATTTTGATTGGATCAATAAGTAAATATAAATATGTATGCAGCTTACCGAAACAAATTCAAGAAAACAAACGTAGGATAGTTGGGAAAAATGTTTCGAACCTAATAATAAGATTGATCACTTATCTATATGGTTGTGTCCCTTGACCTAAACCCTCATCAATATATCTGATGCACTGCAGAAACAACAAATGCATAGAAAAGGGAGGAGCTAGGGAGATCCACATCAAATAGTTCCGAATGTACAACACTTGCTGAAGGTTTTACAAATGAAGTAGCAAGCTTCGCAGGCCGTATTGTACAGATAACTCCATGGTTAATTATGCTTGAACCAGAATAATGCTGGGATTGGTGACCTCCCTGAAAGTCCCAATAAGGGATCTAAAAAGGAGAAGCCTAAAGCATCTTACAGGGCAGAAAAAAAAACTTAGTAGCATGTGAGTGCCTCTTTAAAAATCAAGCTAAAAAGACTGGAATGCTCTATTTACTTATTATCCTATGCATACCAGCAACTAATTGCCGCTTTACTATTTAAGCGAAAAAGAATAGAAAACTCTGTTCACAACTTGTTCTGTACATGCTCGTAAAAAATTAGGGTTAACCTAAGCATTTCCAGTGCAGAGCAAAAAAGGAAGGAAACACCGTTTATAAATTACTACAAACAATATATTTAGTCACACAGCTCATTAATTTCTCAAATATTTAGGGTACCTGGCTTAAAAAAGATCTCCAAACGGTGCAAACTTCGCCACTTCCAAGCCTCTATATCCAAATCTAAAGCCGAACCGACACCACGGGTCAAGATACTTAGTAAATCTTCAAGATTTTACTCCAAACGCTTTTCTTTAGCGAGGAAAAGCCAGAAAATTAAACTGACAGCAAAGAGTCCTTCACAAAAGACTGCTGTTCAGTCAAAATGAATGGTTTGAAATTCGGCCAAATCCTCTGTAAAATATTTCCATTACTCCACATATTCACAGGAACTTTCAGAAATATTACTCCACATTTTCACAGGAACTTCAGTGATTTCTGAAATTTTCTGTCAGGGCTATGCAAGCACCGATCGCAGAGGCTTGCCGCTTCTGCACTCCTTTCGCCGGCTCAACTTACGAGAGCCGCATCGTACGATGCAAAAAAACAAATAAAAACGCAGTAAATCAGCAGCCTTCCGTACTGACCCCTATACGAACCGCGAAAAAAAAACCTTCAAAGATTTAAAGTTCCGAGAAAATCTCATCATAAGTATCGAAAGCGAAGAGCAAATCAAACACGGCTATTCAAAATGTACGGCCATTAAACCTCCGAAAAAGTGAAGTTGTGAGAATTTCTTCACAGAACCGATCAAAAACCCCATCTAACGAAAGCAGAAGTAACGGCGTAACGGAATATTTCCATCCTCTTCCCGGAATTTTACGGCGACGGCTCCATTAAACCTGCACCTTCAAAGCTGTAAGTAAATCTTCACCAAATTGGTCAAAACACGCATCAATCGAAAGCTGATAACACGACGAATCCGATTCTTTACTCCTCTCGTCAAAATTCCAATGTGACTGCCATTATTATAGGGCTGATTACAGTGGATATTTGCTTTATATTTTTTTTAACTGAATTTATATTATTTTTAATGGTCCCCTCATCTGTACTTTCAGAGGCATTATGCCACGTCGACGTCCACACTGGTATAAACGACGCGTGCGAATAACGTCTTATTGAGATATTTGCAGGGTCGCCCCTGCCACGTGGTAGTCCACCGTGGCGTTTAAATAAACTCAGCTGTGAAAGTGTCGGTATTAATATTTTTTAAATAAACTTATTTTCGTCTGTTATACGTGGTCTAAGGTGATATAATTGCGGGGCCCGCTCGCGTCTGTATTTGACTGAAAATATGTTAGGAGAAAATTGATTTAATAAATGCTTTGACTAGTGAATTTAATATCTTGAAAACTTTGCCTCGTGCGCATTGAAATTTAACTGAAGTTTTAGTGGTATGGTGTTTAATTATAATTTTTAATCAATACTAAACTAACAATTAGGAGGCATTGATGAATTTAAACATTGGGGAGGATAGGGAGTGAAAAACGAGGGGCTTGAGGGAAGAGAACGTAAGAATTAGGAATATAGGTAATATTTTTATTTGTTGTGAAAAGTTATATATGGATTACATCATTTTTGTAAATAGTATAAAAGGAGGAACGGGGTGCAATGTAAAGATATTTGAGGCAATCTACTCCGGAGATAGCTTTGAAAGTAAGTTTTATCGTTCAATATTCTGAATGTCAACATTTATTTTTTGAAATATCAGTTTTTTGTGTTTTAATGATAGTTAGAGATGATGTCGTGTTGAGGGGAATTCAATTCTCCTTGTCACAAAGAATTGAAGAAATAGAGACATGTTGGGAGAACTTATCACATCCCATGTCACGCTAATGTAGTGGTTTTGTGCTAGTTTTATAGACAATAGATTTAACATAGTAAGGTCCCAAAAAAGACTTAATCATTACCATCGATGTATCGTTTATTTAATGCAAGGTTTGGTGAGTATTAAATTTGTCTTAGTAGTTGCCAACCTCAATTCCAATTGCTCATCTTCATCAGGGTTTGGGGAATTGAGATTTCAAATATTTAGAGCGATTGGGCAAAGAAATTGCAAATTGTTCCTCCATCTTCGAGTTTGGATTCCCCGCCTTCGTCAAGTTTTCGAGGACTCAAAGTTTCAGAGACCTAGAACAATTAAGTAAATAAACTACAAAACTCCCTAAGATCTAAGGTTCTTTGAAACGGAAAAACTATTTAAGACCTCTAATTTCCCAAAATCGCTTGAGATTTTTGAAATCAAAAAATTGGTTATTGGTGGAAAGAAATAGGCAAAAACAAACTTTTGGAGATTGCAAGTAGTTTTGCAATTATATTGCAAAATTCTCCTCAACCTTTGATTTTTGATTCATCACCTTCATTAGGGTTTTTAGGGAAATAGAGTTCCAGCAATCTAAAGGAGTGAAGCAACGAAACAACGTGAGGTTATCAATTCCTTGAGACTATAAAAATGACAAAGATCTCTTATTCCTCAAAACTACAAAAATGTATGAGATCTTTGAAATCAAAAATTTGGCTAAGGGTGGAGAGAAATAAGCAAAAGCAAACTTTTACAGTTATCAAGTAGTTTTGCAATTAAATTACAAATTACTCAGTTACCTTTGAGTAATGATTCCTCGCCTTCATTACGTTTTCGAGAAATCAAGGTTTTAGGGTTTAGAGTAGTTGGGAATACATATTGCAAATTGCACCTCTACCTTCGACTTTTGATTCCCCAAGTTCATGAGTTTTTGGGGAATCAAAGTTTCAGAGATCTGGAGACAAAACTACCTAAGATCTCAACTTCCCCAAAACTACAAAACAGTCTAAGATCTTTGATTCCCTAAAACTGTAAAACTACTTAAGATCTTTGAAATCAAAAAATTGGCTAAGGGTGGAAAGAAATAGGAAAAACTAGAATTTCAAAGTTGTCAAGTAGTTTTTCAATTCAATTGCAAATTGTTCTTTCGCCTCTGAGATTCAATTCCTCGCCTTTATCATATTTTTAGGGAATCGATTTTTTGAAGATCCATAGTAATTAGGAAAATAAATTGCAAATTACTCTTCCACCTCTAAGTTTTTATTCCTTGTTTTCATCAGGTTTTTGGGGAATTAAAGTTTTGGAGATCCAAAGTAATTAAGAAACTAAACCGCAAAATTTATTGAGATCTTTGATTCCCTAAAATTACAAAATTGTCTGAGATCTCTTATTCCCTGAAACTGCAAAACTACTTGATATCTTTGATTCCCTAAATCTAGTGAAGAAAGAAGCAGGAAATATTCAAGGCATTCAACATCAAGTATCAACACATTCGTCAACGAAAGGCTTGAGAATTAAGCCTTCAATTATATTTCTAACAAACCTCTCATGCAGAGCATGAGGCACACACAACATGAGTAGATTTGAAGGATTTCCAACAAGCAAAGCCAGTGGAGTTAGTCAACCTATTTGAAATCCCTTAGAAACTCAAATCCCTCCACCTCTCCAAGAGCATGCAAACACATAATCCTCAAGAGAATACATCAATGTAAAAACATATAAATAGGAGTTGTGACGTTATTTAGACACATATACAATTAAATAAGTAACAATCAATCAGCAAATCCCGTAGTAAAAAAAATCAAAAAATATGTTTAGACTGTAGTGGACCCTAAAACATTGTGTCTTTATTTCCCTTTTAAAATTTCCATTCCCATTGATTTCCATACTAGTGGCCAATCCTAGCCTCATGTGCACACTAATATTTAAATTGAAATCAATTTATAACTACATCATTATAAACTTAAATATTAATAATCAATACAAACGATTATCTTTTTTAATGCAATGTTTGTTGAGTATTAAATGTGTTAATAGCCACCAAGCTTTTTAATGTCTTTTTAACTTTTGATATTACTACAACTGTATTATTATGTGTTTTAAATTGTAAATACAACAAAAAAATTGTAAATCTGATGAAAATAGACAATTCCTCACAATAGAGAAACATAATACAAGTATATAAAGAATCAATTTTGACACATATTGTAAGGTTCAACAAAAATTCAGTAACTTAAAAATATTATGAATAAAATATAGTTGGGGACGTGTATACCCCAAGAAATTGCATAGATAATGTTTTAGACAAGCATTATATATATATATATATATATATATATATATATATATATATATATATATATATATTGTAGACACAAAACTATGCATGTATCATCACTTTACTATGCCATCGGTATGTTGTTATATGTATGAATCCTAAGTAAGAGAAGTACACACTAGTGACACTTTCCCTTGTCCCTCTATATTCTTTGATTGATTTCTATTGCAACTCTCTTCTACATCTCTCAGTTCTGTATGCATTTCTAGTTAGGTCACAGGGATCCATGTCTATTTGTCTTGTCACATCTGTTGTTTTTGGTCTTAGGACACTGGCACACACTCTGAACACTAGCACCCATGCACTCGTGTCCCTTCTGGGCGCTCCTATACTCCTTATTCTTTTTGCAAATCTTGTCATTTGTGGTCGGCCTTGTTTCTTTTCATATCCCTATCCCACGTTCTTAGTCAGTCTTAAGTGTCACTAGTGTCGAAATTCAAGCAAGGGACTCATATATATACACAACATACTAACTATTATTTTGGCTAAAAAATTAAGCGGCACTATCACATCTACATATTACTACTACTACTCAAATGGATTGCATACACTGCATAGGAAGGGAAGTGCTAAATTCCATACCACACATCTGCATTCTTAGATCAAAGCTAGCTATAGCCCGTTATCTTAGCGTCATTGGCGCAAAGGCAAACCTAGGCTAAGGAGACCAATTCACACACAAGCACAAAGAACTACATGGAGTCTGAGATGTAGTGCAACGCTTGGTAATAAGTTCACTCATCGCATGACTATCGAGGTCAGTCCCTTGTGTTTTTTATCTAATATCAATGTGTTTTGTCCTACTTTGCTACAAATTTTACCCTTCCTTCCCACTCTACTACATTCATTTATTTTCCTTTTGTTTTAAAATACACTTCCACAAAATATTTGAAGTAGTTAAATTTGTTGCAATCCTAATAATATGTGCCAAATTTTATTCTAAATATATGTTGTTTTTCAGTTGTGATTTTTATATTTGTTGAGCACAAGATAATACTGAGAGGGATGGGTGCTCCTGTAGGTTGATGCCTACAAAACTGTAATTTGGGGATTGGTGTCTCCAGTAGGTTGGTGCCTACAAATTTTTGAGAAATATATATAAAGAAAGAAGTTTCTCCATGGTTTTCTCCCGAAAGGGTTTCGACGTATATTTGTGTCTACTTGCATTAAGTTTTGTGTTCTTTGATTGATTTGATATATTCACATTGCTCGTGATTATAGATCTAAGTTCAAGTATTAAAGTTTGAAATAATTTCATAATATTGATTCACCCCCCCTCTTAGTATTATCTTGTGCTCAACAATTGGTATCAGAGCAGGTTCCTTCAAGAACAATCTAACAGTTGGAAGGTAGATCTCAGGAGCACATATGGCTAGTCAAGTACAAGAAGGATTTTCCTTGAACAAGGCTCCGTTGTTTAACGGAACAAACTATGCATTTTGGAGCGTAAGGATGAGAACCTATCTAATGGCACTAGGGTTTGATATTTGGCAATCAGTAGCGGTCGGATATACCATTCCATCAACTCCGCCAACAGACCAAGCCGGTAAGAAGGCTTTTGAAAATAATGC
Organism: Taxus chinensis; assembly: GCA_019776745.2. NCBI lineage: Eukaryota > Viridiplantae > Streptophyta > Pinopsida > Cupressales > Taxaceae > Taxus > Taxus chinensis. The sequence goes on along the minus strand of CM034148.1, from coordinate 227,754,776 downwards.
CAAGGCGATGATTGCAATCTTGTGTGGTCTGTCAGAGTCCGAATTTGTCAAGGTAATGCAATGTGACACAACAAAGGAAATATGGGATAAACTTCGAATAATATATGAAGGTGATGATAAGGTCAGAAAAGCTAAGCTTCAAACCCATAGGAGAAAATTTGAGAGCCTAAAAATGAAGGATGAGGAAGATGTTGCAGCTTATCTTCTGCAGGTGGATGAAGTTGTCAATGCCATAAGAGGGCTTGGAGAAAAGATTGAGGAACATGTGATCGTCCAGAAGGTCTTAAGATCTTTACCATTAAGATTTGATGCTAAGGTGTCTGCCATCGAAGAAATGAAGGATCTTGACAAGCTAAGCATGGACAAACTACATGGAATGCAAACGGCTTATGAAATGAGGACCGAGTCTAATAAACCAGCAAAGAAGGAATCCGCATTCAAATTCTCGAAGAAAAAGGCAATCAAGGAATCTGAAGCGAATGATGAATCAAACAACGAAGAAGATGAAAAGGAAGCTTTATACATTCGAAAGCTAAGGTAATATTGTATATAGGTTATTAAATATTTGTGCTCTATGAAGGGATGTGACAAATTCAAATATTGAGGTTGTAGAGTATGTACACAGTGCATGACAGTAATAGAGTATAATGCAACCTTATAAGACCACTCCTAAAACTTAAGATCTTAAAATAAAATTAGGATCATAGCCCCTTCCATGGGGTTTCTCTTGAAAGTAGGAGTAAGAGCCCCTTTGATAGGATCACCCTTGAAATTTAAGGTAGTTTTCATTTCTAAATTCATTAGACAATTCATTATTTGAATTAAAATTGATACTAGTTAGGTGTTTACATCATGTTGTCCCCTAATTTGAGCTTAGGTGAAAATTTGAGCCCACTAAGAAAATTTTGCTGTAATCAATCAAACTAAGTCAATTTGAAATCATTAATTGAAGCCTAAAATTCTACAAGGGTTGAGAAATAAAAAATTGGCAAAGGGTGGGATAATAGGCAAAAGATGTGGGATAAAGTAGTTTTGCAATTAAATTACAAATTTCTCCTCCACCTTTGAGTTCTGATTTCCTTCCTTCATCAAGATTTTGAGGAAACCAGGTTTTGGAGATTCAAAGTAGTTAGGAAAATAAATTACAAATTACTCCACCTCTAGGTTTTAATTCCTTTCATCGATTTTGTAGGGAATTAGATTTTTTAAGCAACTAAACTGTAAAAATTCCTAAGATCTCTAATTCCCTAAAATTACAAAAGTGTATGAGATCTCTAATTCCCTGAAACTACAAAACTATTTGAGATTTCTAAAATCAAAATAATGGATAAGGGTGGAAATAAATAGGCAACATTTGAATTTCAAAGTTTGCAAGTAATTTTACAATTAAATTACAAATTACTCATGTACCTATGAGTTTTGATTCCCACCTTGATATGGTTTTTGAGGAATCGAGTTTTGGAGATCTATAACAATTAAGTAACTAAACTACAAAACTACTTAAGATATTTGGTTCCCTAAAACTATAAAATTGTATGATATCTTTGATTCCCTGAAACTACAAAATTGCCTAAGATATTTGAAATCAAAAAAAGGTGAAAGGTGTAAAGAAATAGGAAAAAGTGGGCTTCTAGAGTTTTTAAGCATTTTTCAATTAAATTGAAAATTGGTGTTCCACCTTTGAGTTTAAGTTCCCTATTTTCATCAGGTTTTTGGGGAATCAAGGTTTCAAAAATCCAAAGGAGTGAAATAACTAAACTACCTAAAGTTCTTGATTCCCTGAAACTACAAAACTGACCAAGATCTATGATTCCTTGAAACTACAAATCTGCATGAGATCTTTGAAATCAAAAAATTGGCTAAGGGTGTAGAAAAATAGGAAAAATAAAACTTTTAGAGTTATCAAGTAGTTTTGCATTTAAATTGCAAATTATTTCTCCACCTTTGAGTTCCAATTCCTTGCCTTCATTGAGTTTTCGAGAAATTGAAGTTTTTGAGATCTGGATTAGTTGGGAAAACATATTACAAAATACTCCTCTACCTTCAAGTTTGGATTTGTCGTCTTCATTGATTTTTGGGGGAATCAAATTTTCAGAGATCCGGAGAAATCAAGCAACTAAACTACAAAACTACCTAAGATCTCAAATTCCCCAAAACGACAAAATTGTCTAAGATCTTTGATTCCCTAAAACTGTAAAACTACTTAAGATCTTTTAAATAAAAAATTGACTAAGCGTGGGAATAAATAGGTAAAATTGGACTTTCAGAGTTTTCAATTAGGTTTTCAATTAAATTGCAAATTGTTCCTTTGCCTCTAAGTTTTGATTCCTCACTTTCATCATTTTTTAGGGAATCAAGGTTTCAAAGATCCAGAGTAATTAGGAAAAAAATTACAAATTAATCCTCCACCTCTAAGTTACAATTCCCTATCTTCATCAAGTTATCGGGGAATTGAATTTTTGGAGATCCAAAGCAATTAAGTAACTAAAATAAAAATTGCTTAAGATCTTTGATTCCTTGAAATTACAAAGTTTTTTGAGATCTCTAATTCCCTAAAACTGTAAAACTACTTGATATCTTTGATTCCCTAATTCCCCAAATCTAGTGAAGAAAGAAGCAGAAATTTTTTAAGTCATTTAACATCAAGTAACAACACTTTCATTAGAGAAAGGCTTGAGAATTGGGCCTTTGGTTATATTTCTAACAAGCCTTTCATACAGGGCATGAGGCGCACACAACGTGAGTGGATTTAAAGGATTTCCAATAAGAAAATTCAGTGGAGTTGGTCAACCTATTTGAAATCCCCTAAAAGCTCAAATCTATCCACCATCTCTTCAAGAGAATACATCAACGTACAAACATATAAATAGGAGTTCTAAAAGTATATTGTTTTTCTGTTGTGATTTTTATAGTGTATATAGACTATTATTAAAGAATTTTGCTCTAGGAAGGGATGTGACAAGTTCAAATATTGAAGGTGTAGAGTATGTACACATTGCATGACAGTAGCAAAGTATAATGCAACCTTGTAGGACCATTCCTAAAACTTAAGATCCTAAAATTAAATTAGGATCGGGAGCCCCTTCCATGGGGTTGCTCTTGAAAGTAGGAGCAAGATCCCCTTCAATAGGATCACCCTTGAAATTTAAGACATATTTTGTTTCCAAATTCATTAGACAATTCATTATTTGAATTGAAAGTGATAATAGTTAGGTGTTTGCATCATGTTGTCCCCAAATTCGAGCTTAGGTGAAAATTTGAGTCCACTAAGAAAATTTGGTTGTAATCAATCAAACTCATTCAATTGAAAGTCATGAATTAAATCTTAAATTTCTATAGGGTTTGAGAAATCAAAAAATGGCAAAGTGTGGGGAAAAATAGGCAACAGAGGAATTTCATAATTTTTAAGCAGTTTTGCAATTAGATTGCAAATTGTTCCTCTACCTCTAAGTTCTAATTTCCTTCCTTCCTTCATCAAAATTTTGAGGAAACAGGGTTTTGAAGATTCGAATTAGTTGGGAAAATAAATTACAAATTACTCCCCCGCCTTTAGGTTTGGATTCCTCGCCTTCATCAGGTTTATAAGGAATAAGATTTTTAAAGATTATAAACAATTAAGCAACTAAACTGTAAAGCTGCCTGAGATATCTAATTCCTTGAAATTACAAAAATGTCTGAGATATCTGATTCTATGAAACTACAAAATTGTTTGAGATCTCTAAAATAAAAAAATGGCTAAGGGTGGAAAGAAATAGGAAAAATTTGACTTTCAAATTTTGTAAGTAATTTTACAATTAAATTAGAAATGATTCATGCACCTATGAGTTTTGATTCCCCACCGTCATCTAGTTTTCGAGGAATCAAAGTTTCACAAATTTGTAGCAATTAAGCAACTAAATTGTAAAACTACCTGAGAGATATGGTTCCCCAAAATTATAAATTATCCGATATCTTTGATTCCTCAAAACTGTAAAATTGCCCAAGATCTCTAAAATGAAAAAATGGTGAAAGGTGTAAAGAAATAGGAAAAAAAAAAGCTTTCAAATTCTTCAAGCATTTTTTCAATTAAATTTTAAAATTGGTCGTCCAGCTCCGAGTGACAATTCCCCACTTTCATCAAGTTTTAGAGGAATCTGGGTTTCGAAGATCTAGAGTAGTTGAGAAAATAAAATGCAAATTACTCCTCCACCTCTAAGTTTTGATTCCCCGCCAACAGAGATGGTCAACCTAGTTGAAATCCTCCTGAAGCTCAAGTCCCTCCTCCACAATCTCTCAAAGACCACACAAACACATAATCCTCGAGAGAATACATTCATATGCAAACATATAACGAATATTTGTGAAGATTTCTAGACACATGTATAGATAAAGAATTAAAAAAGACTCTTAAAGTAAATAAGAAAAACAAATTAAAAAGCATGTCTAGACTGTAGAGGACTCTAAAACCTCATGTCTTTATTTCCCTTTTACCATTTCCATTCCCCTTGATTTCCATCCCAGTTGGAAATTTTTGGCCTCATGTGCACACTAATTTTAATTTTAAATTAATAATTAACTATTTTGTTACAAACTTAGATATTAATAATTGATACGATCTTATTCAATGCAATATTTCTTGAGTGTAAAAATTATGTTAATATTTTCCAACCTAAAAAGCGTAACTTTTTAGTGGATTTTTGACTTTTTTGGATTACTACAAGTAGATTATTACGTGTTTTAATAACATATGCATTCAACTAATAAATTGAGAAAAAAATAATTGCAATGAAAATAGAAAATACCTCACAATAAAAAACATGGTATATTAAGAATAAATTTCAACACATACTGTAAAGGTCGCAATAAATTTGATAACTTAAGATATTATTAATAAAATATAGGTGGGATACAACAAGAAATAGGGGAAATGTAAACACACATTCAAAAGTTAAAACATGTGTACACATATTCACCACCCCAAAAACTTACATAAATATTATTTTAGACAAACATTATATATATATATATATATATATATATATATATATATATATATATATATATATATATATATATATATATATATATATATATATATATATTCTTTCTAGTACTGACAAAAAATTAAAATAGGGGATCGTGATGAGTTGCCCCCTTACGAGGGGAACATCGTGAAGCAAATATGTCACCTCGCAAGATAGTTGAAGGGCCTTAAATAGAACTACAAGATGTTACAAATGATGAAGGAAGTGGAATCATTTCCTATGTACCATTCAAATACAAAACAACCACGAACACAAAATCCTACCAAGAACAATGGAAGTAAAAATTAGACAACAAAATAAGAATATGTTACACCTAGAGAACATAGACCATGTCCTCTTCATCCAACTTATCCTCTCCCTTGAGATACAATAAAACATTGAAAGAATTAGGGCCAATGTTTTCATAGTGGTTGTGGATATTAAATTTTCCTCAAGTTGGTGCTCCTTAATTATATTTCAAACAAAGCCTCTCGTGTGTGGCACGAGGCGCTCAACACGAGTGGATTTGAAGTGGATCCAACAACCAAAGCCAAGGGATATGATCATCTCATTTATTAGTCTCAAGGAACTCAAATCCCTCCTTCGCCATCTTTAAAAGCTTACCCACCTCCTTATTCTCACTAATCATATCAGACCTCTTCTTGAACAAGATGAAGCATTGAGCGAATAAGGTTAATTAAGATTTGAGTGGTGTTGGAGGAACAACATGAAGTAGATATGTCATCTTACAAGCATCTAGAGGATGGCAGATAAATCCACGAGATGTTGTGAATGGGCATAAAGGACACTATAGAGGACACATCATCCATCACCAAACATATCAATGAATGCCCTTTATTCATACATCAATGCAACCTATGACATGTCATTCATCTTATGTCATATGTCAAAAGCATCCACCCTTACTCCAATTGAATGAACACATATCAATGTAATAAATTTACGTGAAAAAGTATTCATAGATATTAATTTAAATCCACCATTTTCTTCCTAAATTTTGTGTTGATAGGAAATAGATAGTTTTAATGTAATTATTTATATGTAGTAGTTGGAGCAGGGCATTTTCACATTGCATGGTAGTTATAGTGGTCATAAGGACACTTTAAAGTAGGGGCCTCACTTCCCCATGTGGACCAAGATGAACACAATGGAGTGCTCCAAATAGGGATCGCTTGATAAACATTACGGACCCAAGCCCACCCCCATGTTCCACTATTAACATCATTTTCAAAAGGAGGGGTATTTACATGCCATTCTAAAGGTTGATCATTGGTGTTTTCCTTTTGTCAGAGCTTCACAACTCCAAATCATTGGGTATTCGCCAATCCCTCTAGACCACCAAAAAATATATAGTTATTTTACTATATTGAATTAATACATAAAATTTGGGAAAAAAGATTCCAGACTTTAGATTATATCTAAGACATCGTAATTTTTTGATTACCTTCACCAAACAAACACAATTGTTAATGGTAGTAGAATGGAAATCAAAATTAAAGTTGTTAATGACTTATTTATCTGCAAACATTGCAAATCTCGCACCACCCCTTGGTTACAATTATAAGATGTTTATCAGTATAAATAATATATAATTTGATATCCTTTTATTTGTCACGAAGCAATTTCAACCTTAAATTTAATATCCATTTTATCATCACATATAAGAATTTTCTTTTTTCTTAGAGAAGTCAATGAAGTATCTTGGTTGTATGGTGGAGTTTGGAATTTGTTTTCTATTTTAGAATGATTATTTTGAACCTAACATAATGGCGCAACTGGAGTGATGCCATTTTTCACTTATCAATTGAAAATTCACATAAAGGTAATGGAATAATTAGTATTATCACCATTATTATATATTTTGGGGTAGGTGAACACTTTTTTTTATAATTGGCTAAGTTATGAAACCACAAGGCATTGAATTATTAATCAATATAGTATGTGCAAAATACAAGATAATGACATTGATATCTCTCAATGCTTTCATATACATATTCTTAAGTTATATGAACTAGCTTGAAAATTTTAGGAGCATTTTCTAATTTAGTGGTCTTGAGAATTTGAAAACGTATGAGCTTTTTCCAATTTAGTGGGCTCTTGGTTTTGAAAATTTAGGAGTTGCCGAAATAATTGTATGTCAATTAGTGTTTATGATTATTAAGTGTGTTGTCACACCATCCACCAGGGTACAAATAAATACAAGGGGAAATAACCATTTTTGTTTCATGTGGTCAATTAAAGAGAAAAGTATATTCTAAACTGATTTTCTCCAAAACTAGTTGGCCCCAAAACATGTGAATTGGGTTTCAACGCTCATGGAACCTATATGGCATGATGTAGTTAGCTCTTATACACTAGTATGGAATATAAATTGAACATTAGTGTCACTTTATTTTGAAATTGGTACTGTAACATATCATATCATAACTACTAGGTCTTACCACGTGTATGTGGTCCTTTCCCTTAACATATAATCCAAAATTTAATCAAAATTCAAAATCTAACAAATAATATTAAAAAATATAATACAAACAAAAATTCCCTAAGCCATTGGAGGAAACATTTATCCTACTCCCTCCCCTCCCATCTTTAACAATAGTTGAAAGAATGTTTGGGGCTCCTCTTTTATAAAAAAATATTTATTTTATCCTTGTAAATATATACTCTTTCTTTTAACAAGTTGGACAATGCAAACATGTATAGGCAATTACACTCTAGAGCACCACAACCATGGGGATAAGTAGTGGTAGTGAACATTGCCCCTACTTTGGCGATAAGGGGGATCTTTTGAGAAATAGACATACATCTACTCACAATTTTTTTACATCACACCCAAGAAGATATCACCTCAAACTTTCAAGACAACAAAAAGGGTAGGGGAACCACTATTTTTTTGTTAATGTAAAGAAATATTGTAGGATAATGAGATGTCGATTATCTAAGGCTAAAGCAACAATGGCAAGGAAGATAAATCAGAAACAAGAAACACTAACAAAGGAAGAACATCATAATAATTTTATCACTATCCTTCCAAAAGAAAATGATAAATTTAATACAGAGTTATATCCTAATTATGGGATGATAGGATGAGGGGATAGGCCAAAATCTAAAAAAGGAAGCACCGATGTAGTATAGACGAAGGACTATAAAGGGGTTCCATACCACCTATGCACCAACGGTGGAAGATACCATGGGGAAAACTTAAGATGGAGAGGAAATGTACATCCCTATATCAACACCACTAGTTTGGTCAATAGACCTCTATACAAGGGAGGTATTGAGCATCAAAGAGAAGGTAGAGAGACTATAAATAAGGTAACATGTACAAGAAGCCAAGTTTACATAAATAGCACAAATGAAACAAAGACTAGAGAAAGACAATGAGATGTTTAGAAAGAAAGTAACCAACCTGTAGAAAAATGATGGAAGTTGGACAACAAGAAATGCACATTCTAAAGCAAGACACATCACAAATAATCACAATGAAAGACAAAATAGAGATCACATAAGAAATGAATATGGCATAAATGAAAGAAAGAGTCACAAATTGTGATATCAAATGTAGAGGTAAAGGAGAACAACATAAAAAGACATCTTAAGGAAACCGATACATGGGCAAAAGTAGTCAAAGAACCATAAAAAAAAAAGAGGAACTAATACAAAAATAGGTAAAACTTCAACTAATGGAAGAGAGGGAGATGAGCAATAGATTGAGTAACATAATCATTAAGGGAGTAAGAGACTATGGAGACAATGAGGACACCAATAACATAGTAAGAGGATTTATTGAAGATAAATTTCTAAGGAAATGAAAAATATATCAAGCTCATAGGTTGGGAAAGAGAAGGGAAGGAGGAATAGATAGAATTATTTGAGTTATATTAAAATAAAAAGATGATAATATATAAATCCTAAGAAACAAAGGGATATTGAAAGGATCGTGATTGTATCTAGACTACAATTTGACATTGATACAACAAAAAGAACAAAGGAGAAATTAGGAAAGAATAAAAATAGCTAGGCCAAAAGGCAAATGGACATGGCTAAAAAATGGAAAATCATGCATTGAAATCCAGATGTCATGTGACAAATAGGGAAGTGAGGCCCACTGAGAGTACTTAATGATGGTAAGTCAGAATTATAGAGGTTAACCTTGGAGTAGAGGTCGTGGTTTAGGGACCCCATACCTTGTAGGAAACACAAAAACATCGGTATGGAATGGCGTAGCAGAAAAATGGAGGGGACATAGGGGTGATGATACTCGTAAAAGAAGAATAAGGTAGATCTATACAAATATTGAAGAAAGACTTGCACAAGTAATACTTTTAGATTCAAATCATCAAAAATTGAAGTATAATCAACATAACAATATACTACTTTGTACCTCAACATTCAAAATTATATAAGAAAATGAATTTAAATTCAGAAGAACCATATACAACCTTAGGGAAGTACATTTAATCCTATAATAAAATTGGTGACATAATATTAATGGGACATTTCAATGCCTAAACAACAAATAGGAAAGCTAACACCCTAAGGGACAACATAGGTCATAGACGACAACTTGTTATGGCTATAGAAAGAGAAAGATAGAAAGTGGTAAAGGAAATCAAAATATGAGAAGAATGTAACATACTTTGAGGAAGAATTGTTAGGGTTATATAACATATATCATCTTCTCATGTGTAATGGTATGAGGGTATGGCCAAAATTAGGGGATACACTTGCATGAATTACAAGAGACAAAGTGTGGTAGATTACATCTTTTTCTCTTATGAGTTGATTCAGAAAATTACAATGACTGAAATTAAAGAATTGTCACTTGGTTTGAAGTCCGATCACAACCCAATAACTAAAAAATCAACATGTCAGAGTTTGAGCATCACTAAGAACAAACCCAAAACAATCCAAATGGAAAACAAGGGAAAGATAACATAAACATGATGCAAAAAGATGGGAATATTTGAAACAATATTGAAATTCAACTTACATGGGCTAGACAAGAGACAATACAGGTGTCACAAGTCACATAAATAGTAACAAGTTAATGGACACAAAACAAGAAGCTTTAAACAAGTGTACAAAATCTAAACCCGAGAAGGAGGGAAAAGTCATCTTTCTAGCAAATGTGTGGTTTGATCAAGAATGTAAGACAACAAAGAATAACCTCAAGGGACTAGGGAAGAAGGAAAAAAAAAAGTGTGCATGTAATTGGTGAAAACAAAAAAGGATGAACACATGAAAATAAGACAAGAAGAGTTGACATTGCTAGGGAAACATGACTGCATATGTTTTTTGAAAGAACTACAAATAAGTAAAAAGCAAATAGAGAATAATATCAATCACGTGTAATGGCTACATTATGCAAAACGACAATATGAACGTGGAGAAGATAAGGACAACCCCCAAATAATCATCAAAACAACAAAAAAAGTATACCAAAGGAGGTTAAAAAGGCATTAATAGGCTAGCAAGTGGTAAGGCAAAAAATATAGATGGGTTACACAATGAATATTTAAAATGGGGGATCGATATTTCAACACCCCACATAAGAGACATCTTTAACTACACTGTTTGAGAAGGTTTCCCCACAATGTGGACCATTAATCTAGTCATACCCCTTTCTCTTTTTGAAAGTAGAGAGATCAACAACCCATCCCACTAAAAAACTATTATGGTCAATCCTCTCATGACAAATCTATTTGGAAGCATGGTTGAGTGCAAAATCAGTGAGTGGGTTGAAAATAAGGGAAAGAGAGTAAAAGGGATAACAAGTTTTAGACAAAAGCATTCAATTATATATCATTGCATCACTCTTAGGGTTTTAATAAAAAAGTTTGGGATGAAAAAGGAGAATTCATATGTTGTTTCGTTGACTTTAGGGAAGCATTGGACATGGTTCCTAGAGACAAAATACATGGCTCGATGGAAGAACTTGGAGTTCCAAAAGAATACATGACAACATTTCATCGTCTATATGAGTAGGTTAGAGCCATTATCAAAATGCATACAAGTTTATCAGAAAGCTTCGACAGTAATATTGAAGTTAATCAAATATGTCCTTTATCACCCACCCTATTTGGTTGTGATATTGACAAATTGGAAGAATGAATAGATAGACAAGGGGGTGGTGGAGTCCACATAACTAAACATGCGATACAACTCCCATATGCTTATGATCTTATCCTAACTACACTAACTCAAAGCCTAAGAGACCTTTTGAAAGTCTTGGTTTTTTTTGTAAAGATATTAAATTGCAAGTTGACACTAGAAAAACAAAGATCATGATCTTCTCACATTGAAAAGAAAACAAGCATATAAGCTTCATATTCGAAGGAAGCCCAGTAGAGGTAGTCTTAGAATATAAGAACTTGAGGCTCAATTTCACTACCAAACTCAACTAGGAAATGTGCATAACAAAGATAATCCAATGAGGGTGGCGAGTGTTATACTCTTTTCATGAAAACGAGTGCAAGGATGCTAGTTTGTGGGATTAGAAGACCATCAAAGACCATCAAAATCTTGTTTGGGCTCCTAGTAGTTCCAGTGGTACTCTACGTATGTGAAGTTTGGCCCATTGATATGTCGTGTCTTAAGTAGAGGCAAATTGAGAGAATCCATAACATTTAATCACAAGTACCTTCATGATTAAAGCATCAATTCTATACGAGATAATCCTAACAGAAACATGTATTTTCCCAATAGAAGTGGTTGTTATGATCTGTCTCTTAAGCTACGTAAAGAAAGCGGAGGGCAAGAAGGATGATAGGTGGCCAAAGGCAACAATAAAAGAAGAGTTGAACAAAAGAAAGACAATGTGGATGAAACAAAACAAAATATAGATGGATAAATGAGATATCAACATACATGAATGCCCAACAACCAATCAAGAGATAAAGAACTATACGAAGGAAACGTTTAAACTAGGCAAGTGGAGAAATCTTATAGGAAGGAAAAAAGTAATGTTGCATGATTGAATTCAACCCCGCTTACGAGCATGGCCAAAAAACTACAAATCAAATGGAGAATGAAAATGCTCCACACTCATTTTACAACGATATTACACCAACTCCAATGTGAGACAGAGAAATGGTAGGTTTCGAAAGAAAAATGGGAAGAGACAACATATCTTTTTCTTGTCAAGTAAAATTGAAATAGAATGACACTATATCATGAAATGCTCCGCATATAGCAACATCCGAACTACATACTTAAGATGGCTTACAAAGGTATCTATACCTAATACAGTGCGAACAAAACAAATATTTATAAAACCATAGATTTCCTAACCAAGATACACAATAGATTGAACCTTGAGAGGCCAAATATCCTTTTCCATCAAAATTTGACAAGTGTAGGATTTTTTAAAAACAATGGAAACAAACAAACAAAAAAATCCCTGCTCGAGGGTGAAGTTTTCTAGTCAAGGGAGAGAAGTTTCTTTGTATGGACGTCAGAGTATCATTCAGAAGCATTAATTGCGATGTGTAAAGACGATGCGAAGGATTTGCGGAAGAAATTTGACTTTGGTGGCTTCTTTCCCGATGCTCTTTCTACGGGGAATCTTCTTTGAAATATCTTTCCACACTTTGCTTAAATTCTTGGCTTCATCTTCAAATTTCTAAATATTTTACTCAAAATTTGGAAAGAATTAGGTAGGTATTCCGTTATTTTGTTTTTTTAATTTTTTAATTTCTTTTTGGGCGTTTATGGGTTTTGGATTAATGCAGTTTGGATTTGGTGGTCTAGATAAATTTAGAATTTCTTAAAGGCAATAAATTGGTGGTGTTGGTTATCTAAAATTTAGAGATTTTTAATTAAAAATATCAATGGTAGGTAAAATGACAATTTTTTTATAGGATTCATGGAGTGATATTTGAGGTTAAGTGGAAAATATTTTTAATTTTTTGAATTAAGAAAGGAATTTTCTTTAAGGCATTTGGTAAGATCGCACATGAGTAAAGTGTTGAGGTTCAAAAAAAAAAAATCAATAAATTTAATTTAATCACTTAGAAAAAAGAAAATTTAAAAGTAATTTATGATTTATAAGACGAGATTTTAGATGAATATTTGTTTTGTTTCAATTTTGGAGATGGTAATTAGAAACAAAAAAACACACACGTGTTTTATATACAAATGTGAAAAAGACCTAGAAAAATTAATGGGAAGATAGAACTTTCGCCATAATTGTTTTGTTTGGGAAGATAGAACTTTTGCCATTATTGTTTTGCTTTTGTATTGGTAATGTAAAAACATTGTTATGACAACTGTTAATGAAGAAAAAATTGATTGCACAACTTTATTCATCTACTTTGGGCCTAAAAAAACCTCACCCTCTTTTCTAGATTTTTGTGCGTATTTTTGAGAAAATGATCTCCTTTCTTGGAGCCTTAATATGGTAGCCACATCTTGTAAAATTGCAATAAAACCCTGGGATGTTTAAACGAATGTGTGTTATTCATGGTTAATATCATGTGCCTTAACGGGAACAATTCTTTGAATCCAACACATCAAGTATAATTTAAGTCAACATATAATCTAGTATAATGTAAGTACCCAACCGTTATCACTTTTGATGACCTAATCAATATAATACTAAATGTTAGATGTTCTTCAAATTTCCGTAAATGTTTGAGTGTTGCTTTAATTCATTTTGGCACACAAATGCTCTTTTATCATTCATTTGTATGTATAAATCCACTAAAACAGTATATATTTATAGAGTTCTTAGTATAAATTAAGACCTTATTGGCATGCTTAATGATACACAACAAGGAGGAAAAGACGAAAAAGAAAGGTTGAGAAATCCCAATATACCCAAATAAAGATCAAAGGGGCTCACATGAAAAAGAAGACCGCAACCATACCAATTTGGTATTTGGGGAACAAAAGATGTTAAAAAATAGGGAACACATGCCAATAAGACCCTAATTTAGACCAATAATTGTCAAACACATAACTAGAACAATACAAATTATAACAAATAAATAGTAGCGTATAAAAATCAAGTGTTTACACATACAAAAAAAGATTTTTATTTGTTTCTAAAATGAAGAAATAGATTATTTTATATGTGAAGATACAATGATTTTCAAAATAAAATTATTATAGATTCATTTGTGTATAATTATTTTTGAATTATTTTTTTGAAAAAAATTAATATGACATTTATAAATCAAGAAGAATTTTATACGGTAGTATGTTGTGAAGAAATCATTCTTTTTATTGATAAATGGAGTTTCGGGAGGCATCCTTAAACCAAAAAAGGAATACAAGGCCCTCACTCTTCAACACATAATCAAACCACTAAGACAACTGGGCCACTAAAACATATAGAAGAGAATCATTGTTTCAATAGGAAACTCGTCGAAAAACTTCCCATATCTACAAACATGGTTATGGTTGTAAACATGTGATGGATTTATAATTGATCATACATATTGATCATCTAGAAAATTATGCCAATAGATGATTGGATCGTGATAAATATTAGTTTAAACTGACATTAAATGTTATATTTATGGATTGTTGTATATACCTATGATAGGATGTTTTTTGGTTGTGAGGCATATGGATTTTGGGTGATCCTTAGAGGATGAATTTGTTTTGCATACCATATGATTGGGTAATATTATATTGGTTATTTAAATTGCATGTAAATATGTATTAGACATATTGATGAGTGTAATGAGTGTACATGAAGCAAGTCTAACTAAGAGATATAGAGAATACAAAGGGTCTTAGGAGCACACCACATTAGCCATGGACAATCTTGGTCCACCTAACCTTGTGGAAAGGGAACACCTTATTATCCAACCTAATTTTGTTCACTTTGTTTAATTTCAGAATCCTATATGTTTTAATTCATGTTTGGATGATACATGAAATCATCCTTAGGAAACCTATGTAAATAAATATACCCTAAGGTAAAGATTATTTAAATTGAGTAATCACCTTAGAGACCAAGTTTACTAGAGGTATACACATATTTTACACACTTTAAGTACACAAAAACAACCTTCATGCATAAAATCTTATTTTAAGCTCACCTTTTATCAATTTTATTGTTGTCACGTGCTTTATGTTAAAAGAAGGATTCATATTGTTGTATTGATTGAGTATATAGGGAGAGAGAAGGACCAACACCTCTCTCACATGTGAACCAAGTTTGCATATAATATGAGTTTTGATTCCACACTAATATGTAGTGCAAATTTTTAAATTTGAGGTATCAATAACATGATATATTTATTTTTATGTTTCTTCAAGAGAATAGTTAGGTTTTGGAGCCGAATCAAGGGAGAAAACATTTTGAAATACCCACGTACTTTCAGAACAAGTTGAAATAGCTTTTCACATATTAAAGGCATGGAAAGGTGTGAGTTAAGTTCTAAGGCATTATAGCAAGTAGAGGATGGTATTCTAGACACAAAATTATGCACTTAGTACTATTATATCATGCCTCTAGTACTTCATTATATGCATGGTTCATAAGCAAGAAAACTAGACATTGCCAACACTTGTTTTTATTTACTTTTGACATTGTTTTATCCTCCCATGCTTTTTTCCTCTTCTTTTATGGAATTATTCCCTTACTTTTTGACATTACACAATGTGTCACCCAACTCAGTACTTCCTAGTTTATCTTCGAAGCTCTTCAGACATTATCGCCTAGTAAGGGACATGAGTGCTCATGCGCTATTGTCCCCTTTGTGCACTTCTATCATTTTCCCCTTTTTTCTTAAGTTTAAAATGCCACATCAATTGTTATCTTTTCTTCACTTCTACTTATCACTTTGGGTTGGCTTTTAGTGTTATTAATGACGAAATGCAAGCAAAATAATAATATATATACATGACCTACTAGTAATACTAAGGGGTAAGAGAGGCAAGTGAGCTATTATTTTTTATCTAATACTTGGGACAAAGGAACACTTAAGGACTACATTTGGGTTGCATTATTCATTGCATAGGAAGAGAAAATTCTGAATTCTATCATACACATTATCTTGGGATCAAAATAGTTATAACTCACTATTTTGGTGCAATTAACACAAGGAAAACCTAGTTTCAAGAGACACAATTCTATCACACATACACCAAAACTACATTAAGTCTAAAATGTAGTGTAACAGTCGGTGAAAATCACATTGAGGTGACCATCGAGGTCAATGCAAATCAATCATATACATCTTTTATTCCATCTAATGTGTGTTTGAGCCTTGTGTAAGTAGCTAGGTTATTTTTTCAGGTACAAGTGCAACAAAAATCCCTACATCGAAGTGGATGTGACATAGAGAAAAGTGAAGGTGACATGATCAAACCCTGAAAGAACCTGTTCCTAACTCACTACTAGGATACTGGTGCCCAATATAGACGTTAGCGCTCAGGGTGATATTATCCCCTTCTAAGCGCTACCATCCAACATATTTACAAACCAACATCCTTTAAATGAAGCACATACAATCCATATCTAGTCTGTTTCATCATCATTCTAACCCAAATCCAATACATATAGCATGTTATCAATTAAGTCACTCTTATCCTCTCATTGCTTTTACTTGTTTGCGATTGCATGTTGTATCTTGTACATTTATGATATTTATCTGATTGATCTCACTCCTGTTATTAATATTTAAAGTCCTTTTATAGAATGTTTTTAGTTTATCACAAGCTTTTGAGTCTTTATCAATGAGTAAGGTACACACTTTAATGTAACAAATTTACCCACACTTGTACACTTTCGTGTTCTTGAATTTCAGTTCATTGTTTTCCTTTTTAGAATATGATATTTACTATTTTAACTCTACTTAGATTAGTATGTGATATGGTCATTTTTTTGTGTAACTTAGGTCATTGTTCTTAAGAAACATAAAACACTAAGATTATCCACCTCTAATCATGTTACCCCTTAGGGTTTGTCTAACTAGCCTTAACCCATTTAGATTCTATATATGGGTTACTTATTTATCCCTTTAGTACCCACCCTTGAGGGGAACAAATCGTGGTGCACATTTTCACAATATCAAATCACTCCAACTATTCAATGTAACATGCTTGAGATCATTCACAAAATTCCTAATAAAATCATCATAATCAAATATCTAGACAACAATGTGTTCTTTATTCATGCGAAGGGTGGATCACTTGTTAAAATTTCTTTATAGTTTAACTAAACACTAAATTTACGATGAAAACATAAAAAATGATTCCCTCTCAACACTTCTCATAACATTTGTCGCCACAATCCACCACCATATAACACCTAAGTGTGTATTAGAGTGTACAATAAAATGCTACATACAAGTTATTGCAAACAATCAAATGACCCAAACGCAAAATCAAATTTTGCAAATGGAAAATCAACCTCAACAAGTCATCGTCAGAACTTCTGACAAGTTTAGTTCTCCTTCGTTGCTTATGGATGTTGTAGACATGAAATTATGGACTTAGTATTATTACATCACGCCTTTAATATGTAATTATGTGTATGATTCACAAGCAATAAAACTAGACATTAACAACACTTGTTTTGCTTTGCATTTGCATTGTTTTATCTTTCTATACTTCCATCCTTT
The DNA here is from genome assembly GCA_019776745.2 of Taxus chinensis. Taxonomy (NCBI): domain Eukaryota; kingdom Viridiplantae; phylum Streptophyta; class Pinopsida; order Cupressales; family Taxaceae; genus Taxus; species Taxus chinensis. The sequence goes on along the minus strand of CM034148.1, from coordinate 227,737,171 downwards.
ACTTTTATGGAATTACCCCTTTACTTTTGGACATTGCACAATATGTGACCAAACTCATTATTTCGAGTTTTATCCTCAGATCCTTTTGGAAACTAGCGCCCAATAGGGACAGGAGTGCCCAGGTGTTACTATCCCCTTTGGGTGCTTTTGTCCTCTTTCCCTATTCTATTATGTTTAAAATGCCACAACAACTATTACATTTTCTAGAACTTCTATTATCACTTTGGGTCGGTTTTTAGGGTTGTTAATGATAAAATTCAAGTAAAGGAATTATATATACACGACTTACTATTCTAAGGGGAAATAAACCAAGAGAGAAACATTAGGATATCACTTCTATCTACTACTTGGGCAAAAGAAACACTTAAGGAATGCATTTTGGATTGGATTATCCACTACATAGGAAGGGAAAAATTTGAATTCCATCACACACATCTATCTCAAGGGAAAAGTAGTCATAACTCACTATCTTGGTACGATTGACACAAGGAACACCTAGCTTCAAAGGGCATAATTCTATCACACATACACTAGAAACACATTGAGTCTGAAATTTGGTGCAACTCTCAGTGATAATCACATTGGAGTGACCGCCAAGGTCAGTTTGACTCAAACATATGCATATTTTATTCAATCTAATGTGTGCTTGAGACTTGTGCAAGTAGTTATGGTTTGTTTTGCAGGAACAAGTGTGACAAGAAAATGCTTTAGTGAAGTTAGAGCGACACAAAGTGAAGTGAAGGTGGCATGACAAGCCTTGAAAATACTAGATCCAGACTTAGTGCTAGGACACTAGCACCCAGTAAAGACACTAGATCCCGAGGTGGTCCTATCCCCTTCTGGGTGCTACTGTCTAGAAGATTTGTAGATATTTTTTCTTCATACGAAGCATAGTAAACCCAGATCCAACCTATTTCATTAGTATTCCAACCCAAATCAGACACATACAATGAGTTATCAATTAAGTCACTCTTATCCCCTTGTTACTTATACTTGCTTGCCATTGCATGTTAGATCTTATCTATTTATGGTATATATCTGATTGATCTCAATCCTTTTATTAAGATTTATTTTTAAAAATCATTTGGTGAACCTGCTTATTGATAGAACCCTAGATTTCCATAGGATCCCTCATTTTGTTTGCTTCATTGTATCCCTAACCCCAATAACTTTAGGGTTTATTTATTTGGTTGTGGATTTCAATATTTTTTATTCATAATGCTGGTTCTTAGGGATCATTATCAATATCTATCTAGCTTTCACACATATACCAACTATTATAGCTCCCACACATCTTCATCTAGCACACAAGATCTCGAGTCTATTATTCATTACCAAACAATAATTGACAATGCTCACCCATTCTATAGTCAGGTTCACATTCATCATATACTTATTAAGTGTGATTTGGTCTTAATATATGTAATATCTCCTTTCTCTATCAAATAGGACCATCTACTACTGATTTAACTCCATAAACACTATATATTCATGGTTTTGATAATACACCAAAACAAGTATTGTGAGAAATCACTCTACCCATTACTGTAGGACCTTGCACTCTTAATGTTCTATGTCACGTCAGCCTAATAATCTCTATTACAATATCTATATATGTTATCCTTGGTTACATACTATCATTGTAATCCCTTCTACCCATATCATAACATACAAGGCCCTTGCAACACCTTCCATGTATACTGCTACAATAGATTCCACACTTCATATTGCTAATCTTTGTGATATCCCCCTTCACAATGTCACCATGACCATGGATTTCAAATCTATTAATAGGCACAAATCTCAATGTAATTCTAATGATCACATGCTTATTAATTCCAATGTTACATCACTTGTCGCCATCTCCTCACCATAAGTAAGAACACAATGTGATGATTTCATAATGATTCCTAATGCTCTTCACTCACTCACCTTCCAAACTTCTATGCGTGACTCATATTCTCTGGATACATCTCATCTTGTTGCATCCATGGGGGAGATCAATTCCCCTCTTTCCACATTTATGTCTATGGTGTATTTTATAGACGTAGGGTCTAGTACATATAACTTTAAGGCTTCCAATTTTATGAAATTACACATATTGCTTACCAATGTTCCACCTATTATAGTTTCTTCTAATGACCACACTCTTATTGTTTATGTCATTACACTTATTACTCATGTAATTGGGATCTTGGACTCCATAGGATTCTCCCCTCACCATGGTGACGATGTTATTTAGTAGCTCTTGTGTTATCCCTCACTACCCGATGACACACTCTTGTTCTAGGTTCAAACACAATTTTTGAGGGCACACTTACCTACATGAACCTCACTTTGCACACACACACACACATTAGGGGGGGGAGGGTGGGGGTGCGGAAACCTTACTTTCATTTCCTAGTCACAGTAGATTCCATTGTAATCATACAAAAGCATTCAAATATTTACAAAATTTTAAAAAAACTAGCTTAAATATTGGTTGGATGTATCCTTGCTTGCTTATAATATTTCATGTTGTATTTTACATATCATATTATCTTGATTCATAGTATTCTCTACCCTTTTACATATACATGTGCATGTTCACATGTACTTTGAGGTGAATACAACTTATCTATAGGCTATCACATGATGCACGATGTTTGACACTATTATCTACTAGTCCCACTAAGGATCTTGAGGGCATCTACTTTCCATACTTTTCCATATTTAGGTGTTATCATTGCAATATCCATTAGTTTCATTTATATTCAACTATATACATTGTGACATACTATTAATTATTCTAACATGCTAACAAGTGTTTCATGTGTAGCATTTGTCTTGTAGACTCACTTACAACCATAATTATATGCTTTTCTTCCTCGTCTTTTATGCTTGTCTTACTTTTCATTGTTTGCGGGCTATGCCCTATGCTTGATTGCTTGTTTGCTTGTATGGCCTTAAAGGATTCAAGTGTCATGTGACATTTTGATTGGTGTCCCATGTTTGACACCAACCACTACATTTTTCCCTTTCTTTCTTATTGTGTGTTTGACTAGTTTCTATTACATTATACCATGTTTGTTTGTCACTAACACTTTTTTCTAGATTTATTCCCATCATTTTGCATGTGACATGGTTATTACCATGCAAATTTCTTATTCCCCTATAGGAGTTCCATTTTAGATTTACACACCAGTCTTAGATTTCCTCATTTGGGGTGTTCTCACATTGATTTATCTCACGCACCCCACATAAGCGTGGGAAATCATCATGGGATTATTTCACCCTCTCAGCAGTCTAGAAACAATACATAGTATGGTAAACACCAAAATATTTTTGACCAAACAAGAGCTAACAAAATGGATTGGAATCAGACATGGGAAAAAAACATAGGGACAGAAGCACCTAGAGAAGATAGGAATAGTGGGTGCTAGTGTCCCACCTGGGAAGTTTTGTCCTAGGGGGAAAACGTGTACTTTATAAGTTAAACAAATTCTTAGTGATAGTTATTATCAAAATATAGCAACATATACTCAATTACAGGTTACTATCTAGTACAACATGAATAAAATCAGTGGCAAGTTTCATACTTTGACCGAGGGAACTAATTACTCCTCTTTCCCAGTTTACATATTTTTCTACTAGTATCAAATAAGGAGTGAAACCTAGGACATATATAACTTAATGATATGCCTGGAACAATGTGTCATTTGTAGTTAGTTTCTATTGGGTTTTTGACCATCTGTAGTGGCACTTATCTATGGGGAATTGTCAATGGGTGGAGGGAAAATACTGATAGCTCTCCCAACACTTTTCTCTGGTGACAACATGCCTAAATCCTCAATATATTCAAATCAGTTCGAGAATAGACCACTCTCAGATTTTCCAACCAACTCCAAGGCAACAAACACACATGAACAATTCTATCTTTTCTCTCATGACATTCAGGTGTATTCTATCATTGATTCACTTATTTTTATATGCATTTCTATTCTCATATTCACTAAGTTAAAGTTCAATTTCATTTATCATGAACATTGACTGCACTTATCTTCTTTTGTAGGTCTGTCCTTATCCCAATAAAAGGAAACACAAATGGAACAAGGAGAAATCTCAAGCACAAAACACTCAGGAAAAGGAAATCTTCAACCTTACAAATGCAGCATCATTTCCACTATGCACATAGATCACCCTTAGGTTTTTCATCCCCTTTTAGACTTCACGGTACACATCCTATAATTTCCATTCAACATGCTATCAATTACAATATCCATTCATTCGACATGTTATCGGTTACAACCTTCTTTCGGCTCTCCACAAGGTATGCTCTTCCTATCTACTTTATGCTATTGAAACTATTCATTCACCAACATAAACTGGGGGAAAATATAGACACAAAATTATGCACTTAGTATAATTACATCATGCCTCTAGTATGTCATTATATGTATGATTCCTCAAGCAAGTTAAAATAGACATTTACAACACTTGTTTTGCTTTACACTTTCCAAGCTTTGTATGCTTTATATACTTCCATACTTTTCTATTTTGGAATACACCTTTACTATTGGACATTGCACATCTATGGGGGGTAGCTCAAATTTCCTAGCTCTTATCCACATTTATGTTCTATCATTAGTAGGGGCTAGTAGGGATAACAACTTCTAATGATTCAAACCAAATTGCACCCATGGGTGCTTATGTACGAGTTCATGTGTTTCTGTAATGTCCCCAATGGACATTATTTTACCCCTAAATGGATTTTAGGCAATCCCAACTTTAAATATGTAAAATACAGACAAATTGCAGCCAAACAAAAAATCTGATTTTTGCAGAAAATTAAATCTAGGGCAGCGAACAGAAAATAATGGATAACTCCAAAAATACTTGCTCAAATCTCTTGAAATTTTAAATGGAGCTTGCTAATACAATAATAGATATTATAGAACTATTTTTGGAATTTTTTGAATAACAAAATGCTGCCAAAAATTTACAGCGTGCCCTAAACAATTGAAAACTTCTAAAATTAATATCTTTTGCTAGAGAAGTCCAAATGAGTTGAAACTTTGGATCTTGGGCCACAAAAATATGAAGAATAATATTCCAAAAATAGTTTTCACACAACAAACACGAAACCCTAATTTTTCCCTAAAAAGTAGGTCGCCCAGCACATTTAGGGCATCAATTCAGCTCCAAAATTGACAAGCTAGGGTAGATCTCTCACTACTGAAGAATGCCCTGCTAGCTAGGGATGGATCTCTCACCACTGAAACTAGGGTTCATGTGGGATCTTACTCCACAAGTTGGATATTTGCAAACAACAGTTGCACATGAAAGAATATGCATATGCTACAAGCTTAAGACACAAATTAGAAAATATCAAATGGTATGGAATGTCTTTCCCTTCAAGTCGACTTCTCCTTATAAAGGAAGAAGAGACCCAAAACAACCTCTACAATATCCAATTAGTTCCTAAGGATTTTCCCTATGCAAGCATTTAATATTTTCCCATATTAAATGTTTTTTCCAACAACTTTTTCCCTCCTAATGCAAGTCACATTTTTCTAGACGAAATACATAGTAAAATGGGCATTTATCCTTTCTATGTTCCCATTCCCCCTTCTAAGGCAAGTCGTCTTTTCACCTAGGATGGATAACAATTTATATTTGGGCCTTTTCCATCCTTGATTTAATAATTATTAAGTCATATAAATTATTATAAGTGCTCTATATTTTTTTTTCTTTTATTAATGGCACTTTATAATAATTAAATATAACTTAAGCCACCCTTATATTTTTCCTTTGGCCGTCGGGTTGTCAAAATAGGCCAAAGGTCTTCGAATGGGAAGGGGATATTACAATCCTCCCTTCCCAAAATTTCTTGCCTCAAGCAATTCTGATCTTGTTTTGTCCAAGTGTCATGCACAAGAGACAAAACATGCTGAAGTGATCCGCAAGCCTGGCACCTGTTCTTGTCAAGTGAACTAAAACTTGCCACCATATATCATCCACAAGATGCTCACATACATATACTTGGAGCAATGGTTCATCAAACTCCATAATGTAAACTTTGGCATGCATCTCATGATGAAAATAAATAGGCAACAATAAATAAGACACATTAGTATGCTCTTTATACCTTGGAATATCACCAACATCCTCGCCAATCTTGGTCTTCAAAATGTCTTGACTTTGCTGCCCCAAAATCTGAGTATTCGTGTCTACAATGGGCTGAAATTCTTCATAAATCAGTTGCTGCAATAAATGAGATGGCATACTTTCTTCCACACCATCTTTAATCTGTGCAATCAGCCCTCCTTTGATAAGGTATTTCCATGCTCCCGGCTGCCCTCTCTTGAGAAATGACATCATTCCTCATACCCTGCTGCCCACTAAGTGAAGACATCTTTTCCTTGAACTCTTGTAGGTGTTGTCTTGCTTGAGCGGCTATCAATTTAGCAGTTCTAGCTCTGTTATTCCACTCCTCACACCTTTTTAGAGTTTCCATTACATCCTCCTTGCTTGCATATACAAATTTCTTCTCTTAAGCTGGAATAATTTCTCTAACAAGCAGAGTTTCATTAATCTCAATTACTTTTCTCAATGGAAATCATACATTTTTCTTTAGAAGCTTCTTCCTCTTCAAATGAGTTCTTTTGTAATTCAGGTACCGGCATATGATGACCTCGCTTGGGCTTGCTACCAATCTTCATCATGCAATAATCTGGAAATGGCATATTATCTCTGAAACCCTTACTCAAAGATTGGTATTTCCTCCAACAAGAATCCTCATCAATCACCTCTATTGGATGCCCTTTATTATTGTTCTCACATTTTTCCTGATTGTCCCAAGACCTGCTTTGATTTAAATTCTGAGTGAGCTGGCTCAAATAAAGGTTAGTGGTTTCCTATTGTTTCACCATGTTGGTGAACATTTCCTTCATAAAACCCATATTGAAATCTTTCCAATTTGCCATATTTAACCCACACAGGCTGGAGGAACAACAACTCTGATACCATTTGTAATGTCCCCAATGGACATTATTTTACCCCTAAACGGATTTTAGGCAATCCCAACTTTAAATATGCAAAATACAGACAAATTGCAGCCAAACAGAAATATGATTTTTGCAGAAAATTAAATCTAGGGCAGCGAACAGAAAATAATGGATAACTCCAAAAATACTTGCTCAAATATCTTGAAATTTTAAATGGAGCTTGCTAATACAATAACAGATATTATAGAACTATTTTTGGAATTTTTTGAATAACAGAATGCTGCCAGAAATTTACAGCGTGCCCTAAACAGCTGAAAACTTCTAAAATTAATATCTTTTGCTAGAGAAGTCCAAATGAGCTGAAACTTTGGATCTTGGGCCACAAAAATATGAAGAATAATATTCCAAAAATAGTTTTCGCACAGCAAACACGAAACCCTAATTTTTCCCTAAAAAGTAGGTCGCCCAACACATTTAGGGCATCAATTCAGCTCCAAAATTGACAAGCTAGGGTAGATCTCTCACTACCGAAGAATGCCCTGCTAGCTAGGGATGGATCTCTCACCACCGAAGCTAGGGTTCCCGTGGGATCTTACTCCACAAGCTGAATATTTGCAAACAACAGTTGCACATGAAAGAATATGCATAAGCTACAAGCTTAAGACACAAATTAAAAAATATCAAATGGTATGGAATATCTTTCCCTTCAAGTCAACTTCTCCTTATAAAGGAAGAAGAGACCCAAAACAACCTCTACAATATCCAATTAGTTCCCAAGGATTTTCCCTATGCAAGCATTTAATATTTTCCCATATTAAATGCTTTTTTTCCAACAACTTTTTCTCTCCTAATGCAAGTCGCATTTTTCTAGGGGAAATACATAGTAAAATGGGCATTTATCCTTTCTATGTTCCCATTCCCCCTTCTAAGGCAAGTCGCCTTTTCACCTAGGATGGATAACAATTTATATTTGGGCCTTTTCCATCGTTGATTTAATAATTATTAAGTCATATAAATTATTATAAGTGCTCTATATATTTTTTTCTTTTATTAATGACACTTTATAATAATTAAATATAACTTAAGCCACCCTTATATTTTTCCTTTGGCCATGGGGTTGACAAAATAGGCCAAAGGTCTTCGAATGGGAAGGGGATATTACAGTTTTCTTATGTCAATCATAATCACATTAGGGTGACCATTGAGGCCAGTTTGACTTAAGCATATGCATCTTTTATTCCATCTAATGTGAAATTGAGCCTTGTGTAGGTAGTTAGGGTTTGTTTTGTAGGAACATGTGTGATAGGAAAACCCTCCAATGAATTCAAAGTGACACAAATCCAAGTGAAGGTGACATGATCAAGCCCCGAAAAGACTAGATCTAGATTCAGTGCCAGGACACTAGCACCCAGTACAGATGCTAGTGCCCGAGGTGGTCTTGTCCCCTTTTAGGCACAACTATCTATAATATTTACAAATCTTTGTTCTTCAAATGAAGCATATTGAACCCATATCTAGCCTATTTCATCAGTATTGTAGCCCAGATCAGACACATACAACGAGTTATCAGCTAAGTCACTATTACCCCCTTATTACTTGTATTTTTTTGCCATTACATGTTATATATTATATATTTCTGATATATATCTAATTGATCTTAATCATCTGATTAAGATTTAATTCTATTAAATTAGATCGCAGTGGTAATCTAATTCCTCAATCTCTAATTTGCAACAAGGTTCTTCAAACATTAAAAAATGAACATCTAGCTCCTTACATCTTTTATGTGGACATTATATGGAAATATCCAAATTGAACTTCTTAGAAGAAGATAACATTATATATTGATAATTTTCACTCATGGAACTTATGTGAACATCTCATCATCATATAAAATTCCCCATACAAAAATTGTAAGTTAGATAAGAATCCTCAAAAATCACCAAGGATGAACACATTAATTAACCTTTAAAAAAATAATATGACATAGATGTCATCTAAGTTATATCTCATCCCTTGTTGAATAATAAATTATCCTTTGAATTTCTTGAGGATGACGTGTAAAATTGAGATCCTTTACCGAAATGATGATTCTCCCCGCTTAAGTCAAAAGGTCTTAGAGAATAAGAAACTCTGAAATCAATGTTACGTCATTATGTTCAATAAAATCCTTGCTCTCAACCCAATCTTAAAAACACATGGCTTAATTGTATTGGTTTTGAAAATAACAATCAATATCTCCTTAAATGTATTTCGATCCCCATCACGTTATGAACCAAAATAGTATGCATACTATGTTATAATTTGTTAATAAGAACTTTAGACACATTCCATGAGAGTGATCTCCTCTTTTAGAATCTAATGCAAAAATTGAATTCATGTGATACGATATGAGGATGATCCTAACTCATGTTACTTTCCTCTAGCAACTCCTAAAAATTATTTTTTCATTCCACCTACCAAGGCTCTCCATATCATACATTTCCCACAGTTTATTAACATAATTCTAGATCTACAAGTTATCGTAGTTGATTCTGACATCTGACAATTGACCAAATGAGCTCCAAAATACTTATAATACTTCCAAATTACCACAATATATTCTGGATTTAATTCTCAATCTCTCTTGTTGAGAGATTTGTATACTCCCATATTTGATGATGAGAGAGATAAATACCCTCCTTGTAATGAAGCCTCTTATAATGGTGGACTTTATTAATGCAATGTGAATAGAATTGTTGATATCTTCCAAGATCATCTCCTTATCTTTCCAACATCATTTAGTCAAATTAACATGGATGCCAATGAAACTCACAATACTTATCATCTAGACCATGGTGATAAATAAGCATGCATAATCCATCCCTATTATAATGAAGACTATATTGTATGTCAAACACAAGATAGACAATTGACATGTTTCACTATTAAAATATAGCAGCCCAAATTCATGCCTTAAAATTGTGAATTCATAATGGTATTTTACCCATACAAATCAATCATTCCTCAACTTGAATCTAGATTAATTATTATTATGGGAAATATTTTCCATAATGTCTTACAACTAATCCTTCTTTAGAAAACACCAACTAGGTAATTCAAACAATATGGAAATTTCATCAAAAGTATTAAATATGAAAAACCTATCAAAATGATGCTATTGACCAAACCAAAGATATTTAGAAAATTATATTTGAATCCAAAATCATTGGTTAGGTTGATCACCTTTCAATTCTTTTAAAGAAATCAACTTCATCATCTAAGCCAATGAAGTCAAGAATATTTTTTAAATAAATAACTTCATTGCAAACCCAATAATGTTCAACAAAACAATGTCTGTATTACTAAAACATAAGAGACCACTCTTTATGATACAATAAAAATGTTAATAATATTCACAAAGAAACTCTCAGTAACAATGAAAGTTATGTTGATATTAAACTCGACATAAAATAAAACAACCTTGTACCCGCTTTTGAAAATGGTGAGGTCATTATCAATCTCCTTCACCAAAGAGAAGATCAAATCCCCTCCAACACCATAGGCTTCGGAACTCAACAAAAACTCCTCTAATTTTTCATAATTTTGTTGCTAGTGTCAAACCAAACGCTAATAACATTTTTATATTACATCTGATCCCTTATCATTTTTATTCAAATTTGGATCTAAAATGTACTAAATCCATACTTTTAAGCACTTGTATAACAATTTTCTTGTAGAAAGTCATCACATTAATCTGTAACAGTGGATGAGTTAGTGTGAGGAGTGATTCAAACCTCCTCCAATGAATACATTTAATGTTTTCTCTTTAAAAGAAAGGGGTTTTTCTTTCATGGTGAAAATGCCACTCTGTGAAGGCAACATTTGTGTAACAGATGGTTTGTACATGTAGAAGTTACACAACTAACTTGGTGGTTATGCCAACCATCATGAAGAACGCGTGTGTTGATTTTTCAAACATTCAACTTCTTCGAGGGATAGTTGAGTGTTTTGGTAGAATTCTAAGGCGAAGGGAATAAACATGGGCTTGATGGATGTCATAAATCAACAAGAAATGGTAGAAGAGTTTTGGAATTGGATCTCTCATTAAAATTAAACAAGTTGGAGTCTTGTTTTAGAATTCATTATTTTTTCTTAACAATGAGCGATGATTTATTTTTGTAATGGGGAGAAGGTTTGTAAAGGGATAAACAATTCTTATGCAAGCTTTAAAGAGAGGGAGTTTGAATATTTGTCCATAAAGGCCATATTTTTGGTAGTAACTTCTACAAATTAGTGATCTTCATATTGGAAAGGGAGCATAGTTTTCTCACACACTAGATTTTTTTCTCACCTTGGGTTTCTCCCTGATAAATCCTAGTGCCCATGTGTATTATCAACATTTCTTACTTCTCATGTGCATGTTTAATATTTTTCACATTCATTTCCAACACTGCACAACCCTATTTTGTAAGTAATTTGAGTTTATTCATAGTCACTTGTTAAGCTAAGGTTATAAGATCCATGTTGGTGAAACCTAGTATGGAATATCAACCTAGTTTACGGATCAATTTCCAACATGAAAACCCAATGTTTATTGAATACATCATTAATGTATATCTCACTATAAAGGATGATACTTGGATAGTCCTAATAAAATGTTCTCAAACACATAAAGAACAAATCAAACACTGAAAATTATATCATGGATTTAAGAAGATATTTTATTGGGCTTATTCTAACATGTGCGGCATCGATCCTAAGATGGTTTTCCATAACACCATCATTTATCCTGATTCTACTTTTATCTAATAAAATAAAAGTAATTACTAGAGGAAGTTTCTAATAAAAGTAAAAGCTATTCCATAAGAAAATAATTACAATTTTGGATGCTAAGTTCATTAAACTAATGGACTAATTTGAATGTGCACTTAATACAATCTCCATTTTTAATAAATCCACCATATTTATTCACATTTGCATTGAATTTTGTAGCCTCAACATTGCTTGTCCAAAGGATAAATTTCCTTTACCATCCATCGATGTTATAGTGGAATCTACAACCGGATATGAAATATTATCGCTTATGGATATTTTTTGGATATAATCAAGTCTAAATTCCTCTATAAGGTTAGTGTAAAATGAATTTCATAGCCAATGGAGGAAAATAGTACTTTGTGACTATGTCCTTTAACATAAAAATTGTCAGAGTAACTTACTAATGTGTAATGATCCAATCTCTCATGAATTAATTTAAAAAACAATTGATTTTTATTTGAGTGACAACTTGTGTGATCTTTATGTCATATATGATCATCTACGCAAATGCAAACTATGCCTTTAACATTCAAAAATTTATCTTCAATTCGACAACCTAGAATCTTATATGGTTCATTATGTCTAGGTGAGGGATTCGTGTAAACCCTTTATAAATAAAATCAAGCATTATCATATCTATGTCAACTTCCATTCCTGTAATCCACACTTTCTTAGGAAGCAATTTGGATTTTCCTCCCAAAAATTACTTATCGAACCCTTCGTATCAACTCTCTTATGAAGAAAGGTACCAAGATTTGTTGGAAAAATGTTTCTCAACAAGAATTTGTTTCAATGAAGAAATCCTTTTTAAACTCACCTACATTACGTCCACCATTGTATGATTATCCACTCATCCTATACAATTCATCCACCGCCATTACATAAGTACAATATTGGCTCAATATGATGAATACAAAAAACACTATTAGATTAGTTACTTTTGTGGGATTTTTTACTCATGTGAAATTATTCATTACCCAAATGACATGCATGAGTATTCATTACTAGAATGAAATTTTATTTATGTGTTTTTTATATCAATACCAAGGCAAGGGGAACCACTTAGCACACAAGCATCATAAGCATTTTTTAGTAGTGGGGAGAAATGATAATTATAATTCACCACTTTGGGCTTCTCGCCATATATCCTTTTTCCTTATTGGAAAAGAATTTGGAACATGTAGTGCCTAATAGATCACTATTGTCTCACAATTATTACCAATGTAATGTTAACTAATTATAACCTAGTTATGTATTTATGTTAATTTAATGGATTATACGACCAATTTAACCACATTAGTGATTTTTGTGGGATTTTTACTCATGATATATTGATTGTTACCCAAATGACATGTATGACTAATCATTAATCTAATCGTAATTTTCCTCATGTACTTTTGGCAATAATCATGAGGCAAGGGGTGCCAATTATCCTACAAGCACTATAAGCAATTGTTAGTAGGAGGAGTAATGATACCTTTAATTCACCATGTTGGACTTCTCACTACAATATCAAATTTCTGGTTAATCTAATTTATGATTGATTATTATGTGTAAAGATGAATTAAGAATCAACAATAAAAAAATACTATAAATACACATACCCTAAAATATGTCATGATCAAATACAACAACACAAAAGCTCTTGAAAGCTAGATAAGAGAAGTGTTGGCTAGGGTTATAGGGGATTATAATGATTTATTGGTTAAAATTGAGGGATAATGATCTAGTGTGTTGGAAGGATGTGTAATTTGTTTTTGAATTTTCCTAAAATTATGGAGATATAAAACTAGAAAAATGATGAAGTTTCTTATTCTAGAAAAATTCATTTTACACTAGAACAAAATTGTATTAGATGGACAACTTTTTCTTGTGTAACGTTTGGTTGAATCTAGCCTATAAAACTATGATATTTGTGTATGTTGATTTGTAGTTGGGAAAAAAGTTGTTAGTTCTCACTTATATATTAGTTGTGAGTGAATTTATATATAAATAAGTTAGTCTATACATATTGTATTTGGAGAGTTGTTTAAACAATTCTCATTTATAGGTAATGTCGATATTTTATAGGGATTTAGAAGTATGCTAACTCTACCATTGTAGGAGTTAGACAAGCTATATATGTAACCGTATCTATGAATAATATGTATGAATGAATTATTTTGTGTGTGAATCTCTGATCAAATCTTAATTTGTTGTTAGAGCAGGAAATTTTGATGGAATAATTAGTGTTAAGGGAATACTTACATCCTTGTCATCGAGTATGATCCGTCTTGCATTGTTTTGCTCCACATGCTTCTATTTTCAGTGTTCTATTTTGAATTTTTATCACCGAAGGTGACTCTTTCAGCTCGACAGTTCACATTTTTTATTCTAACCCATTCAAGATCTACCTCAAAATACCTACAGTTTCATGTTTATTTCCATAACTTGTGCAAAGTATCTTTCTTGGGTGTTATACGATGTTTTATCTCTAATTGTGAATGTCACACAAACTTGCCAAGTATTGACTGTCTCCCTCAAGTTCAACTTCCAAACTCGCAATACTAATCAACCCACCATATCTACACAAGGGTCGTGTATTATTGTTCAACAAATTCTTGTTCAGTGCAATTTACATTGTAGGTTTCAGTTTTAAATGTCTAATGTTTGATTTTAGTTGTAGGTTTATTTCATTAATGTTATAATAGGTGCAAATATCATTTTAGAGTTTTGTGAGTACATTTGGTTAACTTGATTTAAAGTTTTTTAAGTTGATCAATATTAGTCTCTAGTGTCATTTCATTTTAAAAAGTCTTCATGTCCATCTTTGTAAAAGTATTGAGCAATCATCGTTGTTATAAGGTCTATAATTTTTGGTGTCATGTGGTGTTTATTGACATGTCGTGTCATGTGGTTGTTTGAGCACAAAGTCTTGGATTGCCTCCCCATTCTTGTTTCCTCACCCTTGCACTTACCCACCACAAACCCATTGTTCTTCGCCCATCTTCCTCTCTCATTATTTCTCTCCCTCCACTTTAACTTCTTCAAAAGATCCCTTTGGCATTTCCATCGTACATTTCACGTACGATTGCTAGTAATAGGTGCAAATATCATTTTATAGTTTTGTGAGTACATTTGATCAATTTGATTTAAAGTTTTTTAAGTTGATCAATATTAGTCTCTAGTGTCATTTCATTTTAAAAAGTCTTTGTGTCCATATTTGTAAAATTATTGAGCAATCGTCGTTATTATAAGGTCTATAATTTTTAGTGTCATGTGGTGTTTATTGACCTGTCAATCAAATAATGAGTCAAAGTCATTTTGTTATAAAAGTGTTGTTTTATCAAAGCAAAACTTGTCATCAAAATGGTGTGTAGTCTTATTAAAAAGTGTCAAAAATTGGAAAAATTTGCCTTACGAACGCAT